>RYFJ01002276.1:0-118011 GCA_003991445.1 Oryza meyeriana var. granulata | reverse complement strand
GGCGAGGTGGTATCAAGCAAAAGTTGGCCTAAAGGAACGAAAAAACCCCACCGTAGTTAAGATGTCTTAAGGATCTTATTTGGAAAACTATACTTTTGAAAAAAGACTAAAGGACTTAGTCTTGGGGACTCTCATCGCTTTTAGACATATGGGCAATGTTCTAAAAACTCTTGGCTATTTCCTAACATTGGGTTCCTAAAGCGTCAGATCTCTTAGGTTCAAGTGCTCTGTCATTATACGTTGAGGCTAGGGTTCACCGAAGTATAAAATTCTTGTCATGAACTGCATTGAATCATAAACTTGCTAATATCTTGTTAGCTCCATCCTACTGGATTCCCCAGAATCGGATTGGATTGAACATGAGAATATCTATATTGAGAAAAACCCCTCATTCCTATATGGTTGCCCTTTTCTAGACCAAGAATGAAAAAAAACGTCAAGCAGCAGGATCCGTCCGTACAACGGCCCGCTGGGATTTTGAAAGACCAAAGTCCAGTCCGCAACAACTGCTTACATGTCCCACCATAACCATAAAAACAAAAAGCGGAGGAACAGAATGAAAGCAGAAACCCACACGATCGAATTGTCCGGAAAGTGCGTAAAAAACAGCCGAGACCTTAGGATACCTTCGACGCATGCAAACAGCAAACACTGGAGATTGCCTCAACACCTCCTCACACTTCCACAAGACCCCTTCAGAGAACAGCTTATACCATCCAACCAACAGATCTTTGCAAGGCCATGCTCAGTAAATCATGGCCAGCAAACTTGCAGCCTCTTACTCCATCAAGCTCGCCTCAGAAACAAGTCAATAGCGCTCCAAGCTTGCCGCCTTCATGAGGCCCGTCCAGAAACCGAGTTAATCGCAGACGGACAGAGCCAAAAAGGAGGCACTGAAGAGACTGGCTGAAGGATATGATAGAAAGCAGAAATAGTGCAGTGCAACACACACGGAAAGACGCACCAGTTTGCTAAGACATTTAAAACATAACAACTTCGTGAGTTCCGCAGCTGACCTAGGTGGGACAACTAATGATGACTGCCATACAAAAACAAAATGCCGCAACTATCGCCTGGACCACGAGTTTGGGAGCCTTCAGAGATAGCCCAATCCAGAATGGAGTATAGACACTACGAAAGAGAGCAGAGTAAAGAAAAAAATATAACAAACTCAAGCAGGGACATTCCAGCATCAGCGAAGTACTGAAAAGGTTCAAACCATCTAGCTCGACTATGCAGCAGAAGGACAATAAAACGAGACCGAAGATCAGAAAAGGTTCTATGAAAAGGGATGAATTGATGCAATGAAGTCCAGCTTCTGCACATAGAATATCCCATACCTTCAACAGCAATGGTATAACCGAAGCCATTAGTGGATTGAAAGGATGCAGGGAAGGTGCATCGACCGTTTTTCGACAAAGCCGCAAAAGCCTCGAAAATCAAGTCTCTTAGTGGTCCGATTTAGAGGTCACATCTCCCACAGTCCTTCCCGTCAGTTTTTGCCCATCCGATTTCAGAGCGGAAGTGTTTCGCCGACCCAAAGTTCTCGCACCGACCTAATCTTCTGTATCAAAATCGACCCCTAGTGCAAATACCAGGTGCCAAATAAAGATACGCCCTAACACCTCAGCACCGGACCTTACAGCGCGACAGAGTATTACCGAGTGGCCGACCCGGGAAAGCCCGATGCTACAACTGCAACCGGTTGAGGGTCTTGACCCGAATCAGTCACCAGACGCCAGACAAAAAGAAACTGCGTCCTGGACGCCTAAAACGCCAGCATTCAGAGCCCACCTGTGTTCAGATCGAGGACAGCACGACTAACAATAACTATGGAAATTACCTCCCGGCCCTCCGACAACCTATGGACGAAAATGGCAAAAGAGTCAATCATAATCCCAGATCAGAACGACCAGACCCGAGAAGCACTTAAGATATGTAATAGGGGTACGATTTCTTGTCAACTCGTAACCATATGCAGTTGTTACTGATTTGATTCTGGAGCACTCGCATTCCTTTATTTCTTCATCTTTTTGTGGATAGTAGGTATTGAGGAAATGGTCAAGGTCTTAATATAAAACCTATAAGGTCCTAACCCCCCCTGGCTAAGGAGTATTAGGTCAGAACCAAAAACAAATCTTGCCTAGGACGATACCATTGGTAAATTACACACAGAGAGAGACTGAGTTGTTTCTAGCCACCCCATTGTCTAGAAATCACAAAGGCTTGGATTTGAATTCTTGCATGGAGAGGTTAGCATTAACATAAGGGCGAATAGACAAGTGCAAACAAGACCCCAATAAACAACCTGCAATGCCAACTTTTGGACAAGAAGATGAAGTAATACCACTCCCTTGAGACCACTTAAAGACTCGAAAACCACATCCTGAGCATACCATACAATAAGTCAATTGGAAGAACGTGCCCGGTGAATCAATGAGTAACTGAATTCTATAAATCCAGAAGTTATACCCGGACAATACCCCATGATAGAGAGGGTTGAATTATCTAAACGAGTATATGCTACCAAAACAAAAAAAACGGAAAACCAGCAAAACCATATCCACGAGACCCTTAGAAATAAGCGGCTAATAGAGTTAGCAACAAAAAAGATGAAAAGAGAAGCTAGAGACTTGAGAGCCTAGGTATTGTGCGACACTAGCAATCACCAGTTAGGGGGAGCTCCAGTTGACTCCTAGTGGAAAAGAAGAGATAAGACCAAAGAGGATGTGCAGTTGATATCAGCGCACAGAAATTGAAGTAACAACAGAATAAGTATCCTCAATACAGGATAGATGATATGTTCAGAACAGAAAAAAAAAAAACTGGCAAAAGGAGCTAAGATTTTCTCTAAGAGTTGACATGAGAAAAAGATACCAACCAATTGAAGAATAGAGTCTGAAGAATCATAAAACCACAAAACACAGACTTTCTAAGACCGAATATGGTAATCTGATAACGGGTGGATGTCCCAATTGACTCACACTAAATACTACACAAAAACAATTCATTACATGAGCCTTAAGAATAAGGTATTCATAAAAAGGAATATCTCGAACAGTTTAGTCGTGGTATTTATAGGGATGATATCCTCTCTCAAGGACCAAAGCAGAAGGAAAAAACATGTTGGACATATGAAGAATGGTTCATCAAAGGAAGAATTAAGAGAAGCACAAGTTGTTGCTTCTAAGTACTAAAAAAAATCGAAGTGTGAGTTTTGGAACTAGCATTTAAAAGAGTTGCTTTCTCAGGGCATGTGGTCACTGCCGCAAAAAGTAGAGTGGACCCGGCGGAAAGATGGAGAGAGTGCTTTCTTGGAAATACCCCGACTACGGTCACGGAAGTGAGAAGTTATCTAGGTTTCGGCTGGGTGTTATTATCGGAGATTCATAGAAGGACATTGTTCAATGCGATTAGCCAAACCAAAACTGGAACCAAAAAGAATTGCTAAAAAGGAAAAAGACGAGATTTGAATGAGTGACCACTGTAGAGAAAGTTTCATGGAGATTAAGGAAAAGGCTGACTACCACCACCTAGTGTTGATCACTTCCGGATATAAAGGAAAAGACATTGAGGTATAAAACTGTGACTGCATCCATACAAAGGCATAGGCTGTGTGACTTTAATGCAGGAAGAAGAAGTGGTTGCAGTATGGCCTCAAGACAGTTAGCAAACCCATGAAGCTGAACCTACTAGAAACCCCGGAGAAGACCTAGAGATTTGTCAGCAGTAGTGCATAAGCCTTGAAGATATGGCGAACTAAAACTGGTTGGAACCGGTATGAAGTAAGAACACCGTCTAAGCGTCATGAAGTACATATCTTCAATCAGACGGAGCTTAATCTCAGACAAGAAGATGCGCTTGAGTATGATTAAGGATTAACGAACCTTGGAATCTCATTCGCACAAATAAATGAGCAGGGAGCAAAATGTTGTTGCCGATGCACCTCCGAAGTAAGGAAAAGTCCATTAGTAATGACCATCTTGCCCCGCCCCTTCAACCCGAGCTACGTCAGAGAGCTGGAAATGCATCAAGGGATCAACTAATGGATCAAAGCCAGGACACTGGCAGACTTTGCATGATTCAGACCTACACTTGGAGGAACCAATAGAGAAGCTCAAAAGTAGATGAAACGAATTGTATCTCTAAAAGAAAAACATGGGAGTACCACAGGCGAAAAGCCCCAGCGTATCATCAACATACGACAGCAAAGGAACTGTTTGGTTGGGAAACAGCTTTGCGTGCCCAGACAAAGAGGAAATCCAAGACTTGATCTAGAAGAGAAGCCCATGAGAGTCCGCTAATAATTCATCCAACCCAGGAACTTCCAAGATTACAAGGATATTAAAGGAATCATATACTGAGTGGCCGGAATGAAAACGAGATTATTGCAAAGAGATAATGATGAGTTTGTGACATTTCCAAAGGGTATAAAGCAGAGCATCAGAAGCCAAACAGGAATTGCTTCAGCCTTAAGGTAAACACCGAGTGGAAATGGGGAAAAAATAGGAATGAATTTCCAGCGTTGGATTAACCTAGAGACACAGAGAAAAAAAAAAAAAAAAAAAAAAAAAAAAAAAACAAGGAAAAAAAAAAAACAATCACAGGCAAGAGACATAGAATTCCATCCTGGTAATAAGTGGAATGACGACTGAAGCACCAGTCGCACAAATTTAATCCGTACAAAGAAACCTACCCGAAAACAAGAAGCTAGCCGAGACTGTATCTGACCAAGGTTATCTTTGTCGACAACATGGGAGTCCGACAAAGAAGATAGTGCTGCCTGAAAGGAGACTCAGTTCACACTCACACACTTTTAGCACAAGATTGCATGAGACAATGGCGCAACTACCATGAATAATTCATTTTTACCTGCATCTCACACAAAACAAAAACCCAGACGGATGGACAAACCGAGAGAGTCACACCAGATCGTGGAAGATATGCTAAGAGCATGTGCCTTGGATTTTTGAAAGGAACCTGGGATCTCTGTCTGCCTTCTGCCGATTCTTCCTACATACGCTATCAAGCAGTATCCAGATGGGCCCCCAATGAATGGCTCTATATGGGACGCAAGTGTGAACCCCACTCTTTGAACGACGTAGAGAAAGATGGTTTTTGGACAGACATTTTGAAAAGCCAGACGAGTCGGAGTTAAGGTTATCCGAGATGTGTTTTGAAGACAGCAAACCGGCAAAAGAACTATGCAGATAATCGAAGACGAGCGCTCTGAGTTTCAGATAGAGAATGTGTATCTCCAAGTTATCACCTACGGACACAAGAGATTGGAATGGGTGAAAGCTAGCGCTCGCTATACTCGGACCTTACCTAGTCGACAGACGCGGAGTAGTGCGTATAAACCTGGGTCACAAAGAACTCTCTGACGTCCACGACGTGTTCCATGTCCCCAGTTGAAGAAATGTCTTCGCAATCCCATAGAGCAGTTCCGTTGTGAAGAGATCAACGGTAACAAGCAACCTTACATACAAGGAACCGCCTATTGGATTTTGGGAGCAGAGGGACAGACATACAAGACGAAAGGCAATCAACTTCTGCAAGGTGCAATGGAGTAATCATTCTGAAAACGAAGCTACATGGAGAGAGGATCCGCCTTCAAGGCTGAGTACCGAGCTCTGGTTGCGAGTAAGCCGAATCTCGGGACGAGATTCTGTTAAGTGGGGAGGTTTGTAAACGACCCCTTTCCTTTTCCCTGTTTAACCTGGTTTTCTGATCTTAATCTTTTCCTACCTGTCAGCTGGCTCCGTTTCCTCTCCCCGGCCAGCCGACTACCTTCTCTCTGTGCCGAGTATAGTTGCTACTCAGTCCTTGTACCCCCTGCCCGTATCCCTTGTCTTACTCGGACCCCTTGCTGCCATAAAAAGAAGTAGAGAGAAGAGAGAGAAACCGAAACTAAAAACCTTGTTGAAGACTGATTGCTATCTTTGTCCCCGAGTTGCCACCCACCCGTTGGACGCGAACTACCGAAGTGCGAAGAATCAATCTTCACCTAACCGCAGCAATCGCTTGGACCAGTGTCAGTCCGAAGCCCGGTCGTGAGAATTTCTCCAACCTTCCCACTAGCCTTGACCTACTGTCTTCGTCGCAGCTACAGTGCCTGCCGACTTCTGACCGTTGGACTCCAAAGTCACTTCTGTCCATAATCCCTGTTCTGTTCACTTGACTTCCTTGCTCCATCCCGTTGCTAGCTCCACCGTTGCCTCACCTTGCACGTCGGGCTTATATATCATATATGGCCAACCGTGCCCCTTCTTCCTTTGTTTGCAAACGCAGCTCCAGCTCTGCTGAAGTTTTCATCCTCTTCAAGCTTTGGAGCTCTGTCGCCTGTGCGAAAGCCTGGGTTTAGACCGACTGCCAAACCTTTTACTCGGCAACGCCACCCGACATACTTCTTGAGTCTTTTTCTTGGTGTTTTACTTCTCCTGCTATCAGCTGTATCTTTCTGCTTGTATCAGAACTGAACAGGATGAACGATCCCAGAAGAACACTTCAACGCCGAAGAAGACCCCTCCTTAGGAACAGGACAAAAGCCTATTTGATAATATTGATATTACAATTCCCATATAAATGCAAAACTAAATGTTGTTTGAGCAAAATATCATCATGCTTAGTTTAATCAACCTTATATTAGACTGTTTGGAACTCAAAGGTTTGGACAAGGCGGCAACCGATGGAACCTGCCCAGTCGTAGCACTTATTGGTAGGAAAATATTGATTATAAAATTTCCCTTTGAAGAGCACCCCACAAATGGCAAAAGCTAAGCATCCTAATCATGAGGATACGTAGCCAGAGTTAAAAATGGCTTAGACCTGTCACGTAGTTTAAATGGTCGATGAGAAAAATGATGGGTTATTACTAAACAGTTTGGAAAACCACGATACCCAAATTGTATTATGCAGCGTTTTTTGTGAAATAAGGAAAGATTTGTAACGAAATCTAGATGTACAGAACAATGACCTGTGTGGGACTTGGACTATAGTATTATCCCAATTAAAGAGACCGATACACATGGCGTAATTTGTTTATGCACAGAATAGATTTGTGAAAAGTGTTTGATGGAAAGGGAACCGTGACCAATGATTATGCAGGAGTACCAAACGGAAAGGCACCTGTGTGGACAGAAATGGATCTGTTGATCTGGGGTGTTAAGACACACCATAAACAGATGTGAAAAGTAAAACAGGAAATGAAGATACATGCTCAAAAAAAGCACACCCAAAAAAAAAAAAGGGTTAGTAGAGCCAGAGGAAGCAAAAGTATTATTAAGCCAACTAAAAAATAAACACGGGCGGGTTGTAGACGGGCGGACAAATCAGTCTTCGGTTGTAGCCAGAAGAAGGTGATGAAGCACGCTCCCAGGGTTATGTAGCCAGGGCAAGCACGTGTTCTAGCTAGCTGGTTTGTAGCCAGCCTAGCAGGGCATTTAGTGCATGATCATGCTCCCGGTATTTAATAGCCAGGGGCAGCGATGATGAGCCACAACCCGGTTGTAGCCCCCCAGGGCGGCCGATTAGATTAAGCTGGTTTGTAGCCAGCCTAACGCGAGGGGGCATTAGTGCCATGACATGCATCCCGGTTGTAGCCAGAGGCAGCGATGATGAGCCCCCAGGGTTGTAGCAGGGCGGACCACGACTAGCCTAGCTGGTTGTAGCCAGTGTAAGCGGGCATGCAAGTGCACAAAGCTGATGATTTGGGTTGTAGCGCGAGTCTCAGGAGGGTCAACGAGTGGTTGTAGCTACTCGGAGATAAGAACCCAACAAATGCAAGAAGCTAAAGATAATAAGAACATGTAATGTTTACTCTTGATTCCTTAAGTGGTGAGCTGCTGAAAAGCAACTTACAGATTGGATGAGGCGTGAGCCTCTGTCCGCCAACTAAATTTTGGATCACTAGTGTTTTGAAAGAAGAGTTTAATTAAGGCAAGATCTTCGCTCGCAATGAATAACCCTTAGGTCTTCTTGTCTAACACCAACATGGCACCATTCCCCGGTTGCTGAGTAAAGAAACTACTCACCTTGTTTCATATATAATGTATAGTAGGTTTTGGAGTGGAAGACGAAGATCCGACTGCTGCCGAGTTCTCCAAGACCAGTGCCGACTACGAAGACTTCTGAAGGTTTCGAGCCTAGTTCCCAAACCGAGCCTGTGGAGTAGTTTTTGTCCAGCTTCCGCCCTGTTCTGCTGTTTCGCTAGTTTACCAGTTGATTATTTTGCCCATCCCGGGTCTGTCCTGGATGGATCTCCTTGTACGTATATGTAAGTACTCTGTTTATGTATTAGTGTAACTCTGTGTTGTATCATTGTTGTGCGTACCCGACTACTGATCCTGGGATCGGGTGCCTTATGCACATGGTGGCCTTCCACCTAGTCGGGAGGCGCCACAACGACTAGGAGATCTCCCCTTAGAGATATAACGCACCCGACTAGGATTGTATATTCCTTTCTATACAAGGCGAAGTCTGCCGAATCTAGCTATATCTCTAATTACAAGGCTAGGCCCATCCTCTATCCGATGGCCCATATGCTTGTCATGAGGTACCCGGGGCCCATGGCACCCACAGTAGCCCCGAGACCTTCATAGTTGAGTCACAGCTGATGCCAAGTGCTCATCCTCCACGGTGAAGTCTTCCCGAGTGCATTGCTCCCGAGTACTCTTTGTCTGAGTGCTGCTTCTCCCGAGTCCTGCTTCATGTCAGCTGGCAGCGAGGCTATGAAGGGCTCCATGTAGATGTAGGAATAGTGTGCGCCGAATAGGCGCACCTATTAGGTGTAGCCCCCGACTTTGTGCTTAATTGTGAAAACAATTAAACATAAAGTCAAAGATCTTTAACCTTGTAGTCTTTCCCGAGTAGTATACTACTGGTACATGGGACTCTTCGGTATCGTGTCAACCGGAATATAATTTATAGTCTTGCCGAGCAGGGAACTACTCGTATGTAGGACTCTTCGACTTCATGCCAGTCGGAATGTATGTTTATAGTCTTGCCGAATAGGATGCTACTCGTATATGGGACTCTTCAGCGTCATGTCAGCCGGAAAGGGGGGTGTTTATAGTCTTTCCCGAGTAGTATACTACTCAAAAATCAGACTCATCGGCATCATGTCAGCCAGGATGATTATTTATAGTCTTTCCAAGTAATATACTACTCGGGAATTAGACCCATCAGCTTCATGTCAGCTGGAAAAGGCGTTTATAGTCTTTCCCGAGTGGCGTCCCATTCGGAAGTTAGACTCTTCAGCTCGTCAGCTGGAAGAATGTTTATAGTCTTTCCCGAGTAATATGCTACTCGAAAGTTAGACTCCTCCGCATCATGTCAGCGGGAAAAAGAAATTTATAGTCTCTCCCGAGTAGTGCACTACTCGAAAGTTAGACTCATCCGCGTCATGTCAGCGGGAATAACGTTGCTCATGGCAACTGATGGCCACGCATGTAGGCCGAGTACCACTTTATGAAAATAAATCCACGGCATGGTCAGGTGTACCCGAGAAAGATACCTGCATCCCCAATTTTAATGAAGACCACCTTGTGATCCTTGTAAAGATATATCCTCGAGACCTGGTGGATAAAACAGATACCCAAACATATATGTTTAGCAATAAGGATGTCATGAAGCATATCTGTTTACCTCATCGGCTCCTGTTGGTAGCACCAGCGCTATAATTTCAACTCAGCCTGCGAGCGGCCCACATGGAGCATGCTACTGTAGGAACTCATATCTTGATGGCTGCTATCAAATAAGCTGACCTATCCAGCATAGCTCTATAGAAGTATCATCCCTCGCATGTCAGGATGAGTTTTTTGGTGTCGATAACCGCAATCAGCCAGAGAAATCTTTATTTGCAAGCCTTTCCGACATACGTTCTGGATGCAACCTAGTTGCCACATAAGTCTGAGTAGGTATATTGCAGGATCTGCTTACCCTCCTCAGGTGTGACGCAGTGCATGAGAACTCCGGATGCGCTTTGACAATGTGAGTCTTCTCTGACTTCAGGAGAGCCGAGCAGGGTACCAGAACCTTGCATTAGCATAGGATTCAGCTGGCGACCCTCATGGGGCGTACTACCTGACAGAGTTGTGACCAAGCTAGGTACCCAAACCTTGCATTAGCATAGGATTCGGCTGGCGACCCAAATGGGGCGTACCCTACTTAGCCGAGTAGCACATGAGCCCCAAGTGGCGCCGGAGGTCGATTATATTAGTCGAATAAGGTACCCGAACCTTGCATTAGCATAGGATTCGGCTGGCGACCCTCATGGGGCGTACCTCACCCAGCCGAGTAATATACGACCCCGACTAGTGCCGGAAGTCGGTTATCAGCTCACATGGAGCGTAGCCGGGGAAGATGACGTCCCGACTGGTGCAAGTACTCGGTAAGTAGCCCTCATGGAGCATCCCGAGTGTATTTTGGCAGACTTGTCCAGCCCCCGAGCGTAGGAGATAGGCTCGCAACCCTGAGTTCCTGTCACGCGTATCCGGAGCTAGGCCTGCAATATAAAGATATCGGATGAGTAGCATCTGATGATGAAAACAATCATCCGAATAAAATGTATTTTACAATATATGTAAATTCATGTTCTTCCTCTTATTGATATTAATTTCCCCAAGTAGTTGACCCCTTACGTTTAAGCACTCTGCCCGACTAGTCATAGCCCCCTAGTGTCGGGAGTTGGCTCATGGCTCTTTCCCAGACACGCGTTTTGGGTGACTTGAGTTCGTCTTTCATGGAGCAAAGTTTCACGGATCAGGATTTATGCTACTCGAGTACTTTTGCAATCATTTAAGAGCAAAAACAGAGAAGAGTGCAGCTTGTGCACCTATTAGGTGTAAGCGGCTGCGGCATTGGTAAAGCCGAGTGAAGAAATATTTATCAGGAAGCGACTTAGCTGTTCGGTATTTCGGAGTGGGGATGCCATCCTTGCGTTTGAGCTTGTGAGCCCCCGAGCATGTCACTTGTTGTCCTGATAATCTTCAGTTGTTGAAAGTCGAAGACGATTGTGACCGACTGCCACAATGAAGCCGTCTGACTTGCGTTTGCGATTCCCGGCTTTAGTCGGGACCGCGTCGTTGGTGCCCTTCCGCTTCTTCTGTCAGGATGCCTTTTTATCTTCAAGGGCCTTAGCAACAGCATGGGCTGAGTCGGCGTATTTGTTCGCCATGTTGAATAGAGCCTTGACAGAGTTGGGAGGCTTCCGAGTGAATTTGTCGATGAACGAGGTGTCTTTGACTCCTTTTCGAAAGGCGGCGATGACGACCTCATCCTTGATGTTTGGGATTGAAATTTTCTTCTCAGAGAACCTCTTGATGAAGTCACGAAGAGACTCGTTCTTCCTTTGATGCAACTGATATAAGTCGTACTCGGAAGATGGCCTCTCGTATGTTCCCTGGAAGTTGGCGATGAAGCATTCCCGGAGTTCTCCCCAGGAGCCGATTGATTGCTTGGGAAGTCCTGTTAGCCATGTCCTCGCTGAGTCGGCTAAAGCGACTGGGAGGTAGTTAGCCATGACTTTATGATTTCCCCCAGCTGCTCGGATCGCCAGAGTGTAGACCGTGAGCCAGGACTCGGGATTGGTCTTGCCATCGTATTTGTCGATGCCTACAGGCTTGAAACTCGACTGCCAGTCGACCTGTTGTAGCTCCTGGGTGAAGGCCAGTATGCCTTCGTCTTCATGAGGGCTCCGGCTCCGAATACAGCGGCGGAACCGCTCGTGGTGGAGGCCGAAGCACTTGTTCTTGTCTTCCAGTTGGCGTTGCTCATCTTCTTCTCGTTCACGGCGCCGAGCGATGATGTCTTGCCGAAGGTCGCGCCGTAGTTGGTCTCGGAGGTCCTGATCGTCCCGACGGTTGCTTTGACGTCGCCGGTTGTCGTTGGGGCTGCCGAGTGGCGGCTGACGTGCCTCCGTATGCAGCTGACTGGAGCCAGCCGCTCGGCATCGCTTTGAGGTGGATGAGACTGCCGTTGGGAATGTCGACCGGTTGGTCGGTATGAGGGTATCACCCGACTGTTGGTGCTGCTGATATGCAGCAGCGGTAAGCAGGGCTTTTATCCTTGCGATCGTCGGGGTGGCCTGGTGATCAGGCCCAAGTTGGACCGTGTCCAGTAGGGTTGCGGCGGCCACGACGTTCTGTTGTGGCGTGACGAAGACGTCGTGGTCGCCGACTTTTGTTTGGAGGGTTTGTTGCTGAGCGGTTTGCCCAGCCCTGCGTAGGTCGTCGTTGCGGGCGTGCAGGCGTCTTGCTTCTTCCTCCTATTGCTCTTGCAGTCGGCAGGCCTCCTCCTCTTGTTGCTCGTGTAGTCGGCGCAATTCCTGAGTAGGAGTAGAGCCTTTGGATGCCATGAAGATTTCTCGTGGCGGGGAGAAGCTTGCCGAACTGCTGTCCGACTTAGAGTCAGAATCCGACTGAGAGTCGTAGTCCGACTGAGAGTCGTAGTCGAATAGTTGATGGGGGTGATTACAACTCCGACCTCCCTAGATCTGATCTCGAGCGGCTCGGGGCCGTATCCGAGTCGAACTCCAGAGGATCGGGTTTGCCGCGTCGGATGTAGATTGTAGATATCTGTGCCGTTGCCGAGTCCGAACGGGAAATTGACGATCTCTTCCTTTTTTGGCCCGATCTCGGCCGGCTCAAAACCGAGCCCGAGTCGAACACCGAAAGGAAGAGTTGTCCCTGGGCTCGGGCGTATTGGAGGTTGCCGCAGCATGTCGTGAAAGATTGCTGCAGCATCGCGTAGGCCGACTGGCGCGGAGTCGGCTGGTTCCCTGGCAGATCGGATCGAGTCCGAGTCGGCCAAGGTGAGATTGCCGATCTGGTTGGCGACGAAGTCGAGGCTTCCGAATGCAATTGTATCTCCGGGGGAGAGTTTGCTGCCGTCGACTTCGGTTGCTGGATCCATCGAGCTTGTAGATGTAGATCGCGCCGAAGCCCCTACTTGGCGCGCCAACTGTCGATGTTTTACACCGGCAATAAATATATGGGGCTACTCGGTGGATTGCAAAGGAACACAGGGAGATTTTATACTGGTTCAGGCCCTCGATATGAGGTAATACCCTACGTCCAGTTTATATGTATTCCTTTGAGGAATTATGGTGGCGATTCTGATGAACCGTATGGCCGTGAGCTTATGTCTGCTCTCCTGCCCTCAGGGGGCGCCCTGCCTCCCCTTATATACTGGGGGACAGGGTTACAAGGTAGGAGTCCCCATCGGATCACGACTAGGAGATCTCCCCTTAGAGATATAACGCACCCGACTAGGACTGTATATTCCTTTCTATACAAGGCGAAGTCTGCCGAATCTAGCTATATCTCTAATTACAAGGCTAGGGCCATCCTCTATCCGAGTGGCCCATATGCTTGTCATGAGGTACCTGGGGCCCATGGCACCCACACGTTGGCCACCACGTTTTCCGACTTTCGCTTGTGGCTACCGGATTTGTTCTGTGACGGCTCGTTGTCGGCTTTAGCCTTTTGGTCCTTCTGCTGGGACTCTTTCTTTTCATCGAGGGCCTTGGCGACCGCCTCAGCCGAGTCAGCGTACTTATTCACCATATTGAAGAGAGCCCTGACAGAGTGTTGACGCCGAAAATCGCCGGCAGCGTAGGGAACGAGCCGATGACCTGGTTCGGCGCCTAGAGACACGCAAAGGACTGGGAGATTTGCTTAACTCTAGTGCAGGTCCTAAATCTTAAGGTTTGTAAGCGTGCCAGTCAATTTGACCCTGCAATTGACAAGGAGATAGAAAATATTAGATCGTTGAGCCAATCGGCTGGAAGCCGAATTGGACTCGCTCCATCGGCCGATGGCCGATATAGACTAGTACTTACACATCGACTATAAGCCGATGATGGCATAGATAAACAATAAACCATGTAGCTAAGGAACCAATAACAATGTAAATAAATAAACTAGCCGATTACTAACATGAAGTGTATCGGCCGGAAAGCCGATAACGGTGTAGCGTGCCAAAAACGTGTTAAACAATGTAATCGGCCTTGATTAACAAAAGGTAACCTATCGGCTAGGCACTCCAATAGAACATCGCATAAACATCCATCGGCTCAGTAAGGATAGAATTATTATCACCAGTCTAATAGATCGGATCTAACCGTTGCAGCACAGATTGACGATGATAACAGAACCTCGATGGGCCGATAGATCTAATGCAATCGTGATGTAAAATATGATAACTTATCAGCTATACATCTTGATAAAACGCTTGCATAAAACTGATCAGCCTAGCAGGAATAATTTATCACGTAGTTTAGTAGGTCGGACCTAACCGATGCAGCACAAACTGATGATAAGTTATGCCCAGTAAGCTGATAAGCCTATGCACATGTGATGTGATATATCTACTCGGCCTATGAGATCAAACCTAACTGATGCAGCCGTAGACAAAACAGATATATTGTGGTAAGCCGACTACCGCAGGCCGACTAGAATATCGGACCTAACCGAGGAAGTCCTAGCCGGTACGGTAGTCGGGGTAACGAGACTTACTCTCTCGCAGGAGGTTGAACTTAACCGATGCAGCCCGGCTTGAGAAGCAAGAACCCGTTGAATAGGGTGGCGATGAGCCAAAGTTTGTATTGATCTGATTGATGATTACAAGGTCCCCGGGCATACTTATTTATACCCCGAGTTGATACAGTCCTGATCAGATGCGAAACAGGAGTTTCCTAATTATAAAAAGAAAAACAACAAGTCCCGATCGGGCACAAGATCAGGTTTCCTAAAAAATTATTATCTCTACCTAATTTATAGATAAGATACTAACTGCCTCTCCATGGTCTTCACGATTCCTTCTTGAACTCGGCTTCTTCTGGATTTAATTCCCGCCAGTTAACCATGACTTTTCCTTAACCGAATCCAATAAAGATCCGTACCAAATTTTGGCGTTAACACATGCCCCCCAATTTTGGAGTTTGTTATCGAACTTCGAAATTCTTCTGTTTGGGCTTCAGATTCCTTTCACACCGAGGCGGCCCAAGGTAGCCCACTTTCCTTAAATGTCTGAAACAGCGCCAACGGCCTCGATTCCCGCCCGGTCATCATACCTCTATAAACCGCTTCGCCTTCCTAGCCCCCTTTCTTTACGCTTTCACATCACCAAAGTCCTTTCCACTTCCTCCAAGACCTCGATGAACTCCGGCGATCTAGGCGAACCGCTGCGGTCTTCTTCTTCAACCTCCGATCTTCGCTCATCTTCTTCTTCCGCAAATGCTACCGCGAACGCCGTCCCAGAGGTAATCTCCTTGTCTAATCGTCTTCTCTATCTCGCAACCTAGATTGAATCTTCTCCTGTTTCTCGTGTTCTTGTTTACTGTAGCACTTAGAGACCATATTTTGATTCCACCGTAATCTCTTTTCGTTTCTTGTGTTCTTGTATATTGTAGCACCTTAGAGACCAGATTTTGATTCCGGCCGCCGATTACCCGAACTTCTTCTACCATGGTCCCATGGGTAGTGAAGATCCTATAGATTTCATCAACGCCGAAACTCAACGCATCCCCTTCAAGAACTCCGCCATGTTAGTCAGCGATTGGAACAACAGTTTCAGATCATGGCCGAGAAAACTTCCCGGGTGGAGGAACTGGTATAACAGAGTATCGGCTGCCAAGAGAACTCTTTGGGACGAAGCAGACATCGGCCACTGCATCAATCTCTCACTGGCTGAGATAGAGAGGAATGAACCTCTGCTTGCATCGGCCTCATACTTCTGGTCAGACGCCCTCAACGCCTACCTATTTGGACATGGGCCGATGACCCCAACTTTGATAGATGTAACCATGCTTACCTGCCTCAACACAACGAGTTACATCAATCCCTTCAATCTCCAATTCAAGCCTACCCATCGGCTTCAAGCAAAGAACATCGGCGGTTGGTCCAAGTACATATCCATCCATAACAAAGGGACTGGACCAGTCGATGATCGGGAACACGTCGCTTTCTTGAATCTGTGGTTAGAACGGTTTGTCTTCGACGGTGCAACCCTTGGTCCCACAACCAATATGCAATGTCTGGCAGAACGTTTGGCCGATCGGAAACAAGTTCCCTTGGGGCAATATCTTCTTGGCGCCACTTATCAACTGCTGCACCATGTGGCGGTCAAGCTATCGACCGGCCAGCTAGTTGGCCATATCGGAGGTCCTTGGTGGTTTGTGTAGTTATGGCTCAATGTGTACACATCCAAGGCAATTCCCGATACCTCCTTCCTCAATCAAACTTTCCCAGCCGATCACACGGAGGAACAAGAACCCACCAATCGCCGATGCATCTCAATGGGCGAAGTTGCATCGGCTCTTCCTAGCGGTAAAATGACTCCCGTCGGACTCGGCCAATGGTTCAAAGGCCTTTATTATGGCTTTACCAAGAATGCCACGCTATGGTTCGCATATGATGATGCATCATCATTTGAGATGCCCTCCAACTTCAATCCACTTGACGTCCTGGCCGATGATGAATCAAAGACCATATTCCTATCGGCCATTACTCCCCGTCTCCTACAGATTGGCTTCTCTCAAGGCCGATCATAGCCATCGTATGAATTCTATCACCCAACAGTCAACTCCCGCCAGCTCGGCCTTGGTCAACTCCCCATCGGCTTGTTCTTCATCGACAAACTCCAGGCCCGGGGAAATGTAAATAGCGCTTTGGAGTACGATCGGCTGCGGACACTAACAGATTCCCTATCTCTGGGCACCACTGCCGATGTGGAGGTATGCACTGTCAACACCAAGCTCTTTTCCCGATGGTGATTAGAATGGAGGAAACACCTTTTCAACTCATCGGCCATTCACTATTGCTCTCGCCTCAACTCCAACTACGTCGAATCTGATGACGAGGTAATATTCTACTATCTTTGAATCACTTTCCGATCATCTCTTACATTTCTATCTTGCAGGCTGTTGATGTGGAGCCACCGACAACAAACACCAGTGGCCGGCTGATTATATACCAACCTGTCGATGCTTTGCACCGGCAATAATACTATGGGGGTACTCGGCGAACTGGAGTTCGGTGGATTGCAGAGGAACACAAGGGAATTATACTGGTTCAGGCCCTCAAGGTGAGGTAATACCCTACGTCCAGTTGAGGTGTTATTCCTCTGAGGTGGATTTGTGATCAATGATCTCGGGTTGCCCTCATGGGGCGCCCTGCCTCCCTTTATATACTAGGGGACAGGGGTACATGGCAAGGATCCCAGTCGGATACGACCAAGGGATTTCCTTATTAGAGATACAATCCTGTCCGACTAAGGCTATGTTTCCTTATTGTACAAGGCACAGCCTGCCGGGTGCTATCTTATCTCTAATTACATGATCTGGCCCATCCTCTATCCGAGTGGCCCATGTGCTTGTAGTGAGGTACCCGGGGCCCATGGCTCCCACAGTAGCCCCTGAGACCTTCATAGTTGAGTCACAGCTGATGCCGAGTGCTCATCCTCCACGGTGAAGGTTACCCGAGTGCGATACTCCCGAGTACTCTTTGTCCGAGTAAGTCTTCCCGAGTCCTGCTTCATGTCAGCTGGCAGCGAGGCTATGAAGGGCTTCATGTAGATAAATGAATAGTGTGCGCCGAATTGGCGCACCTATTAGGTGTAGCCCCCGACTTTGTGATTAATTGTGAAGACAATTAATCATAAAGTCAAAGATCTTTAACCTGGAAGTCTTTCCCGAGTAGATTACTACTGGTATATGAGACTCTTCGGTATCATGTCAACCGGAATATAATTTATAGTCTTGCCGAGTAGGAGGCTACTCGTATATAGGACTCTTCAACTTCATGTCAGTCGGAATGTGAGTTTATAGTCTTTCCCGAGTGGCGTCCCACCTAGAAGTTAGACTCCTCCGCGTCATGTCAGCGGGAATGAGAAATTTATAGTCTCTCCCGAGTAGTGCACTACTCGAAAGTTAGACTCTTCAGCGTCATGTCGGCTGGAATAATGTTGCTCATGGCAACTGATGGCCACGCATGTAGGCCGAGTTCCACTTTATGAAAATAAATCCATTACGTGGTCAGGTGTTCCCGAGAAAGATACCTGCATCCCCAATTTTAATGAAGACCAGCTTGTGATCCTTATAAGGATATATCCTCGAGACCTGGTGGATAAAACAGATACCCAAACATATTTGTTTAGCAGTAAGGCTCTCATGAAGCATATCTGTTTACCTCATCGATTCCTGTGAGTAGCACCAGCGCTATAATTTCAACTCAGCCTGCGGGCGGCCCACATGGAGCATGCTACTGTAGGAACTCATATCTTGTCGGCCCAATACCAACTGTGTAGGCCTGGGCCCATCTAGTCGGTTCAGGCTATAAAAGGATGGGGAGAGAGAAAAAGATTCCATCGTCTTCCCCAAAGCAACCAATCTCTTCATCTTCCACCTTCGCGCCTAGCTTTTCGCCTCCCGCCCGGCTAGGGTTAGCAGCAGCCGTTCCCCACCCAGACTCGGGCGATTTCAATCCTCTTCGTTTATTCCAAGCCCCCGATTTGCTTTCCCCCAAATCTCAACACCTCCAGCCATGCCGAAGGCGACGAATCCTGCGGGTGCGCCAGGGAGTTCTTGGCCGATCTCGGATTGCGGCTCGGTGAAGCTGAGACGGCTGGAGAGCGAGCTAAAGTTGCCCAGCCAAGAAGTGATCCGTTGGCGGTCGGCGAGGGATGAATCGAACCCCAACCCCCGGCCTGGTGAAACGGTAGTTTTCGCCTCTTTCTTTGATCGGGGCTTGTGTCTTCCGTCGTCTGATTTCTTCCGCCGCATCCTTGATTTCTACGGGCTGGAGTTGGTGCATTTAAATCCCAACTCGATCCTTCAGATCTCCATATTCGTTACTCTTTGCGAGTGCTTTCTGGGTGTTGAGCCCCATTTCATCCTCTTCCGACACTTGTTCCATGTCAAGCCCCAGCCTTCCAAGAGTAATATCAGTGTGATTGGGGGGGCTGGTCTTCAACTAAGGAGTGACGGGAAGAAAACATATATCGATTTGCCCTTGAAATCTTCTTTGAAGGGCTAGCACAAGGAGTGGTTTTACTGTGCCAATCTAGCTCCTTCCTTGCCCCCGTTTACTGGTATGCCGCCGGCAGTGTTGCCAAGCTGGTCTTCGGAGCCAACCTTTGAAGAACTGGGCCAGGCACACATATTGCTGACGAAGATAGATGACCTCAAGAGGGCCGGCTTGACAGGGCCCTGGGTGGCTCGTCGTTTCCTGACGAGGCGCGTCCAGCCGCTGAAGCTGAGAAGCGCTTTCGGCTGGGCCTTCAGAGGTAAACACGATCCCGACCGGGTGAGCAGCGAGACAGCGGACAAGGGGGCAGTAACCGATACCTTGTTTGGCTACTTCTCCGAAGGGGTCGTTGCCACCGAAGATGATAACCGCCGAGTTGCTGCCTATAGCTTCATCCGGCCGCGGACCAAGGTAACCTTCTACTTTCTTCTGTGGTGAACGCCTGTGGAACGATGATTATTCAACCTTGCGTGATGGTATCTTGTCGACTTGATTGTAGTGGCATGAGGAATTTGATGAAGATTCTCGTCCATTGTCTGCGGTCGCATCGAGGAAGAGGCCAAGGAGTCCCTCTGATGCCCAACCCGACTCCAAGAGAGCGGGGAAGAAGCCAATTTTATATCGAGGCGAGGGGGCCATGACAGCGCGTGCCATGAGCGGTAGCTTGAAGATAAAGGACACCGCTGCCACAACGCCCACGCGGTCGAGTCCCAGGCTGAGAGCAGCTGGCTTGGGCTCGACGTTGTCGTGCTCAGCAACAGCACCACCAAGGGGCCAACCAGAGCAGAGGCCGATTGGGGCGAAGGAACCCGAACCAACCGTACCAGAGTCGAGGCCGACTTAGGCCGATATGCCTCTGCCGTCGGCGACACCGTCCGGGGCGAGTGCCGATGCTAGCGCTTCGCCGGGGAGCGGGCACACTAGCAGGAAACTGAAGTTTTCCAAGAGGTGCGCTACTCCGAGCATTCTGTAGTCGTTGTATGTTAAAATACAGTCCTGATGTCTTGCTTCGTTGTGCAGGAAGCGGGCCGATATCGACCTCAAAAAGGTCAACCCATCTGCCCTGCTTGATGAGCCCGTCCCAGCCGAGTCAGCAGCAGCGAACACACCTGCTGAGCCGGCGGCCAGCCCGGTCGCTGAAACCGAGGTGGCTCCGACTACAGGGCCACTACCGCCACTCGACCGAGAGGTGGCTGTTGAAACTGAGGCCCCAGCCCCCGAGGCACCATACGTCGCGGAAGCGGGGGACGGATCCCCCGAGCCGGTCCCCAATGTTGTAGGGGAAGGCGATGCCGAGGCCAGGACCCCGTCGCCATCATGGTTATCGTCATCGCCATCGTCGCCGTTGCCGCCGCCACCGGAGATCCCACATTTGCCTCGGATCGAAGCTCCCCCACGTGTGATGCCCCGGACCTTCTCGTGGACCACTCGCGACGGCACTATGAAAAGCTTCAGGCTCGATGAAGTCGTCGCAAGGAGAGAGCGCGAGAGCCTGCTTCGTGCCGCCATCAACGGGTCCCAAGGGGTCGCGGTATGATTCTTGTAGTGAAGCTCCAGCAATCTTCTTGTCTTGATGTTTGACTCTGTCGTCGGTTTGTTCCTTGTCCTGAGCAGAAGCTCGTCGACCGCAATGAGGCGATGACAGAGATCCTGGTCGAGATGGCTCCCCACCTCGCGGAATTACAACAGCTCCGGGCATTGAAGGCCGAGATGGAGGCGCGTCACACGAGGAGGGAGGCCTGGCTGAAGAGCGGCGCTGATCAGCTCAGGGCTGAGACATGGGCCCTAGCCGAGAAGATCAGAGGTAAAATCCTCGAGCATATCTCCCCGACTGGACCGTTGGTGTAATCATCCAGCTACGTCGATCCGACTGCTTGGTGGTGTCCTGACTGCATGATTGAGCTCTTGGCTAATCTGTGGTGCAGACCTCGAAGCAGAGAGGGAGTCGCAGCTGAGGGAGGCCGAAGAAGCCAAGGCCGAGCTTGAAAGGGTCAAGGCCGACCTGACAAAGGCCAACACCGAGCTTGACCGGGAGAAGTCCGAGTTGGAGAAGGCCGTCGTCGAGCTCGGTAAGGAGAAGGCCGAACTGGAGAAGACCGTGGCCGGGTGGGAGGCCGACTACGAAAGTAAGTCCTCAACCCGACTGTGATCTCAGCCAATACATTATTCACCCTGTGTGTAGCCGAACCTGACAAGCTTACTTGCCGGCCGATCTGGGCAGGCATGAGAACCAACGTCCAGGCTCAGTACCGGTTCTACACGGAGGAGATAAAGTCAATCAGGGAGTCACGGGAGGCCCTCGTCGGGTCCGTGAAGGGGCTCCTTGACCTTGTGGATCCCCGCTCAGTGGGGACCAGCTGTAGCAGAATTCCTCAAATAATGGGCGTTCTCGAGGACGCGCCGAGTGCCCTGAAAAGGTACTCAGACGAGCGGGTTGCCGCCGGCGTGGCCCAGACCCTAGCAATGACCAAGTCCATCTACCCGAGGGCGGACATTGAGGCCATCGGGGAGGGATTTTCCGAGGAGACGACGCCCGAGGAAGCGCTGGAGCTGATCTCACAGGCGAAGCCGACTGCTGAAGCGATTACCCGAGACCTGGGTCTGTAAAGGCAATATATTTTGTAGTCGGTGTATACATATGCTTTCATATACGATCATGTGTGAATATATGTGTCGTGCCGCCAAACTTATTATTCGGTTGTCATTAGCTTTACCCGACCATGTAGCATGCACCGAGTTAGTTCGATAGAACTTGATAAAAATCGTTCAGAGGAAGATGCTATACTCGGGCGAACGCATCAGTCGTGGCAAGGCTTCATAATCGAGGTGAGATAAGCTTGTATGTTATTGACAGAACACATATATACATGCAGCCCCCGACTCACTACTCGATTGGAACAAGCGGCGTAGTGAGTCAGGAAAAACTGGACACATGGAAAAAGTAAGACTCAGGTATAGAAAGGACGTAGCTGTTCTATATTCCATGAGTTGGTGATGAGGACGCCGTCTTTGGTCTTCAGTCGGTAGGCGCCTGCCGCGTGACCTCGGCTATAATGAACGGCCCTTCCCAGATGGGGATAGTTTATGCCTGTCCTTGTGGTTTGTATCTTCCTTAGAACGAGATCCCGACCAAAAAGCGCGCCACGGACATTGCGATTGTGGTAGCGACGCAGGCCTTGAAGATACCTTGCCGACTGGATTGTTGCGGCATCTCTTGCTTCTTCCAGCTGATCTAGTTCGATCAGTCGGTGCTGTTGGAATCGTCTTCGGAGTAAGCCCGGACTCGCGGAGAGCCGAACTGTATCTCAGTCGGTAGCATGGCCTCAGTACCGTAGACCAGGAAGAAAGGGATTGCCCTGTTGCCCGACTAACCGTGTTCTGAGAGACCAGAGAACGGATGGTAGTTTTCTGTACCACCGACCCGCGTATGGTTGTAGTCGGTCGTATATCCTGGCCTTGATGCCTGTAAGACCATGCCGTTGGCTCGCTCAACCTGCCCGTTGCTCCGCGGTGTGCCACAGAGGCATAGCAGATCTTGATGCCGAAGTCGTCGCAGAAATCTTGGAATAGGCCTGCCGCGAACTGAGTGCCGTTGTCGGTTATGATGCGGTTAGGGACCCCAAACCGGTATAGTATGCTCAAGATGAAGTCCTTTGCTCGTGCCGCTGTGATTGTTGCGACAGGTTTAGCCTCAATCCACTTGGTGAATTTATCCACTGCGACGAATAAATGTGTGAACCCTCCTGGCGCTTTCTTGAACGGCCCGACCATGTCGAGCCCCCATACTGCGAATGGCCAAGAGATAGGGATAGTCTGGAGTTCCTGGGCGGGAAGATTTGTCTGTCTTGCGAAGAACTGGCAACCCTCGCACTTGCGAACGATATCTTTGGCGTCTGTGACTGCGGTGGGCCAGAAGAATCCCTGCCGGTAAGCTTTTCCGACTAACGTCCTGGATGCAGCGTGGTTGCCACATATGCCCGAGTGGATTGAATGCAGAATCTGCTTGCCTTCCTCGGTGGTGACACAGCGCATGAGGACACCGGATGCGCTCCTTCGGTACAGGTCTTCTCCGACTAGCAGGAAGCTTTTGCTTCGACGCTTGATTTGCTCGGCTTGATTGCGATCTTCTGGGAGTTCATCGTCCAGGAGGAATTTGAGAACAGGACCCCTCCAGTCTTGACATATGTGCAGCACTTCGTCGGTGGTCGGGGTAGGCTCGCCTCCCGACTGCTCTTGTGCCGGTTTCTTCTTGACTGATGGCTCCATAAGTTGCTCGACAAAGATTCCAGTCGGAACCGCTTCTCGCTTGGATCCCATGTTTGCCAGCTCATCGGCCGCATCGTTGTATTGACGCAGGACGTGTGTGATTTCCAGCCCGTCGAATTTGTTTTCCAACTTGCGGACCTCCTGACAGTATGCCGCCATTGTGTCGTCGAGACAGGTCCAGTCTTTCATGACTTGGTTGACCACGAGTTGGGAGTCTCCGCGCACAACCAGTCGACGTATGCCGAGTGATATGGCGATGCGGAGCCCGTGAACAAGAGCCTCGTACTCGGCGACGTTGTGGGAAGCCGGGAAGTGGATTTGTAGTACGTACTTCAACTTTTCGCCAGTGGGGGACGTCAGTATGACTCCAGCCCCGGCACCGCCAATCCGTAGGGAACCGTCGAAGTACATTGTCCAGTACTCTAGCTTTGTTGTTGGTGTTGGGAGTTGAACTTCTGTCCACTCGGCCACGAAGTCGGCTAGAGCTTGAGATTTGATAGCTGTCCGTGGCTGAAAGGTGATGTCAAACGCCATCAACTCGAGTGCCCATTTAGCGATCCGGCCGGTGGCCTCGCGATTATGAAGGACATCCCCGAGTGGAAACGCTGTGACCACCGTGACTTGATGTGCTTGAAAGTAGTGCACCAGCTTTCGGACTGTGATGAGTAGGCCGTATAGCAGCTTCTGGACCTGCGGGTATCTTGTTTTGGAGTCGGCAAGGACCTCGCTGACAAAGTAGATTGGCCGTTGTATTTTTTGAAGATGACCCTGTTCGGATCGCTCCACTACCAGCACCGTGCTGACTACCTGTGTTGTTGCCGCCAGATAAAGCATTAGTGGTTCCTGGGGCAGGGGTGACGCTAGCACGGGGGGTGATGTGAGGAATTTTTTTGAAGTCTTCGAAGGCTTGCTGGGCTTCCGGGGTCCACTGAAAGGTGTCCGCCTTTTTGAGGAGCTTGAAGAAGGGCATGCCCCGTTCGCCCAGTCGGGAGATAAACCGACTGAGTGCCGCCATGCAGCCTGTCAGCTTCTGGATGTCTTTGAGGTTGGTCGGGGGCGCCATGTTCTTGATGGCGTTGACTTTCTCCGGGTTAGCCTCGATGCCGCGGTGCGAGACGATGAAGCCGAGTAACTTCCCAGACGGCACCCCGAAGGTGCACTTGTCCGGGTTCAACTTCATCTTGAATCTTCGAAGGTTTTGGAAGGTTTCTTCCAAGTCGGCAATGAGGTCTTGTCTGGATTTAGACTTGATCACCACATCGTCGACGTAGGCTTCCACGTTGCGCCGATCTGAGTGTGCAGACACCGCTGAATAGCCCTTTGGTAGGTTGCGCCTGCGTTTTTTCAGACCGAACGGCATTGTGATATAGCAATACGCTCCAAACGGCGTGATGAAAGATGTCTTTAAACAGTCTTGTTCCCTCAAGCTAATTTGATGATATCCCGAATAACAGTCGAGAAAACTGAGTAGATCGCACCCCGCCGTGGAGTCAACCACCTGATCTATCCTGGGAAGACCAAATGGGTCCTTGGGGCACGCTTTGTTGAGGTCGGTGTAGTCGACGCACATGCGCCATTTACCGTTTTTCTTCTGGACCAGGACTGGGTTGGCCAGCCAGTCCGGGTGGTAGACTTCCTTGATGAAGCCGGCTGCGAGGAGCTTGGTGATTTCCTCCCGGATAGCATCCTTGCGGTCTTGAGCGAAGCGCCGCAGCCGTTGCTTGACCGGCTTGGCGTCTGGCTTTACGTGTAGGGCGTGCTCGATCACCTCCCTTGGTACGCCCGGCATGTCAGACGGTTTCCACGCGAAGATATCTTTGTTGGCTTGGAGGAAGGTGACGAGCGCGTCTTCCTATTTGGGGTCGAGTCCGGTCCCGACTAAGGCAGTCTTGGAGGGGTCGGAAGGGTCCAGGGGGATCTTCTTCGTGTCAGAGTCCGCTGAAATTCCCGACTTCGCTGCTTTTTTCGCCGGAACTGGATCTTGGTCGACTTCAGATGTAGCGGCTTGCCGGATGCTGTCGCGCCCGACTGCCGCTTCTTGTGTTTGAGCCAGCTCGCAGCTCTCCTTGTCGCAGGTGAAGGCTTGCTTAGCGTCGCTGCGGAGGGAGAGGACTCCTGCTGGCCCGGGCATCTTCAGCACCATGTATGTGTAGTGCGGTATCGCCATGAATTTGGCGAGGGCCGGTCGTCCGAGTATCGCGTGATACGCGGTCTCGAAGTCGGCGACCTCGAAGGAGATGTTTTCTGTGCGGAAGTTGTCCCGCGTACCGAAGGTCACCGGCAAGGTTATCTGCCCGAGTGGGGTTGATGACAAGCCGGGGATTATCCCATGGAAGGGCGCGGTGCTCGGCCGTAGTTCTGAACGAGGAATTCTCATCTCGTCCAAAGTCTTGGCGAACAGGATGTTGAGCGCGCTGCCTCCGTCGATGAGAGTTTTCTTCAGCCTAATATTTTTGACGACCGGATCCAGGACGAGTGGGTATCGTCCCGGGTGGGAAACCCGATCTGGGTGATCCGCGCGGTTGAAGGTGATAGCCATTTCTGACCAGCGCAGGTATTGGGGGGTATCCGTTGTGGAGACCGCGTTAATATCCCGCGCTGATAGCTTCTGCTTGCGCTTGGATTCGTACGCGAGTGGCCCCCCGAAGATGTGGTTGAGTTCGGCTTGGGGGTCCTGGAAGTCATCAGCCGGACCCGAGTCTGGCTTGTCCTTGTCCTTGTCGGCGCCAGACGATGAGGCCTGCTCAGAGGCAAACTTCTTGAGCATGTGGCAGTCTTTGGCCGCGTGCCGGCCCTTGGGGTGAAAGGGGCAAGGCCCGCTCATGACTTTCTGGTAGTCGTTGTTCCGCTGGGGCCGCGACCGACTGCGCTCCATGTTAGCCACCTCGTTGTCTGACTTCCGCTTGCGGCTGCCAGGCTTGTTCTGAGGCGGCTCGTTGTCGGCTTTTGCCCTGTTGTCTTTTTGTCGGGGCTCCTTCTTCTCGTCGAAGGCCTCTGCGACGGCTTCAGCTGAGTCGGCGTATTTGTTGGCCATGTCGAAGAGAGTCCGGACGGTGGATGGTGGCTTCCGAGTGAACTTCACGATGAGCGGGGCGTCTTTTACTCCCTTGCGGAAGGCGGCGATGACGACCTCGTCTTTGATGCTTGGGATTTGATTGCGCTTCTCGGAAAACCTTTTGATGAATTCCCGTAGAGACTCGTTCTTTTTCTGATGCAGTTGGTAGAGGTCGTGCTCGGAAGCCGGTTCTCGTAGGTCCTGGAAGTTTGCGATGAACCGCTCCCTGAGTTGTCCCCAGGAACCGATCGACCGCCTTGGGAGGCCTGTCAGCCATGTCCTCGCCGAGTCGGATAACGCGACTGGGAGGTAGTTAGCCATGGCTCTGCTGTCGCCCCCAGCAGCTTGAACTGCTAGGACGTAAACGGTGAGCCAGGACTCTGGGTTGGTCTTGCCGTCGTACTTTTCAATTCCGGTAGGCTTAAAGCCGACTGGCCATCGGACGTCCTGTAACTCCGAGTAAAGGCTGGAATGCCTTCATTATCGTGAGGATTGGGCTTCGGTTTTGGCGGTGTAGCCGCTCGTAATGGAGGCCGAAGCGCTCGTGTTCATCCTCCAGCCGGCGGCGTTCGTCTTCTTCGCGTTCTTCGCGCCGGGCCCTTAGGGTGTGGCGGAGATCGCGTTGTAACCGCAATCGGAGGTCTTGATTGGGTCGGCGGTCGTATTGGTGACGCCGCCGGTTGTCGTAGTTGGTATTGCCGAGTGTTGTTTGGCGGGATTCTTCATGCTGCCGGGTGGAGCCGGCTGCTCGTCGTCGTGCGGATGCAGATGACTCCGCCGCTGGAGAGCCCGTCCGACGGGTCGGTATGTGAGTGTTGCCTGACTGTTCTTGCTGCTGGCAGGCGGCGGCAGTAATCATCGCCTTGATCTTGGCGATGGTTGGTGTGGCCTGATGGTCCGGCCCAAACTGGAGCGTGTCCAGCAGAGTTGCGGCGGCCACGACGTTCTGTTGTGGCGTGACGAAGACATCGTGGTCGCCGACTTTGGTTCGGAGGATCTGCTGCTAGGCGGCTCGCCCAGCTTGTCGAAGCCCGTCATTGCGAGCTTGTCGGTTGGCCTCCTCTTGTTGTTGTATTCGGCGCGCCTCCTCATGCTGCTCCTCTTGCAGTCGGCGCACCTCGGAAGGTGGCGTTGAAGCCATGAAGATCTCGCGGGGGAGGAGGAAGCTTGCCAAGGTGGAGTCCGAGTTGATGCTCGAACCACCATCCGACTTAGTGTCGGACTCCGAGTAGTTTATTGGAGTTAGGACGACTCCGACCTCCATAGATCCAATCTGAAACGGTTCGTGACCGTGTCCAAACTGAATCGCTGGAGGTCGGGTCTGCTGCGCGGGTTGTAGATGCACAGCGTCGCCGAATCCGTACGGGAGATTGACGATCTCTCCCCCTCTTGGCCTAACCCGCGCTGGCTCAAGGCCTGGCGCGAGTCGGACGCCGAAGGAGAGAGTTGTCCCGATGTCCGGCGATGTGAGGGACTGTCGTAGTAGATTGCTGAAGGAGATGGCGACGTCCCTGGGGCCGACTGGCGCAACGCCGGCTGGCTCCTCGGCTGGCGAGATTGGATCTGCTTCAGCCAAAGAAAGGTTGCCGAGTTGATCGGCGACGAAATCAAGGCTCCCGAAGGTGATGGTGTCTCCGTTGGAGAACTTGTCGCTCCTGACTCCGTTGATGGGATCCATCGAATCTGTTGATGAAGAACTCGCCGGTCCCCTACCTGGCGCGCCAACTGTCGATGCTTTGCACCGGCAATAATACTATGGGGGTACTCGGCGAACTGGAGTTCGGTGGATTGCAGAGGAACACAAGGGAATTATACTGGTTCAGGCCCTCAAGGTGAGGTAATACCCTACGTCCAGTTGAGGTGTTATTCCTCTGAGGTGGATTTGTGATCAATGATCTCGGGTTGCCCTCATGGGGCGCCCTGCCTCCCTTTATATGCTAGGGGACAGGGGTACATGGCAAGGATCCCAGTCGGATACGACCAAGGGATTTCCTTATTAGAGATAGAATCCTGTCCGACTAAGGCTATGTTTCCTTATTGTACAAGGCACAGCCTGCCGGGTGCTATCTTATCTCTAATTACATGATCTGGCCCATCCTCTATCCGAGTGGCCCATGTGCTTGTAGTGAGGTACCCGGGGCCCATGGCTCCCACACAACCACCATCGGCCAACCCACACCTAGGGCATGATGCTCCCCCTCCATCGGCTCTTCTCCAGGCACCACGGCCAACAGGACCAATCCGCAAGAGGCTGGCATCTCGCCCTCACAAGAGACAGAAAATCAGTGCCGATGCCATGATCATGGCGCCACCTGCTACTCAAACAACATTGGCTCCTTCATCCCCGCAGGTATGTGCCAAGCCTTGACATTATCATCTGTTTCCCATCTTCACACTATCGATCTTATTGCCAGCTTGAGTCATCAGCTCTCGAACCTCAACCTACTGCCGACATCCCTGCAAGCATCGAGCCGATGATTCCTGCATCCATTTTAATTCCGTCATCTAGCCATGAAGCCGGTACTGAGATTGCTCCTACTTCGGCACCAGATATCGGCCACTCTGAAGAACAGCCTATTCAACCATCTGATGCCGATGTCATTCCTCAAGCTGCCCCTTCCCTGCCTCAGGTAATTTCTTCACAACCATACTTTATTTTAACTAATTACTGATTCCTTTACCGATGTTAACCTGCAGTCCTTAGCCGATTTGTTCTCCTTCGACATTGGCAAGTACTTAGAGGCAGATGAAGAAACAGCCACCAGTGCAATAACTAAGCCATCCTTTCCAGCCGACGTGCGCGAATATCTGCTAAATATCAATCGTCTGCTGGAAAACCCGATCGACGCATTGGTGGAGGATTGCGGGCCGATCCGGGCAAGATTTGTAGAGATTGAGCAACACCTGCCCGAAGAGCTCATCGACGCACTGACCCCTGCAGCATACCTGGAATCCCATAAATTCCAACTTGTCAAGCTCAGGCAACGTGTAGCCGATCGTGCCAATCGACAGAAGATGATCCAAGACATCCAAACCGATCGGCTATCAGCTCAAACGGAAAAGAAGAAGCTTGATGATATGGTAGCTGCCCCTGAAGAACTCCAACCCAAATTGGATCAGCTGAAGAGAAGGGAAGCCGATCTGCTGGCAGAACTTGAAACAATCCGCAAGGACATCGCAACAACAGAATCCCAGCTCATCGGCTTACCTCAAGCCATACAAGATCAAGAGGCCATAGTTGCAGCAGCAGTGAGTCAAGTCATTCATCGGCGCAAGAACATGAAAGCTATTCCAAGCTCCGATGAATACGATATCCGCGCCATAAATGAAATCGACCAGATTCGCCTGCGTGCTATTGAAACAATTCAAAAATTCTTGTAAAACTTTAACATTAGCGCCATTGATGTTGCTCCAGAACATGCCGATCATCTTTTGCTGTAATATAATCTGGTCGACTCTGTTACTTATTCATCTTGTTCCATCTCTGCTTGATAGTATTTTATTTATTTAATCTAAAGACGATATCAATTAATATCGGCTATCTTCAGGCGATGCAAAAACATCGGCTTTTTGAACTGTTTTAGAAATCAGCCGCATCCAGCCGATTCAGGAGTTGATCCAAACGCTTGGATAGTATTTCTTAAGATATTTCCCATTAAGCGCTTTAGCAAACTCCGTCCCCCCAAGATCTTCTAGTATGTAGGCATTGCCAGGCACACAACGATTAATTCGATAGGGCCCTTCCCAATTAGGTGACCACTTTCCAAACTTACTATCTCTGGACCCAATCGGCAAAATCAATTTCCATACAAGATCTCCCTCAGCAAACGACTTATTCATCACCTTTTTGTTTAATGCCTAGCCGCCTTAGCCTTATTTTCCTTGATCCTCTCCAGCGCCCTTAACCGATTCTGAGCCAAATCCTCGAGTTCATCTATCATCAAGTTATAATAATCATCGGCTGTCAATTGATTTTGCAAAGAAATCCTCCTAAAGCCGATGTTAGTTTCCCAAGGTAGAACTGCTTCATGTCCATATACCAACTGGTACGGTGGCACTCGAGTAGATCCATGACATGCCATCCGATAGGCCCACAAGGAACCGGCTCATGTAGTATGCCATCGTCATGGTTGTTCATCAATCTTCCGCTTGATTAATTTGATCAGACTCTTATTTGAAGCTTCTGCCTATCCATTGGCTTGAGCATAATAAGGTGATGAATTCAACAACTTAATTCCCATACTGGCAGCAAATTGTTGGAACTCATTGGACACGAAAATAGATCCCTAATCGGTAGTTATTGTCTGAGGAATTCCAAACCGATAAATTATATGCTCTTTTACAAACTCAATTGCCTCCTTGGACGTGACTTTCTTCAATGGAATTGCTTCCACCCACTTTGTGAAATAATCTGTTGTTGCCAATATGAACTTATGTCCTTTACTTGACGGAGGATAAACCTGGCCGATCATATCAATTCCCCATCCTCTGAACGGCCACAGTTTAATGATAGGATTCATAGCCGATGCTGGTGCCCGCTGTATATTTCCAAACTTCTGACAATCTTGACATCCTTTATAATACCTGAAGCAATCTTCTAGCATTGTCGGCCAAAAGTATCCTACTCTTCTCAATACCCACTTCATCTTATGAGCCGATTGATGAGTTCCACAAACGTCCTCGTGCACTTCGCACATAACAACTTTGTCTTCTTCCAAATTCAGACACCTCAGCAGAACTCCTTCAAAAGTCCGATAATATAATTCTCCATCAAGCAGCACATATTTAGTAGCTTTATACCGAAGTTTCCTAGAAAACGGATTTTGTAGATAACCAATTATTTCCTATCTCCAATCATCGGCCTTATCCTAAATATCATTATCGGCTATTTCAACTTGAACCTGTTTATTCAGCCGATAACCCGAAGCAATTTCAGCAAGATCATTGGCTTCTAAATTCTGTTCTCTAGGGATATGATCCAATGATACCATCCTGAAATCCTTCAATAAATCTCTGCATTCTTCATGATATGACCTCAAAGTATCATCCTTGCATTCATACTCCCCAGATAGTTGCTTGATCACCAATAAGGAATCCCCAACAATTTCTACAACATCGGCCCCGATTTCCTTTAAGAGTTGAAGTCCTTTCAATACCGCCTCGTATTCCGCTTGATTATTAGTCCGATAAGGTTTAATTGTAAAAGCAAACTCAAAACTTGCCCCCCGAGGCGATACAATGACCAAGCCGATACTAGATCCATGCTTGCAAACCGATCCATCAAAAAACAAAGTCCACGGGATCGGCTCTACATAATTTTCATGAACCCCTCTGTGTTGCACAATGAAATCGGCCACTGCTTGTCCCTTGATCGCTTTAGCCGATTCATATCTCAAGTCAAACTCCGTTAGGGCAAAAATCCATTTACCAACTCACCCCTTTAAGACTGGAGCCAACAACATATATTTTACCACATCGGCCTTGCAAACCACCGTGCACTCAGCCGATAGGATATAATGCCTCAACTTCATGCATGAGAAATATAAACAAAGGCATAACTCCACCACAGGATATCTAGTTTCAGCATCCAAAAGCCTTCTGCTTAAATAGAACACAACTCGCTCCTTGCCTTCAAACTCTTGAATTAAAACAGACCCGCTGGATTTCTCATCGGCCGATAAGTATAACTTGAACGGCACTCCTTTCTGCGGCGGAATCAGAACAGGCGGGGAACTCAAATAACTCTTAATTCCATCCAATGCCTTCTGCTGATCTGCCCCCCACACGAACTCTTGATCGGCTTTCAACTTCAATAACGGAGTAAAAGATTCAATCCTTCCTGACAAATTTGATATGAATATCCTTACAAAATTGATCTTGCCGATCAATGACTATAACTCTGTCTTGTTGCTTGGTGGCTCTGTAGTCTTAATGGCTCTAATGCTCCGTTGGCTAACTTCAATCCCTTGCTCATGAACCATAAAACCCAAAAATTGCCCAGCCGATACACCAAAAGCGCATTTATTGGGATTCATCCTTAATCCGTATTTCTTTGCCCTTTGCAACACTTTTCGCAAATCGGCTATATGGCTTTCATCACTCTTGGATTTAACCACCACGTCGTCGATGTAAATTTCCACTAGCAAGCCGATGAGATCATGAAATATATAATTCATCGCACTCTGATAAGTCGCACCGGCACTTTTCAATCCGAATGTCATGACCACCCACTCATATAAGCCGATAGCTCCAGGACATCGAAACGCAGTCTTATGTATATCTTCTTCAGCCATAAAAATCTGATTGTATCCTGCATTGCCATCCATGAAGCTAACAATATTGTGGCCCGATGCTGCATCTACCAATAAATCTGCTATCGGCATCGGGTATTCATCCTTAGGGGTAGCCTTATTCAAATCCCAAAAATCGATACATATCCTCAATTTTTCATTCTTCTTTTCCACCGGGACGATATTAGAAACCCACTCAGCATATCGGCACGGCCTTATAAACTTTGCATCATATAACCTTGTAATTTCTGTTTTGATTGGCTCATATAACTCTGCCTTAAATCTCCTTGGAGCCTGTTTAAACGGCCGATATCCTGGTTTAATAGGAATCTGATGTTCAACAATGGATCGGCTTAACCCTGGCATTTCATGATATTCCCAAGCGAAACAATCACGAAACTCTTTCAACAATTTTATTAATTCTTCTCGGAGTTCAGGGCATAATTTTTTACTTATGTACGTCAGCCTCGGCCTATCTCCTGGTCCTATATCAATCTCCTCCAAATCATCGGCCGACGTGAAACCTTGTCCTAACTTCCCTTCAAAGTCTTCAATGGTGCCCATCAGAGTAATAGTTCCGAGCCGACTTGCCGGATCGGCTGTATCTCCCGACTGGTGATCTTAAGATAATCCCCTTCCCATACTTTTCCATATAAACAATCGATACCATCAGCTTCCCAGATCGGCAAATCAGTCATCGCAATGTTGGTCAATTGATCCACTAGGATTACCTCAACTTGATCTCCCTGCCATTGTATCAGACTTTGATGCATCGTCGAAGGCACGCAACAGTTTGCGTGAATCCAATCCCTGCCGAGGAGTAAACTATATGATCCTTTTCCATCGATGACAAAAAACGTGGTAGGCAATGTCTTGTTCCCCACTGTTAGTTCCACATTCAACACGCCTTTCGTCTCCGATGAATTCCCGCCGAAGTCCTTTAACACCATATTTGTCTTTATCAAATCTTTGGCAGTTTTCCCCAACTTCCGATACGTGGCATACGGCATTAGATTAACAGCTGCTCCTCCATCGACTAGCATCTTCGTCATCGGCTTCCCATTCACAAAGCCCTTAATATATAATGGCTTCAAATGCCGATGACTAGATTCTTCAGGCTTATCAAATATAGCCTGATCGGGTCACAGCGTCAACTGAGCAAACATCTCCTCATCGCCCTCTTCATCAGATGAAAACGCTTTGTATTCCCTAGGCAGAAAGAAAACCATGTCTACTGGAGCCGATGTACCAACTTCACCGTCATTTTTCTTCACGCGCCATACCCGCTTAGTCTTCTTGTGACGATGATCGGCTTCCTTGTAGTCCTGCCGTTGCTCTTCCTGTTGCTCCCGGTGCCGTAACCGCTGTGCCCTTCTTTTCTGATTTTTTGTAAATATTCCACTAGGACACCACTGAGGATTTTGGATTTGTTTTTCATGTACTTCCACTTCATCATTTTCTTCAAAGAATTCTTCGTGGATCGGCCCTAATCGGCTATATACCGATGCTCTTTTCCCAGGCAGCCGATCCTGCGAAAACCTTTCCTGCTGATCATGCCAATATCCCATATTACTGCACTCGGGGCAATCTTGCATTGTCGGCAATCTCATACCCTGATCCCAACAGAACCTGAAAAACGGGCAATCCGAATGCGGATTATATCTTTCACTGTCTGGCTCACTCCACCGTTCTTCATGGCATGAATATTTTTCTATCAGGTCCGATGAAGTAATTCTTGTCCTCTACCCCAACGTCTTCCTCCATTGGCCTGATCCCTTGATGATCCTGCATAAACCATATTCACAGGGAATGGATGTCCATCTATTTTCATCGGCCTTTTGTCCTCAAATTTGATCCTCCCCTGTTCAACAGCCGATTGAATTTGTTGCCGAAAAACTTTGCATTCATTGGTGTGGTGCGATATCGTGTTGTGCCACTTGCAATATCTCTTCTTCTTCAGTTCTTCGGCTGATGGAATTACGTGATTTGGCGGAAGTTGTATCTGTTTCTCCTGTAACAGTAAATCGAAGATTTTATCGGCTTTGTTAATGTCAAAGTCATATCGCTCCTCCTTGCTGATATCTTTCACCCATGGGCATGATACTGATTTCTTATTTCTAGCCCACTCCGCCAATCCGACTTCAGCATCGGATTCTTCATCATCTGAGTCCGATGAATAAACCTGTACCTGAGCAACCCTTCTTTGATATTTATCCTTTTTCGCCTCTTGAAATCGGCTTTCATGAGCCGATACCTTCTGTACCAGGTGCACCAGGGACTCAAACTCCTGCGATGAAAATCTCTCTTTAACTGGCGCTAAGAGACCCTGAAAAGCCAAGTCGGCTAGATGTTTGCCGCTCAGATTCAAGCTGTAACATCGGTTTCTAACGTCCCAAAACCTCTAGACATATTCTGGCACCGTTTCGTCTGGTCTCAGCCTAACCGATGTTAAATCTGTTAGTCTCATCTCATGGATTCCAGCAAAGAAGTATTTGTGAAACTATTTTTCTAGATCGGCCCATCCCCGAACTGAATTCGGCGGTAATGAGGAGAACCATGTAAAAGCCGATCCAGACAGTGACAAGGGGAAAAACCTAACTCTCAGAGCCTCCTCAGCCGATTCTTCTCCACACTGTGCCAAGAATCGGCTAATATGCTCTACTGTAGATATGCTATCTTGCCCTGAGAACTTGGAAAAATCTAGGACTCTGTATCGGTGTGGTAATGGCACTCTGTCAAACCACTCGGGATATGGATGTTGATACATAAATGTTTGCTCCTTTGGCTTTATCCCAAACTGTTCCCTTACTATTTTCGCAACCCTTGCCGATAAGTCTTCTTCCCTGGGACTTCCTGCTGATATTGTATGGGTGGAGTTTGTAGCCGATTCTGCCTGGGATATTCTCTCTGATAATTTCCTGAATTGGCAACACCTCCTGGGTAATTCTGTTGATATCCTCCATAATAAGTAGCCCGATGGTATCCAGCAGGAATATCTTGTTGCCCCCCAGCCTGGTTGTATGAAAACAAGTTTTCCGGTATATCCTTTGTGGTGCCATAAGTAACTTGATTTGACTCCATCTTTGGCGGGAGATATACAGGATCTCGAGTAGGCTCTTGAGCAATCGATCCATCCACTGCCTTCTTGATGAGGTTATGGAGCGTGTTCACCAGGATCCCGGATTGATTGATGAGCGCGTGATGTACTGCTTCATTCACCATCTCCTGTAAGGGTTTTACTGGTGGACTCTCAGGTGGTGTACGGCTCGATTCTCCAACCAGAACTAGTTTTGGAAACTAAGATTTTTGAATCGGCCCTTGCCATGTCATGCCGAAAGATTCCAAACAAAGTTTCTGAAAATTGGCCATATTTTGCTCGACTTGTTGTCTCTGCTCGTCTATTAAATCCTCCATGCTGACCGGGATTACGTTGTCCGTTTTGATCTCTTTTTCGGCCATGTTGAAATTCCGTGTCCCACCAGGCGTGCCAAAAACGTGTTAAACAATGTAATCGGCCTTGATTAACAAAAGGTAACCTATCGGCTAGGCACTCCGATAGAACATCGCATAAACATCCATCGGCTCAGTAAGGATAGAATTATTATCACCAGTCTAATAGATCGGACCTAACCGTTGCAGCACAGACTGACGATAATAACAGAACCTCAATGGGCCGATAGAGCTAATGCAATCGTGATGTAAAATATGATAACTTATCGGCTATACATCCCGATAAAACGCTTGCATAAAACTGATCAGCCTAGCAGGAATAATTTATCACGTAGTTTAGTAGGTCGGACCTAACCGATGCAGCACAAACTGATGATAAGTTACGCCCAGTAAGCCGATAAGCCTATGCACACGTGATGTGATATATCTACTCGGCCTATGAGATCAAACCTAACTGATGCAGCCGTAGACAGAATAAATATATCGTGGTAAGCCGACTACCGCAGGCTGACTAGAATATCGGACCTAACCGAGGAAGTCCTAGCCGGTACGGTAGTCGGGGTAACGAGACTTACCCTCTCGCAGGAGGTCGAACTTAACCGATGCAGCCCGGCTCGAGAAACAAGAACCCGTTGAATAGGGTGGCGATGCGCCGAAGTTTGTATTGATCTGATTGATGATTACAAGGTCCCCGGGCATATGTATTTATACCCCGAGTTGATACAGTCCCGATCAGATGCGAAACAGGAGTTTCCTAATTATAAAAAGAAAAACAACAAGTCTTGATCGGGCACGAGATCAGGTTTCCTAAAAAATTATTATCTCTACCTAATTTATAGATAAGATACTAACTACCTCTCCATGGTCTTCATGATTCCTTCTTGAACTCGGCTTCTTCTAGATTTAATTCCCGCCAGTTAACCATGACTTTTCCTTAACCGAATCCAATAAAGATCCGTACCAAATTTTGGAGTTAACACAGAGGTTGGAGGCTTCTGAGTGAACTTGGAGATGAACGGGGCGTCTTTGACTCCCTTGCGGAAGGCCGCGATGACGACCTCATCCTTGATCATTGGGATCGAGTTGCGCTTCTCGGAGAACCTTTTCATGAACTCGTGAAGAGACTTGTTTTCCTCTAGTGCAGCTAGTAGAGATCGTGCTCGGAAGTCGGCCTCTCGTAAATCCCTTGAAAATTGGTTATGAACCGTTCCCAGAGTTCTCCCTAGGTACCAATTGACCGCTTTGGGAGCCCTATGAGCCATGTCCTCGCCGAGTCGGCTAGGGTGACCGGGAGGTAGTTAGCCATGGCTTTGTGGTCACCTCCGGTAGCTCGGATTGCCAGAGTGTATACGGTGAGCCAGGACTCAGGATTGGTCTTATCGTCGTATTTTTCAATTCCTGTGGGCTTAAAGCTCGACGGGCAGTCAACCTCTTGTAGCTCCTGGGTGAAGGCGGGTACGCCTTCGTCTGTGTGAGGGCTCCGGCTCCGGCTGTGGTGGTGGAACTGCTTGTGGTGGAGGCCGAAGTGCTCGTACTTGTCCTCCAGTCGGCGGCGCTCGTCGTCTTTGTGTTGGCGGCGCCGAGCGTTGATGTCTTGGCAGAGATCGCGTTGCAAACAGACTCGGAGATCTTGGTTGAACCGGCAATCATTCTGGGGACACCGCCGATTGTTGTTGTTTGTGTTGCCGAGAGATGTTTGGCATGAATCCACGTGTGGCTGACTTGAGCCGGCCACCCGGCGTCGCGCTGATGCAGACGAGACTGCAGCTGGAGAGCTCGACCGGTTGGTCGGTATAAGTCTATCGCCCGGCTGCTGGTGCTGCTGACATGCGGTAGCTATAATCATGGCCTTGATTCTTGCTATAGTCGAGGTGGCCTAATGATCAGGCCTGAGCTGGAGTGTGTCTAGCAGGGTTGCAGCGGCCACGATGTTCTGTTGTGGCGTGACGAAGACGTCGTGGTCGCCGACTCTAGTCTGGAGGATTTGTTGCTGAGCGGTTCACCCAGCCCTACGTAGCTTGTCGTTGCGAGCCTCCTGTTCGGCCTCCTCCTGTTGCCGCAGTCGGCGTGCCTCCTCTTCTTGCTGCTCCTGTACTCGGCGCACCTCCTGTGGAGGGGTTGAAGCCATGAAGATTTCTCAGGGTAGAAGGAAGCTTGCCAGACTGGTGTCCGAACTGGTGTTCAAACAGTTGTCTGACTTGGAGTCAGAATCCGAGTAGTTCATCGGGGTGATGACGACTCCGACCTCCCTAGATCCAATCTGGAACGGCTCTAAGCCATGTCCGAACTAAACCGTAGAGGATTGGGTCTGCCGCATGGGATGTAGATTGTAGATGTCCGCAGCGTCGCCAAATCTGCATGAGAGATTGACGATCTCTCCCCTTCCTAGCCCGACTCGAGTCGGCTCAAGGCCGAGTCTGAGCCGAACGTCAAAAGAGAGAGTTGTCCCGAGACCTAGGGAAGTAAAAGATTGCCGCAGCAAATCGACGAGGGTTGCTACAGCGTCGTGTGGGCCGACTAGCGCGGAGTCGGCCGGTCCCTCGGCCGATCGGATCTGGTCTGAGTCGGCCAAGGTGAGGTTGCCGAGCTGGTCGGCGATGAAGTCGAGGCTTTCGAATGTAATCGTGTCTCCAGGGGAGAATTTGCTGCCGTCGACTCCGATTGTCGAATCCATTGAGCTTGTTGAAGTTGATCTCGCCGAAGCCCCTACCTGGCGCGCCAACTGTCGATGTTTTACACCGGCAATATGAATATAAGGCTACTCGTCAGATCGAAACTCGATGGACTGCAAAGGAACACGGGGAGTTTACACTGGTTCAGGCCCTCGATGTGAGATAATACCCTACGTCCAGTTGTGATGCATTCCTTTGAGGTTGTATGATTCTGATGAATCTTTGTATGCCCTCAGGAGGCGTCCTGCCTCCCCTTATATACTGGGGGACAGGGGTACAAAGTAGGAGTCCCAGCTGGACTACTGCCAAGGGATCTCCTCTTAGAGATATAACCCACCTGAATAGGACTGTATATTCCTTATCATACAAGGCTAAGTCTGCCGGGCTCTATCATATCTCTAATTACAAAGCTAGACCCATCCTCTCTCCGAGTGGCCCATATGCTTGTCATGAGGTACCCGGGGCCCATGGCCTCCTATCGATATTTTACACTGGCAATATGAATATGAGGCTACTCGGCGGATGGAAACTCGGTGGATTGCAAAGAAACAAGGGAGAGGTTTATACTGGTTCAGGCCCTCGATGTGAGGTAATACCCTACGTCCAGTTGTGGTGTTATTCCTTTAAGGATTTGCATCTGCTTCTATGAGCTCGTATGTTGTTCTGTCCTCGGGGGGCGCCCTGCCTCCCCTTATATACTGGGGGACAGGGGTACAAGGTAGGAGTCCTAGCCGAATACGGCCAAGGGATCTCTTCTTAGAGATACAATCTACTTGACTAGGACTGTATATTCCTTATTGTACAAGGCAAAGTCTGCCGGGTGCTACTATATCTCTAATTACATGTCTCGGCCCATCCTCTATCTAAGTGGCTCATATGCTTGTGATGAGGTACCCAGGGCCCATGGCCTCCACAATAGCCCCTGAGACCTTCATAGTTGAGTCACAGCTGATGCCGAGTGCTCATCCTCCACGGTGAAGATTGCTCGAGTGCATTGCTCCCGTGTACTCTTTGTCTGAGTGCTTCTTTTTCCCGAGTCCTGCTTCATGTCAGCTGGCAGTGAGGCTATGAAGGGCTTCATGTAGATATATGAATAGTGTGCACCGAATAGGCGCACCTATTTGGTGTAGCCCTCGACTTTGTGCTTAATTGTGAAGACAATTAATCATAAAGTCAAAGATCTTTAACCTTATAGTCTTTCCCGAGTAGTATACTACTGGTATATGAGACTCTTCGGTGTCATGTCAACCAGAATATGATTTATAGTCTTGCCGAGTAGCATGCTACTCGTATATGGGACTCTTCAGCTTCATGTCAGCTGGAAAAGGGTGTTTATAGTCTTTCTCGAGTGGCGTCCCACTCGGAAGTTAGACTCCTCAGCGTCATGTCAGCTAGAAAGAATATTTATAATCTCTCCCGAGTAGTGCACTACTCGGAAGTTAGACTCTTCAGCGTCATGTCGGCTGGAATAATGTCGCTCATGGCAACTGTTGGCCAAGCATGTAGGCCGAGTATCACTTTATGAAAATAGATCCATTGCGTGGTCAGGTGTACTTGAGAGATACCTGCATCCCCAATATTGATGAAGACCAGCTTGTGATCCTTATAAGGATATATCCTCGATACCTGGTGGATAAAACAGATACCCAAACACATGTGTTCAGCAATTAGGCCTTCATGAAGCATACCTGTTTATCTCATCGGTTCCTGTTGGTAGCATCAGCACTGCGATTTTAACCAAGCCTGCGAGTGGCCTAGATTGAGCGTGCTACTGTAGAAACTCATATCTTAGTGTATGCTACCGAATAAGCCGGCCTAAACCGACCTACCCAGCATAGCCTTATAAAACCAACATCCCTTGCATGTCAGGATGAGTTTTTTGGCGTCAGTAGCTGCAATCGGCCAGAAGAATCCTTGCCCGCAAGCCTTTCTGACTTATGTTCTGGATGCAGCATGGTTGCCACAGATGCCCAAGTGGGTATATCGCAGGATCTGCTTGCCCACCTTAGGTGTGACGTAGTGCATGAGAACTCCGGATGCACTTTGACGATGTAAGTCTTCTCTGACTTCATGAAAGCGGAGCAGGGTACCCGAACCTTGCATTAGCATAGGATTTGGCTAGCGACCCTCATGGAGCATACCCTACCCAACAGAGTTATAGCCAAATAAGGTACCCGAATCTCGTAGGATTCAGCTGGCAACCCTCGTGGGGCGTACCCAACTCAGCGGAATTGTACCTGAGCCCCGACTGGTGCCAGAGGCCGGTTGTTAGCCGAATAAGGTACCCGAACCTTGCATTAGCATAGGATTCGGCTAGCAACCCTCATGGGGCGTACCTTACCCAACCGAGTGGTACCCAAGCTCCGACTAGCGCCAGAGGTCAGTTATTACCCGAATAAGGTACCCGAACCTTGCATTAGCATAGGATTCGGCTGGCGACCCACATGGGGCGTAGCCGGGGAAGATGACATCCCAACTTGTACAAGTACCAGGTCAATAGCCCTCATGGAGCGTTCCGAGCGATCTTGGCAGGCATGTCCAGCCCCCGAGCGTAGGAGATAAGCTCGTAGCCCTGAGTTCCTGTCACGCTTATCCGGAACTGGCCCTGCATTATAAACATATCGGATGAGTAGCATCTGATGATGAAAACAATCACCCGAATAAAATGTATTTTACAATATATGTAAATACATGTTCTTCCTCTTATTGATATTAATTTCCCCGAGTAGTTGACTCCTTACGTTTAAGCACTCTGCCCGACTAGTCATAGCCCCCTAGCGTCGGGAGTTGGCTCATGGCTCTTTCCCAGACACGCATTTTGGGTGACTTGAGTTCGTCTTTCATGGAGGAAAGTTTCACGGATCGGAATTTATGCTACTCGAGTACTTTTGCAATCATTTAAGAGCAAAAACAGAAAAAAAAAAAAGTGCAGCTTGTACACCTATTAGGTGTAAGCGGTTGCGGTATTGGCGAGGCTGAGTGAAGAAATATTTATCAGAAAGCGACTTAGCTGTTCGGTATTTCGGAGTGGGGATGCCATTCTTGCGTTTGGGCTTTTGAGCCCCCGAGCATGTCACTTGTTGTTCTGATAATCTCCAGTTGTTGAAGGTCGAAGACGGTTGTGACTGACTACCACAATGAAGCCGTCCGACTTGCGTTTGCGGTGTCCGACCTTAGTCAGGGTCGCATCATCAGTTCCTTCCGCTCCTTCTGTCAGGGTGCCTTGTTGTCATCGAGGGCCTCAGCCACAGCGTGGGCCGAGTCGGCGTACTTGTTTGCCATGTCGAATAATGCCTTGATAGAGTTGGGAGGCTTCCGAGTGAATTTGGCGATGAACGAGGTGTCTTTGACTCCTTTTCGAAAGGCGGTGATGACGACCTCGTCCTTGATGTTCGAGATTGAATTCTTCTTCTCAGAGAACCTCTTAATGAAGTCACGAAGAGACTTGCTCTTCCTTTGATGCAACTGATATAGGTCGTACTCAGAAAATGGCCTCTCATAAGTTCCCTGGAAGTTGGCACTGAAGCGTTCCCAGAGTTCTCCCTAGGAGCCGATTGATTGCTTGGGAAGTCTCGTTAGCCATGTCTTTGCCGAGTCGGCTAGAGTGACTGGGAGGTAGTTAGCCATGGCTTTGTGATCTCCTCTAGCTGCTCGGATTGCCAGAGTCTAGACCATGAGCCAGGACTCGGGGTTGGTCTTGCCGTCGTATTTTTCGATGCCTGTAGGCTTGAAGCCCGACGACCAGTCGACCTATTATAGCTCCTTGGTAAAGGCGGGTACGCCTTCATCTGCATGAGGGCTCCGGCTGTCATAGCCCTAAATTTAATTTCAAGGAATTAGGGTTATGCCCTACTGTCATCTGAATGCACAATTTAAATCCTTGCATTTTCACTCCATGTAAATTAAAGATGGCAATATTAAACCCTAATCAGCAAAAACAAACCATTACCAAAAAGTGCATCTAATTGAACAGAAATATATATGGAAGATAATTTATGCAAATACTAGATTATCTATCATGACCTAACATAATATTTCCAGGAATTTATTTCAATAGTTTAGACCCCTTAAAAATTCAAACAAGTTTCAGCCGGGGTCCTTTTCTTTGACCTATGCACTTATATAATCTAAGGATTTTCTAAAGATGTTTGGTTGCACATAAAATCATGGAAAAATTCCTGTGAACACTTTTCCACATAATCAATCCACTGTAAATTTTACATGATTTTATCACTTCATTTGGTACTTCAATAAAATCCCTCAAAACAGCAAAACTAGGAGGCTAGCTGAAATGAATAGATATACTTCTAAAATTCACCAAATAAAAATGAAGACTAATTAGACAGAGCCCTTTTGCTAAAGTGTGTGCCAACATAAACCCTACCACCAGTAATTTTGGCACAACTTAATTCCTAAAGAAACCACATAAAATAATAAGAGCAAAGCCGTAGGGATATAAAATGTACTGCAGAAAAACTGGACCAGCATGCCTAATTTGCAATTTCACCACAGATTAACCAGACCTCTTCTAACCACGAAATTTGGCCAGCAGGTTAAACACATCTTTCTCTATCTCCAATAATTTTCCCATAAATTATATCCCTTATTAACCTACTGAAATCACAGATGCAAAACAGCTGTCCATACAGCTCACAACACTTAGTCTCTAGAGATTTCTCCTCTCTATTTCACTTCCAGGTGGACCCCACAACCCCCTGGCCCACCTATAAGCCATAGCATAGCATGGGACAGTGTGATTCACCAACATTCCTACCCATACCTCTCTCTCCTTCCTAGGTTTCCCCTTCATGGACCCACAAGTCATAGGCTAAGTTTAGCCAAGAATGTGTAGAAAGGGTTGTCTTACATGTGGGACCCACCCATGCCCTGTAGCACCGAAGCAACTCAGCAGTGCATGAGCCAACGTGTCAGCACCCTGTTCTTCCTCTCCCTCACAGCACACAGAGGCATAGATGAGCTCCACCATGGGAAACCTCGGCCATTTCGCCTCAAAACACGCCAGCCATCTCTTCTTCCTTTCCTCTCCACGTTCCCACCGGAGAAACCCACAGAATCCCCAAAGATCACCGCCGGCAAGCTCATTCTTCCCTCTGCCGAAGGTGTTCATTTGAGCTCGAGCTTGCTCTAGTGAGAACCATCCTTTCCCAAACATCGAACACGATCCACAACTCCTAACCATTCCATTTTTGCACTTGGTTGCCCTAGGGTTGCTGGCCGAAGTCGCCGTGGCGCTGCCGTGCTCTGTCTCTGCCTTACAACGCCGCCACCGGCGTCGCCCCGCCGTTCTAGCCGCCTCGGAGCAAGTTTGACCGAGCCCTTGTGCCAACACCGTCGCCCTGCCCCCAGAAGACTGCCAACTGAAGGAATCAAGCCGCGGTACCCCGAAGCTCGAGATCCACCGTCACCTTCCCCGGCGCCGATCTGAGCCGCTGCCGTCGATTCCTCCCTCCCCGGTGAGAGTTAGACCGATTCCTCGCTCTAGTAGCATCCTCGTGACCTCCTTAACCTCCTACATGTGTTGTTTCCACCATGCAAGCAGTGAGTCGAGCCACCCACGTGAACCCGAAGGTTTTTGCCGCCGCCGGGAGTACTCTGCCGTCGTCAGGCCTCGTGCGAGCTCGCCCAACCTATCCCGGCGCACGGTGAGTCTCCTGAGGACCCCTAGCACCCTTTCCATGCAGTGCCTCGCTCGTTTTGTGGCTGTTTTGGCACATCCATGTGCAACTCAAAAGCAGCCGCCACTGGAGATCGCCACCAGCGAGATTCTGGCCACCGCCGGTGATGAGAAGACCACCGATGTGTTCGCCTCATCTTCCTCTACCTTTTCTCTGTTGGCCGCGACGCCAGCCGCGCCGCCCTTCGCCGCCGGCGCCGGCGAACAAAATCGTTGGCCCAACCAGCCTCGGCCTCCTCTGTCTTGTGCCGCTGACAGATGGGCCCGGGCTAGAAGGGAAATAAGAAAAGAAGAAGAATTAGAAAAGTGATTAAAGGGAAATATTTTTTTCCAACAAAAAAATAGTTAAACTTTGTAAATCCATAACTTTGACATTTTAGCTCCTTTTTCAGTGAAACCAATTTTGTTAGTTCTGTAATTTTGTGAACTTTAATACGGTGAAATAAAATAATACCACTTCTGTACAGAAAATATCCATAAAATAATATGAAGCAAAAGTAACTCATTTTGTGCCTAGGAACTTGGAAAATTTCTATAAAATGCATTATAACTCCTTTTGAGGTGAACCAAATTTTCTATGGATTCATAGAAATGTTCTTTTTAATTTTGTAAAATAAAAGGTGAGAACTTCTGTGTGGGATTTTTCTCTAAAAATGGAAATATCTATTATATACATCTTTATAACCTAGAAGTTTATAAATTTCTAGAAAATTCATCCTAACTGCTAAAAATGTGAAACCACTTTTGTTTAACTCAGAGTATTGTAGTCTTTACTGTGGATAATTTGTATTTGACCAAAACTACCTCTCAAAATAGGCCTAAGTAATTTCTAACCTTTCTTTTTGATAAACTTGTAAAATTCACAACTAAATCATTTTTAATCAAATTTCAGTGAAACAAATTTTGTTGGAACCAGTGGGCTATGCTATTTTTATATAAAAATGCATCACTTCTTGAAATCTTAATAGAAAATGTCAAACAAATATAATAACTTAAGGTTACAATACAAATAATTACAAAACTGCCATTTTCAGCCCTTCTACCTTGTTATTTTTGTATCTCCCAATCCAGAAATGCAAATGACTTGGTTCTTTCTCCTAAAATCTTGTTAAGACATGCCCTACCTACTGTATTTATCTCAGATTTTATTGATCCTTTTTGCACAAGCATATGTAATTGATTCTTATTTGCATATTCGCTTTTATTGGTAGATTCAGACAATTCGGAGTACGAGGAAGCTAACCCAGAAGTTGAGTGTGAACCATCGCTGCAGCAAAGCAAGCATCTAAGCATATTGAACCTATATTTTCCATAAATTGATTTGTTTACGAAGGAAATATCTATATGCATGTTTCAGTCTGGTTAAAATGGGAAAAACGGGTAGAGTTTATATTACCCAATTGCATGCATTTTCATTCCTTGGTTATTGACTCCATGTTGTTACCTTGTCACCACTGGTTAAGGACTTTGGGATACTTTTATTTTACCGAATGCTTAGCCATGCTTATTTCTAAACTTAGAAATCCGATAGACGGAGCTATCGGTTCAAAACTAGTTTAATGCGAATGGATGGGTTAAAAATCTGAAAAGAATAACTTCTGATTTATAATTAATAATATGTTTGACTTGGACAGATGATAGGGCGATGACGGGATGGTGTTTCCCCGATGCACGTAGCTCCGTCTGGGTCGTTAAGGACCGAACAAGTTGACGTCTATTCAAGCATCCTACGTACTTCCACACGCCGAAAATGGGACGGCTTAACTCAGTAGCACGGGAGGCTGTGGCCATCTACGCCCGTCCGTCAGTCGTGAGGAGGGATTTCCTTTGGAGGGCCTCGAGCGCACCTGGCTTTGGCCGGAGGTGCCTCCCGCGACGGTGAGCCCGCCTTAGTCATCACACACACACGACTAAGTCGTTGGGGGCCCAGACGTGGTTTAGGTGGTTGGGGCTAAGCGTGCAAAAGGTTTTGTTGTGATCTCTAGTCCGCACTCAATGTGTAGAGTGTGGGTACCGATATGTACGGATCAAACTAGAGTGTAGCCGTTTGGCTTCTATCACATCGTGTGGGTAAAGATGTACACCTCTGATCAGAGTAAGAACTATTCGAATAGCTGTGTCCACGGTTATGGACGACCGCTTGATGTGTTCCTCAACTATGTTAGCATCAAACTTGGGATATGTGGTGATGAGATTATGTTGTTATATCATGACTTGGGATAGTCATGGATGGATGGGTTTATATGAGAGGCTTTGATGTTAAATATGACTTGGTTTAGTCATGAAAGATGATATGCTTGTGTAGCATAATTGTTTGGGCAATGGTGGCCCATGGAGGATGATTAGAGCATGGTTTGTGCTCATGTTTACTTACATTTCAGAACTACAAGCTTGCTGTCCTAAATTTTCAGTTTGAGTTATTTCACAAATGCTTATGTTTTAAATGTATTACTTGCACAATAAAATCAGCTTTATGCAAAATCAGAACAACCTAGCCATACTCCTTGATGTAGAGACTAGCATTACTCCTTTGAACTACTATTATTGTATATGTCTAGCTGAGTACTTGTTGTACTCACGCTGCATATCTTTCAGGTGAGGACAACGACGATACTGAGGTGGTCTACTATTATCCCGCCGAGGGTGGCGAGGATAATGTGTAGTTGAAGTTAAGTTCTGCCCCAGTCGGTTGCCTTGTGGGATGGGCATGGCACCACTGGATATATCCTTGATGTTTATATTTTCCGCTGCTATCTTTTGTGTCACTTTGTGATGAATTAGGGTGTGAGCCCTCTATGTAATATACGTAACCCTGCTGCTCGTTTATCCATATTTAGAGTACTTGTGATGTTTATCAATTGCTTGCGATGAAAGTGTGAGGCTAGTTGCTTTCCTGGGGACTAGCTGAACATGAGTACGAGTTTAGAAATGATGAGATACATGGATGTTGATTCAACCGTAGACCATGTCCCCAGAAGTGTGTATCGTGTTTGGTTGCCACCTTCGTGTGGTTTGACGGGCACACTTCGCCGTTCGGGACTGGTGAATCAACTCTCCAAATATCACTTTATTTCTAAATTCGGCGCGTTGGATTTGTATTGTGAGTGGGTAAAGATTATGACAAGGCTGCGATGAGGATGGATGGTTACCGCATTTATTCGGTTTTTATTCGAGACCCCATCCATCTAGATATTTCGCGTTGTCATAATAATTACTCTCCATAATGCACTTCCGGGGTGCCCACACCAGCTCCGATTACGGCGGCGAAACCGCTCGTGGTGGAGGCCAAAGCGCTCGTTCTCGTCTTCCAGTCGGCGTTGCTCGTCTTCCTCTCGTTCGCGGCGCCGAGCGTTGATGTCTTGCTGAAGGTCACGCCGTGGTTGGCCTCGGAGCTGCCAGTTGCTGTTGGGGTTGTCGAGTGACGTTTGGCGCGACTCCGTGTGCAGCCGACTAGAGCCGGCCGCTCGGCGTCGCTTTGAGGCGGATGAGGCTGCCGTTGGGGAAGCCGACCGACTAGTCTGTATGAGGGTATCGCCCGACTGTTGTCACTGCTGGCATGCAGCAGCGGTGATCATGGCTGTTATCCTTGCTATAGTCGGGGTGGCCGGATGATCAGGCCCAAACTGGAGTGTATCCAGTAGAGTTGCAGCGGCTACGAAGTTCTGTTGAGGTGTAACGAAGACGTCGTGGTCGCCGACTCGGGTTTGGAGGATTTGTTGCTGAGCAGTCCGCACAGCCCTGTGTAGGTTGTCGTTGCGAGCGTTCAGGCGTCTTGCTTCTTCCTCTTGTTGTTCTCGCAGTCAGCAGGCCTCCTCCTCTTGCTGTTCGCGTAGTCGGCGTGATTCCTAAGTAGGAGTAGAGCCTTTGGATGTGATGAAAATTTCTTCTGGTGGAGAGAAGCTTGCCGAACTGCTGTCCAACTTAGAGTCGGAGTACGACTGAGAGTCAAAGTCGGAGTAGTTGATGGGGGTGATTACAACTCCAACCTCCCTAGATCCGATCTTGAATGGCTCTAGGCCGTATCCAAGTCAAACTCCAGGGGATCGGGTTTGCCGCGTCGGATGTTGATTGAAGGTGTCCACGGCGTTGCCGAGTTCGTACGGGAGATTGACGATCTCTTCCCTTCTTAGCTCGATCTTGGCCGGCTCAAGGCCGAGTCCGAGTCAGACACCGAAGGAAAAAGTTGTCTTGAGACCCGGACAAGATGAAGATTGCCGCAGCAAGTCGGCGAGGGTTGCTGCAGCGTCGTGTGGGCCTACTGCCGCGGAGTCGGCCAGTTCCCTGGCAGATCAGATCGAGTCCGAGTCGGCCGAGGTGAGGTCGCTGAATTCATCGGTGATGAAGTCGAGGCTGCCGAACGTGATCGTGTCTCCGGGGGAGAACTTGCTGCCGTCGAGTCCGGTTGTTGGATCCATCGAGCTTGTTGATGTTGATCTCGTCGAAGCCCCTACCTGGCACGCCAACTATCGATGTTTTACACCGGCAATATGAATATGGGGGTACTCGGTGGATTGTAAAGGAACAGGGAGAGGTTTATACTGGTTCAGGCCCTCGATGTGAGGTAATACTCTACGTCTAGTTGTGGTGTTATTCCTTTGAGGATTTGCGTCTGCTTCTATGAGCTCGTATGTTGTTCTGCCCTCAGGGGGCGCCCTGCCTCCCCTTATATACTGGGGGGCAGGGGTACAAGGTAGGAGTCCCAGCCGAATACAGCCAAGGGATCTCCTCTTAGAGATACAATCTACCCGACTAGGACTGTATAGTCCTTATTGTACAAGGCAAAGTTTGCCGGGTGCTACTATATCTCTAATTACAAGTCTCGGCCCATCCTCTATCCGAGTGGCCCATATGCTTGTGATGAGGTACCCGGGGCCCATGGCCTCCACACCTCCACACCAATTACTTCGCGGGTGTGCCACAGAAGCATAACAGATCTTGACGCCGAAGTCGTCACAGAAATCTTGAAAAACGACACTAGTGAATTGAGTGCCATTGTCCATTATGATGCGGTTGGGAACTCCAAATCGGTATAAAATTCTCATGATGAAGACTTTTGCTCGTGCCGCTGTTATGGTAGCAACGGGTTTTGCCTCGATCCACTTTGTGAATTTGTCCATTGCGACGAATAAGTGTGTGAACCCTCCAGGCGCTTTTTTGAACGGCCCAGCCATGTCAAGCCCCCAAACTACAAAGGGCCAAGAGATTAGAATTGTTTGAAGTTCTTGAGCTGGAAGATATGTTTGCCATGCAAAAAATTGGCATCCCTCGCATGTGTGAACTATGTCTTTAGCGTCTGTTACTGCAGTCGGCCAAAAGAAACCCTGCCTATAAGCCTTTCCGACTAACGTCCTGGATGCAGCATGGTTGCCACAGATACCCGAGTGGATCGATTGTAGAATCTGCTTGCCCTCCTCAGGTGTGATGCAGCGCATGAGGACTCCGGATGCATTTCGATGGTATAGGTCTTCTCCAACTATAAGAAAACATTTGCTCCGACGTTTAATCTGCTTGGATTCGCTGCGATCTTCTGGGAGTTCGTCATCCAAGAGGAATTTGAAAACTGGAATCCGCCAGTCTTGAGAGATGATTAGTACTTCATTTGTTGCCGGGGTAGGTTCAGCCCCAGACTATTCAAGCACTAATTTCTTCTTGACTGATGGCTCCAATAGTTGCTTGACAAAAATCCCAGTCGGGATCACTTCTCGTTTGGATCCCATGTTGGCCAATTTGTTTGTAGCTTCATTGTATTGTCGTAATACGTGAGTTATCTCCAGCCTATCGAACTTGTTCTCCAGCTTTCGTACCTCCTGACGATACGCCGCCATGTTATCATCGAGACATGTCTAGTCTTTCATGACTTGGTTGACCACGAGTTGAGAATCCCCGCGTACGACCAGTCGGCGGATGCTGAGTGATATGGCAATGCGGAGCCCGTGGATGAGTGCCTCGTACTCGGCAACATTGTAGGAAGCCAAAAAGTGAATCTGGAGAACGTACTTCAATTTTTCGTCAAAGGGTGACGTCAGCATGACGCCAACCCCTACACCGCCGATCCATAAGGAACCGTCGAAGTACATCGTCCAGTACTCTAGCTTGTTCGTGTTTGTAGCCGTCTGGACTTCTGTCCACTCGGCCATGAACTCAGCTAGAACTTGAGACTTGTCGATGTTTTACACCGGCAATATGAATATAGGGCTACTCATTGGATCGAAACTTGATGGACTGCAAAGGAACACAAAGAGTTTATATAGGTTTAGGCCCTCAATGTGAGGTAATACCCTACGTCTAGTTGTGGTGTATTCCTTTGAAGAAGTATGATTCTAATGAATCTCTGTATGCCCTCAGGGGGCACCCTGCCTCCCCTTATCTACTGGGGGATAGGGTTACAAGCTAGGAGTCCCAGTCGAACTACGGCCAAGGGATCTCCTCTTAGAGATATGTCTTGCCCGACTAGGACTGTATATTCCTTATCATACAAGACAAAGTTTGCCGAGCTCTATTATATCTCTAATTACAAGGCTAGGCCCATCCTTTGTCCGAGTGGCCCATATGCTTGTCATGAGGTACCCGGGGCCCATGGCCTCTACAGCAGCCCCTGAGACCTTCATAGTTGAGTCATAGCTAATGCCAAGTGCTCTTCCTCCACGATGAAGTTTTCCCGAGTGCATTGCTCCCGAGTACTCTTTGTCCGAGTGCTTCTCCCGACTCCTGCTTCATGTTAGCTGGCAGCGAGGCTATGAAGGGCTCCATGTAGATGTATGAATAATGTGCACTAAATAGGCGCACCTATTAGGTGTAGCCCCCGACTTTGTGCTTAATTGTGAAAACAATTAAACATAAAGTCAAAGATCTTTAACCTTGTAGTCTTTCCTAAGTAGTATACTACTGGTATATGAGACTCTTCAGCATCATATCAGCCGGAAATAATTTATAGTCTTTCCGGAGTAGTATGTCACTCGGAAATTAGACTCATCAGCGTCATGTCGGCTAGAAAAAGTGTTTATAGTCTTTCCCGAATGGCGTCCCACTTGGAAGTTAGACTCTTCAGCTTCATGTCAGCTGGAAGAATTATTTATAATCTTTACCGAGTAGTGCATTATTCGGAAGTTAGACTCTTCAGCGTCATGTCGGCTGGAAAAATATTTGCTCATGGCAAATGTTGTCCAAGCATGTAGGCCGAGTACCACTTTATGAAATTTAATCCATTATGTGGTCAGGTGTACTTGAAAGATACCTGCATCCCTATTTTTAATGAAGACCAGCTTGTGATCCTTATAAGGATATATCCTGAATACCTAGTGAATAACACAGATATTTAAACACATGTGTTCAGCAGTAGGCTTTCATGAAACATATCTGATTACTCAATCGGTCTCTGTTGGTAGCACTAGCACTGTGTTTTTAACATAGCTCGCGAGCGGCCCATATTGAGCGTGCTACTGTAGAAACTCATATCTTTGTGGCCTGCTACCGAATAAGCCAGCCTAAACCGACCTACCTAGCGTAACCCTCTAAAATTGGCATCCCTCGCATGTCAGGATGAGTATTTCAGCATCAATAACCGCAATCAGCCAGAGGAATCCTTGTCTGCAAGCCATTCCGACTTATGTTCTAGATGCAGCCTGGTTGTCATAGATGTCTGAGTAGGTATATTGCAGAATCTGCTTACCCTCCCCAGGTGTGACGCAGTGCATGAGAACTCCGGATGCGCTTTGACGACGTAGATCTTTTCTAACTTTGGTAAAGCCGAATAAGGTACCCGAACCTTGCGTTAGCATAGGATTCGGCCGGCGACCCTCATGGGGCGTACCCTATCCAACAGAGTTATGGCCAAATAAGGTACCCGTACCTTGCATTAGCATAGGATTTGGCTAGCGACCGTCTAGGGCGTACCCTATCAAACCGAGTAGCACACGAGCCCCGACTAGCGCCGGAGGTCGGTTATTAGCCGAATAAGGTACCCGAAACTCGCATTAGCATAGGATTCAGCTGGCGACCCTCATGGGGCATACCTCACCCAGTAGAGTTGTGACCGAATAAGGTACCCGAACCTAGCATAAGCGAAGGATTCGGCTGGCAACCCTCATGGGGCGTACCTCACCCAGCTAAGTGGTGCCCGAGCCTCGACTAATGCCGGAGGTCGGTTGTTAGCTCACATGGAGCGTAGCCAGGGAAGATGATGTCCCGACTAGCGCAAGTACCCGGTCAATAGCCCTCATGGAGCGTTCCGAGCATATCTTGGCAGACTAGTCCAGCCCCCGAGCGTAGGAGATAGACTCGTAGCCCTGAGTTCCTGTCACGCATATTCGAAACTGGTCTTGCATTATAAACATATCGGATGTGTGGAGGCCATGGGCCCTGGGTACCTCATCACAAGCATATGGGCCACTCGGATAGAGGATGGGCCTAGCATTGTAATTAGAGATATAGTAGCACCCGACAGACTTTACCTTGTACGATAAAGAATATACAGTCCTAGTCGGGTAAATTGTATCTCTGAGAGGAGATCCCTTAGCCGTATCCGGCTAGGACTCCTACCTTGTACCCTGTCCCCCAGTATATAAGGGGAGGCAGGGCGCCCCCTAAGGGCAGAGAAGATCATAGATTGACACAAATCCTCAAAAGAATACATCACAACTAGACGTAGGGTATTACCTCACATTGAGGGCCTAAACCAGTATAAAATCTCCCCGTGTTCCTTTGCAATCCACCAAGTTTTCATCCGCCGGGTAGCCCTATAATCATATTGCCGGTGTAAAACATCGACAGTTGGCACGCCAGGTTGGGGCTTTCGGCGAGATCTACATCAACAACCTCGATGGATCCAACAACAACAGGAGTCGACGGCGACATATTCTTCCCAGAGACACAATTTCGTTTGGAAGCCTCGACTTCGTCGCCGACATGTTCGGCAACCTCGCCTTGGCCGATTTAGATCCAATTCAACCGGCCGAGGAACCAGCCAACTCCGCGCCAGTCGGCCCACAAGACGCCGCAGTCACCGTCACCAATCTACTGCGGCAAGCTTCTACTTCATTAAGCCTTGGGACAACTCTCTCCTTCGGCGTCTGACTGGCGCTAGGCCTTGAGCCAGCCCGGGTTGGGCTAAGAAGGGGAGAGATCGTCAATCTCCCACACGGGCCCAGCAATGCCGTAGATCTACATCTTATGCGGCAGACCCGATCCCCTGCAATTCAGTTTGGACACGGCCCAGGGCCATATCAGATTGGATCTAGGGAGGTCGGAGTCATTCTTATTCCGATGAATTACTCGGACTCCGACTTCAGGTCGGACAACGGTTCGAACACCAGTTCGGACTCCAGTCTGGTGAGTTTCTTTCTGCCCCGTGAGGTCTTCATGGCTTCAACCCCTCCACCAAAGGTACGCCGACTACAAGAGGAGCAACAAGAGGAGGCACGCCGACTACGGCAATAGGAGTAAGCCGACCGCGAGGCTCCCAACAACGAGCTACACAAGGCTGGGCGAACTGCTCAGCAATAGATCCTCCAAACCAAAGTCGGTGACCACGACGTCTTCGTCACGCCACAACAAAGTGTGGTGGCCGCTGCAACCCTGCTGGACACACTCCAGCTCGGGCTTGATCACCAGGCTACCCCGACTATCGCCAGGATCAAGGCAATGATCACAGCTCCTGCCTATCAGCAGCACCAGCAGTTGGGCGACACACTTGTACCGACCAACCGGTCGGGTTCTCCAGCAGCAGGCTGTAATGCCTAGAAATTCGCCACCGAAATTCTAAACATTCATGTGTATTAATGTAACGCCCAGAAATTCACTACTGAAATTCTGAACATTCATATGTATTAAATCCCTGTCCAGGAAAGCCAGGGTACACAAATCCAAGTTGCCATACAGAGAGTCTTATAAACAGAGTAAAATTATATTACAAAAATGAAGCAGAAAAGGTAAAACAAAGTCTATAGACAGCGGGTCCATCAGCAGGATCCATCCCACAAGCACCTTGACGGCGGAGCCAGCCTATTCCTTAGGGTGATCCTCATCGGACGCGTTTTCCAGCACTGAGAGGAATAGGAGGCTCACCCATGTCGGCGGCATTCACGGAGGCGACGACGCCGATGCCGAACCGCTGGCGACATCCACGGGGCAAAAGAACAGTGGAGGCAGCGGCAAGTGGCACAGAGGATGATGACGATGTTAACGACGCAGCGACCGGCGGTGAAACCAGGCGATGGCGGCTTCGGGCGTCAGCGCTCTGCCTCGGGGTGCCGCGCTGGGCAGCTGAAGGAGACGGCGGTGCACACGCGACGCAATGGTCGCCGGCGGCAACCACTCGGCGCGGCGGCGAGCACGTGGAGGGCGCAGAGGAACAGGGAAATGGCAAGGGGTCTCACCGGCGGCTCGTGGCGACGAGCGATGACGCGATGACGACGGCAGCGAGGCGGAAAAGGAGAGAGAGGCACGTGGCCGGACGAGGCGCAACATGCCGAGAAAAGCGGCGGTGCGTGGGAGCGTGGGGCGCTGACTGGGTCCGGGGCGGCGCAGAGGCAGGCGAGCTCGGCGTGGGCCAAGGGAGGCCATGGTGGGCTGGCATAGGCCAGGGAGAGCGAGGGAGCAGGCAGAGGCCAGGGGGGAAAGCGAGGCCGAGGGACTCGGCCTAGACGTCGGTGGTGGCTTGGCACTGCAGGCCTGAGCAGAGAGAAAAACAAAGAAGTTGAATAGGAGGGAGGAACCAGAAGGAGAGAAAAATAAAAGGAGAAAAGGAAAATTGGAAGAAATAGAAAAGAGAAAGCAAGGAGAAAAGGTGGGGATTTTTTTGGGATTTCAAGAATATTGGAAGGAGTCAGCGGGAATATTCTGAAATCAGGAAAATTGGGAATATTTACGCTATCAGGAACTTGGGGAAAAATGGAGGGTATTTTGCGTCGACCGAGAAATTAGGATATTTGAGGAATATATTTCACGGAGTTCGGGACATGGAATAAATGAACTTCCAAAATATGGGGAATATTTTGGGAGTCAAGAACGGTGGGGGAGTAGTTTAGGAAACATGCGATCGCCTGAAATATCGGTATATTTTGGAGAATCGGAACATCGAGGAGGTTTTAGGGTTCTGGGAGTGACACGAAACCCTAGAAGAAAAGGGAGTCAGAGTTCACGATGAATGGGGAGACTTCAAAGGACTGAACCGAAACGACCCGAACAGGGGGAAAGACAGGGATTTTATGATAGATTTATCTAATTATAGAAATGATCTTTGTCCCATTAAAATTAATTCTGGAGCTCCGAAAATTCCGAAAAATTTCAGAGAGTTTATTAAATCATAGGGAATTTACCAGAAATAAATGCCACCATAGAACAGGAGGAGTTTATTATTATAAATACTTAAATGCTTAAAATATTCTGACCAAAAACCCCGGGAATATAAAAGCATCCAAGCATTTATTTAAAATTTTCAACTTGGGATTTTTTATATTGGAAATTTCAAAATTTTATTCAAACACGTTTCTCAAACAAAAATTTTCTAGCGTATTCTTGTATTTCGATTTACCCAAAAACAATTTTTAATTAAACGATTTTTAGGGCATGACAAACCCACCCCCCTTACAGAAATCTCGTCTCGAGATTTGGGGCAGCTAGAAAGAAAAGGGTTTGTTTGATCTTCAACTCTTTGCTTTGAGCACTTTCTTCTGGTGACAACCCTTGGAATTGGTCCCATTGTTTGTCCTGGCATAACTTATATACCTGCTTGTTTACGGCAGATGGACTTTCGAACGGTGTCACGGTGCGCTTTACCATTGATCCTCCTTGGTGGAACACTTTCCTTCTTCTACCAGGATTTACTTCGTCCAGTTTCTTTATCAATCACCTTTCTTCCTACCTTCTTACCAACTGTTTCTTAGTATCCTCATACTTAGATTCTCATAATAGTGACGGAAATATTTGTCTGTAACTTTCAGGGTTATTGCAAGTGTCTCGTCCGATGGCTACATTAGCTGCTTTGGTATCTGGTTCCTTTCGTCTTTAACTTCTGTTCTTAACGCTTTTATCTTAGGTGCTACCCTTCAATGTAAACATACTTAGAATCATGGTAACAACTGTCGGTACTCCTGAAGATAACAACTTGGTTGGGCTTATTGTTGGCGTCATAAACTGGATTTCACTAACTCCATCAACATAAACTAGCTTTCACTAACTCCATTGTGAATTAGTCATGTCTTCCCTTCTTCCAAATTCTAACGCTACCGACTTGTCTTTCTTTTACTGTAATGATTATTGCGACTATGACGCCATTGATGCTTCTCTGCAATGACTGGCACTTCGGCTTTGGGTGAAGTCTCAAGAAGTTATCCATATCCAAGCATTGTTTTTCTGGTCTCGATTGTAACTGGTAAGGTCGTTCTCCAGAGAAAGTTGGCGAGGATGATCCATCAATCCTAGCTTGACTTGTCCCTTAATGTTCTGCATCATGTTCTTCTTATCTTCCTGAGGAATTGCTTCGTCTTTTGAGACTCGGTCATAATCTTTGGAGATGAACTGATCTGGTTATCCATTACTTGTGTCTTCCTAAGGCTTCGTAGCTTCCTTTTGCGGCTATCTAACCAAGCAGTAGCTTCCACTATCCAACAAAGGTCTGCTGACTCTTGGTGAACCAGGGTTTACGACAAAACTGAGTCTGCATATCTTAAGCTGAGCAAAGGTCATGATTGTGGTTATTACCGACCAAGGCTGAATCCAATATAATCCCTTTCTTCTTACCACATGTATAAAACTGTCCATCTATGGTGGAGAAATCAACGGGGAGAGAAGGTATAGAGCAAAGAGAGAGAGAGAGAGCATCTTCTTTACTAAATATTTAAATTATCACTGAACTGTAATGAATATAGAGTGTTGATTATTACACTACCAAACTAGTATGGCCATATCACCAGCTGACATACGCCATACGCTACCCAAGCACACAAGCACAAAAGGCGCAAGCACCAGCACACTAACAAGCAAGCTAACACACGTGACTAAACTAAATGTGAAAACTATTCTTCAGGGTGCAACTCAGACTTTAGGAAGGTAATCGGATAGCTTCTTTGACTTCTTTGGCTGAGGGGCATCAGCTTCTTCTCGAGCAGGCAAGTAATGATCAGCTTCAGCGGCGTAAACGAGTCGAGGGAGATCTTCTCGGTTGGAGTCGAGTGTCACCGTGATCTTGCAGCAGAAGTCTGTCCCATTGCTGGCAATAGTGTGGTGGTACACAGGCAAAGTCTCATATCCGATTTTGGCAACCATGCGGCAAAGATCTGCCGAGAAACCACTGTCTCCAAGATACACACTTTCTTCGTTGGCCATCCAGAACCAAGTTGAAATTTTAAGTCCGTAATCCTTCTTCTGTTGCCTCTAATTAGGGGTAAGGAGAGAAAAATCAAATATAGAAGAGAGAGAGCAAGAACGTTTTCACAAATAGTTTTTTTTTGGAAATGATGTCCTTAAGGTCTGACCGTTTGGCTTATCCTACAGTCAAGTTTGGCTCTGATACCAACTTGTAACGCCTAGAAATTCACCACTAAAATTCTAAACATTCATGTGTATTAAATCACTGTCTAGGAAAGCCAGGGTACACAAATCCAAGTTGCCATACAAAGAGTCTTAAAAACAGAGTAAAATTATATTACAGAAATGCAGCGGAAAACATAAAACAAGTCTATAGATAGCGGGTCCATCAGCAGCATCCATCCCACAAGCACCTTGACAGCGGAGCCATCCTATTCCTCAGGGTGATCCTCGTCGGACGCGTTCTCCAGCACTGAGAGGAACAGGAGGCTCACCCATGTCAGCGGTGTTCACGGAGGCGACGACTCGATGCCGAACCGCCGGCGACATCCACGGGGCAGAAGCACAGCGGTGGCGGCGGCAAGTGGCGTAGAGGTCGACGACGATGTTGACGATGCAGCGACAGGTGGGCGAAACCAGGTGACGGAGGCTTCGGGGGTCGGCGGGCCTCCTCCTCTTGTTGCTCGCGTACACGGCGCGCTTCCTAAGTAGGAGCTGAACCCTTGGATATCATAAGGACTTCATGTGGCAGAGAGAAGCTTGCCGAACTGCTGTCCGACTTATAGTCGGAGTCCGACTGAGAGTTAGAATCCAACTAAGAGTCGAAGTCAGAATAATTGACAGGGGTGATGACAACTCCGACCTCCCTAGATCCGATCTCGAGCGGCTCTGGGCCGTATCCGAGTCAAACTCTAGGGGATCGGGTTTGCCGCATCGGATGTTGTTCGAAGATATCCGCGGCGTTGCTGAGTCTGAACGGGAGGTTGAAGATCTCCTCCTTCCTTAGCCTGATCTCGGCCAGCTCAAGACAGAGTCTGAGTCGAACACCGAAAGAAAGAGTTGTCCCAAGACCCGGGCAAGTGGAAGATTGCCGTAGCAAGTCGATGAAGGTCGCTGCAGCATCGTGTGGACTGACTGGCGTGGAGTCAGCTGATTCCCCGGCCGGTTGGATCAGGTCTACGTCGGCCAAGGTGAGATCGCCGAACATGTCGGCGACGAAGTCGAGGCTTCCGAATGAGATTGTATCTCCAGGGGAGAATTTGCCGCCGTCGACTCCGGTTGCTGGATCCATCGAGCTTGTAAATGTAGATCTCCCCGAAGCCCCTACCTGGCACGCCAACTGTCGATGTTTTACATCGGCAATATGAATATGGGGCTACTCGGCAGATGGAAACTCGGTGGATTGCAAAGGAACACAAGGAGATTTTATACTGGTTCAGGCCCTCGATGTGAGGTAATACACTACATCCAGTTGTGGTGGTATTCCTTTGAGGATTTGTGTCGATCAATGATCTTCTTGCCCTCAAGGGACGCCCTGCCTCCCCTTATATACTGGGGGACAGAGGTACAAGGTAGGAGTCCCAGCCGGATACGGCCAAGGGAGCTCCTCTTAGAGATACATTTTACCCGACTAGGACTGTATATTCCTTATCGTATAAGGCAAAGTCTACTAGGTGCTACTATATCTCTAATTACAAGTCTTGGCCCATCCTCTATCCGAGTGGCCCATATGCTTGTGATGAGGTACCTGGGGCCCATGGCCTCCACACCTCTATCCTCCTTTCTGGCTTCGTCCCACCTTCCGACGGTTGCTCTGCTGCGACCAGATTCAAGCTTGCTTCCTGATGCAGCAGCACAGGTGACTTGAAGATAACCCCCTTTCCTTCCGAACTGGCCACTGTTACGGTGCGGTCCACGCAGTTGATCACCCCCTTTGTGTCGGGTCAACCAATCCATTCCTAGGATGACATCTAGGTCTTCGGATTCCAAGAGGATAAGATTGGCTAGAAAAGGTGACCCTTGGATTTCTAGGCTCACTGAAGGGCTATAGTGAGCAGTTATCATGCGGTTAGCAGGTGTATGAACCCTCATGGGAATTTTAAGTTCCACTACTTTTATCCCATGTGCCCCGACAAAATTCTTGGATATGAAAGAATGTGTTGCACCAGAATCAAAAAGTACGGTTGCAGGTATTGAGTTCACAAGAAACGTACCCAATACCACTTCCGGTGCAGTCTGCGCCTCTTCCGCGGAGACATGGTTGACGCGCCCCTTCATCACCTGTTGATTGGCATTGGGGTGCTAGGGAGCCGCTGGCCTAGATCCCATCTGCCTCGGCTTTGGACACTTGTCGGCGAAGTGACCCGGTTCATTGCAATTGTAGCAGACGTAGTTCTTGCCCCCGTTGTCTTTCGGTGGCTGACCCTGCTGCACTGGCGCCATTGGTGCACGTGGAGTGGACTGATGGTTGTGCTGCCCGTTGTTGCTGCTGCCTCCAGAGTGCCCAGGGTGGAATGGGCGCTGTTGACGAACGATCATGGTGGCCGGTCCACCTTGCTGGCCCAACATCATCCGTGGCCTCTGATGCTGCCCTTGGTGAGTCCAAAGCTGGGCAGCCTTCCTCTTGCGGTCCACCTTGTTGTGCTGGCTTTCCTGGCCGATCGCTTTATCCACCAGCTTCTCAAAGTCTGGGTAATCGCTTGAGAGGAGCTGATTGGTCAGCCCGTCGTTCAATCCGTCCAAGAACCTCTCTTGTCTCTCTGCGTCGGTGCGGACATCCTCAGGCACGTAGCGTGCCAGACGATTGAATTCGTGGAGGTATTCTGCGACCGTCTTATTCCCTTGGACCAAGTCCCTGAACTCCCTTTTCTTCTGTGCCACAATTCCTACCGGAATTTGAGACTTCCAGAAATTGTGGCAGAATTCTGCCCAAGTGACTTCCGTGGTAGTGGTGTGGGTCACCAGGAAGTTGTCCCACCAAGCTGATGTAGGACCTTGGAGCTGGTGTTGTGGCGAATGCGACCTTCTCCTGATCGTTACACTGGAGGAGGTTGAGCTTCTTCTCAATTGCCAACAGCCAGTCGTTGGCATCTATCGGGTTGGTGGTGCTAGAGAAAGTTGGCGGCCTGACCCTTAGGAACTCAGGCAGCTTGGACTGAGGGGCAACGGCTAGGTTGTGTGGTTGCTGGTGTTGCTGCTGCAGATTGTTCTGCTGCATCATCAAAGCCATCATCTGGTTCTGGTTGGCCAGAACCTGTGCCAAGGTTGGTTCTCCGGTAGCGGCGGTGGCACGTGGTTGGGTGCTCCATGGTTCTGAGGTGCTCCTTCCCGCTGGTTAGTAGCGCTGGCGTCACTGGTAGCACGGGCACCACTCCTTGTGTTCACCATCTGAAGGGGGGAAGAAGTGGAAGGGAAGGAGGAAAACAGGTGGCTCAGAACAAGAGTGATAATTAAGTGGCTGAATTAAATTAACTGAAATTTTTGGTTGGAAACATGAGAAAAATCAGTTCAACTCCTAATTACGGCGGACATACCACAATAGATGGTATGCCACCAACTAACCCCAAACAAAGCAACATTCCTAACATTACAACTAAAACGGAAATCAAACTAAGAAAAACGACAAAACTAAGGGTGGCGCGTCTAATGCTCTGAGCGGCTTCGGTGGTCATCTGAGTTGTACTCCGGCTCCTGCTCGTCGCCCACCTCGTCGTCGGTGCGGCTCCTAGATCTGCCCACGTAGTCCACACTTCCGTGGGCCGAAGAACTGGCCTCGCTGCGGGTGCGGGACCTGCTGAAGGAGCTGCTGTCGTCTATGGAAGTGAAGCCCCCATGGATGCTGGTGCCTCCCTAAGAGCCACCGTTGCCTGACGACGCGTTGATCCATCCACCCGTCTGTGCTGGCACTGGTGCTGGAGCTGGTGCTAGAGCTGGTGGCGGTGGTGGTGCGTGTGGCCCGTTCCTGGGTGTCAACTGAACACGCACAGGAGGAAGGGTCCTCTTCCTCGGAGTCAGCCGGATCCTGGCCCCACCGGGTGGCGGCTGTCCCTTCAATTTTGCGACCTCCTTCTTCAGGCAGTCGATCTGGTTTTGTAGACCAATGATGGTCGTCCTGTTGGCGTCCTCCCGGTCGTGAGCTGCACGCACCCAGTTGGCGTGCATGTAGTCCATGGCCAACATCGCCCGTCTCATGTGGACGATGTTGGTGTCATTCTCATTGTTTGCCAGCTGAAACGCACTGTAGGTCTGGTAGTGCGCCCGGCAGGGGAGGTAGCGGTAGGTAGTGGTGCGGAGGGTAGCGTGGTGCTTCCGTCGTAGCTCTCCAATCAGGCGGAAAGCGTCCTCCTGGCAGGCGTGGCTGAAGGTGCACCCGCCAACTTCAACCTCCATAGCAGGTAGGAGGTACATCTCGCCTGGCAGCTCCAAGCTAACCCAGTGTGGGAGCTCACCCTCTATGGGCTCCACTGCAGTGTACTCTAGGGCATGGCTGTACCGGAGCTCTTCCACAAAACTGCCCATGTCTATGCCACGCTGGTTGGGGAGGTTGTCTATCTATAGAAGGCAAGGAGGGGAATCAAGGTATGCTCAGATCCAAAATAAGTGAACAGTAAATAATTTGGAAATAACAACGATTTTGTGCAGAAATCAATTTTGTAAGTAAACTTGAGACCGACAAAGTACCACTACGAAACCAAATGATACCAAATAAAATTCACATAATAATTGCAAAGCGAATAAAGATATTTTATGCATGCCATAATTCATACCTTCCCCTAGATTAACCCATGTTTTCCCAAAAGTTGGTCACCCATGACAACCCATGAACAAAATCTTCACTCCAGATTTAACTTGACTCAAAAGTTTCCGTCAAATAAACGGCCACGATTTTATCCTAATCCGAGAACGAATTCCCACTTTTCCCAAATTAACTCCAAATGTGAGAAGCATATGCAAGTGAGAATTTCAGAAGGCTCTTAGGGTTTCCATTTGGCTGGTCCTATGGTCAAGCTCGGCTTTGATACCAACTTGTAACGCCCAGAAATTCGCCACCAAAATTCTAAACATTCATGTGTATTAAATCCCTGCCCAGGAAAGCCAGGGTACACAAAGCCAAGTTGCCATACAGAGTGTCTTACAAACAGAGTAAAATTATATTACAAAAATACAGCGGCAAAGGTAAAACGAAGTCTATAGACAGCGGGTCCATCGGCAGCTTCCATCCCACAAGCACCTTGACGGCGGACCCAGCCTATTCCTCGAGACGATCCTCGTCAGACGCGTTCTCCAACACTGAGAGAAGGAAAAGGGAGCAAGGCTGAGTACCACCCATAGTACTCAACAAATCACACCCACAATTATGCATATGCACAGGGTACAAAGATGAGCTAGGGTTTGTTTGCGTAAAAGCAGTTGCAAACGGTAGTAGTTCACAAACAGTAAAAAGGTTGATTAATTTAACAATATTAATTCTCCACCAATTAACGTTACACCACGTTAACCAGGCCCAACCATTCCCAACTGGTTGATGTTACACCACGTCACCCAGTCTCCACTGACGAACGTTACACCACGTTCACCAGACTCCTCCAGTTACCGTTACACCACGTTAACCGGACTCCACTGATTAACGTTATACCACGTTAACCAGTCTCCACTGAACAACGTTACACCACGTTGACCAGGCCATGCTGATGAACGTTACACCACGTCCACCAGGCGTCACTGATGAGCGTTACACCACGCTCACTAGTCTCTACCGATTAGCGTTACAGCACGCTAACCGGCCACCCCCGATCAACTCAACCACGTTGACCAGACTCCACACCTTCCACCCGAACCACACCAGTTTCATGAAACCAGATTAAATATCTAAAGATGAGACTAATCATGGTGAGTTTTGACCAATGTGCCCATAACCGCGGGCGCGGCTATTCGAATAGATTTACTCTAATTAGAGGTGTACAACTTTACCCACAAGACACAGCCCCACACACGTTCCCGTGTGCCAGCGCATCACCATGATGCCCCGTGAGAGGCTGTGACAGGACCGTTCACGAAACCTCTCCCTAACCATCCATACCACGCTGAGGTTGCACCTGCCGACAGGGCATGCCATATTGGCCAGGGTACCCCCCCCCCTTGTGCCACGGTGAATTCGGAAGCCGATCAACCCTACCCCGGGCCAACCCAACTCCATCACACCGACTCTCTTCTTCGGTGCCTAGGAGAGGGAGAAGAAACGCTTTAAACCTAGCCGTTGCCCACGCTGGCTTGTGGAAAGTACGGGTAGTTGCCCAAGTGGTTCCCGCGAACCGGTCCTTAATTGCCATGGGTGTGACAAGCAAAACCATACACCCACAGCCCACCATTTAGGTCCAATTTTAGTAATTTAACCTCAACGTATCCAAAGTTCCATTTTGCCGGCATTGAGTCGAATCATATAAAAAGATAATATTTAATTCCCATGTGAGCTATGTAGCTAGGCATGGCTAAGCATCCTAAGAATAGTAATCCAATCATATTATTACCCAGGTGACAAGGATTCAGGTTTCAAAGCTAAGGCAAGGTCCTATTATTGTACAGGTTATAACCCACCCACATGAAATATAGAAATAATGCAGTTTATTTGAGTAAACAAAGCAATTTAGCAAAAAAGGGTACAAATTGATCAAGATAACAGTGCGACTTGCCTTGCTCCGGCTCGATGTACTCTGCTACGACCTCGTAATACACTGGAGGGTCACCGACGTCGGATTCTATAACAAACAATGCACAGATAATTAAAAACAGTACATGTGGGTAATCAAACATGGGCTGAAAGTATTTTTAATGCATTCTTGGCATTTTTCTGGATTTAATGAAATTTGATTGGACTTAATCAGAGTTCATATGAATTAGTTATGAATTATTAAAGTTTTACTGTGTTTTCTACTGTAAAACTAATTATTAAACGATTTATTGCACAATTATTCGGTTAATGGCGCCATTGGACCGGAGAAACCGGCGCCGATAGGCGGGCCCCACCAGTCAGTGGCGCACCGGAGGATGGCGCACGGTGGACCGAGTCCACCGTGGACGGAAACAGGTGCACCACGTGGCGCACACGTGGCGCCAACGAGGCGGTCACGTGGGCGGCTTCGATCTGCCACCAGGCAAATTGGATGACCCCAGGGAACGGTGGCCGAAGCCGACCGTCCCGAGCGGGAGGTGGCGGCGTGCACGTGACCCAATGGTCACCGGCGGCGACCACTCGGCGTGGCGGAGGACACGCAGAGGGGCGAAATGGGATGGGGAGGCGGAGGGGAATCTCACCGGTGGCTCGTGGCAGCGAGCGTCGGTGCGAGGACGACGGCGGCGATGAGGTAGCGGCGGCAGCTTCGGGACGACGTCGGCAATGGAGCTCCGACGGCGGTGAACGAGCGAGAGGCGACGGCCGAGGTGTCCTCGAAGATGAGGAGGACGGGAAGGGAGTTAGGGTAGAGAAAGGAGGGGCGGCGCGGCAGAAACGGCCGGCCGGAGAGGAGACAGAGGACTGGAGCTCACCGTGCATGAGGACGGAGCGTTTCGGCGGGCTTTGGCTTCCACGGAGTGGTGGCCGATGGGCTCCTCAGCATGGCGGAGACGATGGCGGTGGCGGTGTGGCTTGGCGGCGTCTGGACCAGTGGCGAACGACAGCTGGAGTTGGTGGAAGGCGGCAGAAACTCGGGTGCGTGGTGGCAGTGGTGTTTGAGGGCTCGAGAAGGCTCAGTATGAGAGGGAAAATGTAGAGGAGAGCACGGCGAACACTATTATGTACTCAGCCGGCGAGATCGAGGCCGTAACGGCTCAACCGTGCTCGGGAATGAGGGCGGCGGCATCGGGGTCGTGCGCGTGATTCGCAAGAGAGAGGGGACGAGGACGCCAGAGGACGTGGGGAGTGGGGGCAGACTCGGTCCGCGCTCGTTTGAACCCAAGGCGGGCATGGGAGGATGCGGGCGCGAGCGCCGATCGAGTGGCGAAGGGGATTTTTCCCCTCCGTCCGATTCGAATGGAGGTGGAAGACAAGGCTAACAGGCAGGCCCGGCCTGTCAGCGGGGAGGCACGCGGGTGAGTGGGCGAGTGGCACAACAGGCGGGCCCGTAGCACAGAGAGAGAGCGGGAGGGGGCGGGACGGCGGCTGGCAAGTGGGGTCGGCGGGAGGCAGGCACGCGTGGGCTGGCGGAGGCCGGCAGCACACTACTGGGCCGCGGCCCAGCGAGAGGAGAAAGGAAAAGAGAGAGAAAAGAAAAAAGGAAATTAATTTCCAGAGCAACTTTAATTCTGATATTCATTTTCGATTTATTAAAAATAGTTCCACTAAAAATCTAGTTAATGTATTTTGGCAAGGAGAACATAAGAAAATTATTCTTGGCCTTGTTAATTTATTATTTTGCATTTCACATATTTAATTAATTCCTTTTGCCATTTAAATTTATTTTTCTGGGGCATTTTCTCAAGTATAATTTAGTGTGGCTAATACCAGGGTGTGACACAGGCTCATCTACGTCAGCACGACGTCGGGTGGCTGGCTCAAGTCAACCACACGAGGAGTCGCGGCAAAGATCACTCGGCAACACCAATAACAATGATCGGCAGCATCACCAGAACGACCGCCGGTTCAACCAAGACCTCCGAGTCTGTCTACAACGCGACCTCCGCCACAACATCAACGCTTGGCGCCGCGAACGCGAAGAGAACAAGCGCCGCTGAATGGAGGACGAGCATGAGCGTTTCGTCTTCACTATGAGTGGTTTAACCGTCGCGGTCGGAGCCAGAGCCCTCACGAAGATCAAGGCGTTCTAGCCTTCACCCACGAGGTACAAGACGTCGATTGGCCGTCGGGCTTCAAGCCTACGGGGATCGAGAAATACGACGGCAAAACCAACCCCGTGTCCTAGTGTTGACGCCGAAAACCGCCGGTGTGCCGAAAGCTTGCTGACGTATCTGGTTCGGCGTCTGGTGACACGCGAAGGCCTGGGAGATCTGCTTAGCTCCAGTGCAGGTCCTAAAATATTTGAGGTTCGTGGGCGTGCCAGTCAATTTGACCCAGCAATTGACAAGGAGATGAAGAAATTAGATTACTGATCCAATCGGCCAGCAAGCCGATACGGATTCCTTCCAGCCGATGCCGTTATGCTCGTGCCCGGGTCTCTGCCTGTACTCGTGCCCGGGTCTCGTGCTCGCGTCCGGGTCCTTGTTGGTCCTCGTGCCCGGATCGGCAGCAATTGCGCAATCGGCTATCGGCCGATACGGGCTGATGTAGACTCCTCGTAGCCGATAGCCGATGGCACCTGTGTATCGGCTGGGAAACCGATAGCGCTATGAGAAATAGACAAGATGTCAGTATAACATGTGCATCGGCTAGAAGCCGATGATAAAATAGATATGCAGGATAGTAAGCCAGCCGACTGCCGAGAAACACATATGCATGGCTAGAAAACCGATGATAATATAGATGACCAAAAACAGTATGGATAATACAGTCCGGCTTTATAAAAAGATAACCTATCGGCTAAGCACTCCGATAGAACGTCGCATATACACCGATCAGCCCGACAAGGATAAATCTATTATTATCGATCTAGTAGTTCAAACCTAACTGATGCAGCACAGATCGATAATAGTAAAGGAACCTCAACGAGCCGATAGACCTAATGCAACTGTGATGAAAATACTTACCGGCTATACATTCCGATAAGACGCTTGCGCAAAAACATCAGCCTAGCAGGAACGATTTATCGCTAGCAGTTCAGTAGGTCGGACCCAAACGATGCAGCACGAACTGATGATAAATCGCCCCCAGTAACTGATAAAATCTACGCACGCGTGATGTGGTATAACCTGATCAGCCTAAGAGGTCGGACCGAACGATGCAGCCGTAGACAGATCCGATACACCGTGGTAAGCCGACTACCATAGACCGACTAGAATATCGGACCTAACCGAGAAAGTCCTAGCCGATTGGTAGTCGGGGTAACGAGACTTACCCTCTCGCAGGAGTTCGGACCTAACCGATGCAGCCCCGCTCGAGAAGCAAGAACCCGTTGGTAAAGGGTGGCGATGCGCCGAAGTTGTATTGATCGATTAGATGATTTACAAGGTCCCCGGGCATACGTATATATACCCCGAGTTACAAGAGTCCTTATAGGACACGAAACAGGACTTTCCTAACTAGAAAAGGAAAACTAATAGACCTGATCGGACAAGAGATCAGGTTTCCTAAAAGATAAAACTATCTAATAGATAAGATAAATAACTGCCATAACGTGGTCTTCACGATTCCTTCCCAAGCTCGGACTCTTCTGGATTAGTTTCCAATGGCTGATACCGCTTCTTTCCTTAACCGAACATGGTAACGACCCGTACCAAATTTTGGCGTTAACACCTGGCTCACCGTATACACCATGGCAATTCGAGCTACCGAAGGTGACCATAAAGCCATGGCCAACTACCTCCCGGTCGCCTTAGCCGACTCAGTGAGGACAAGGCTAACAGGGCTCCCAAGGCAGTCGATCGGTTCCTGGGGAGAACTCAGGGAGCGGTTCATCGCCAACTTCCAGGGGACCTACAAGAGGCCGTCTTCCAAGCATGATTTATACCAACTGCACCAAAGGAAGAACGAGTCTCTACGCGAAATTATCAAGAGGTTCTTCGAGAAGCGCAACCAAATCCCAATGATCAAGGACGAGGTCGTCATCGCCGCCTTCCGCAAGGGAGTAAAGGACGCCCCGTTTATCGTGAAATTCACTCGGAAGCATCCAGCCAATGTCAGGGCTCTCTTTGATATGGCAAACAAATACGCCGACTCGGCCGAGGCAGTCGCAGAGGCCCTCGACGAGAAGAAAGAACCCCGGCAAAAAGACCAAAAGGCAAAACCTGACAACGAGCCATCATAGAACAAGTCTGGCAACCGCAAGCGGAAGTCGGACAACGAGGTGGCCAACATAGAGCGCACTCGGTCGCGGCCCCCACGGAACAACGACTACCAGAAAGTCATGAATGGGCGTTGCCCCTTCCATCCCAAGGGCAAGCACGCAGCCAAAGACTGCTTCATGCTCAAAAAGTTTGCTTCCGAGTAGGCTTCATCCTCTGGCGCTGACAAGGACAAAGACAAGCCAGACTCGGGCCTAGCCGACGATTTTCAAGATCCTCAAGCCAAGCTCAACCACATCTTCGGAGGGCCATCCGCGTATGAGTTCAAACGGAAGCAGAACCTAACAGCACGCGACATCCATACGTTCACCCATTGCAAATCATCCAGATCGGGTTTCACACCCGGGACGCTACCCACTCGTCCTGGACCCGGTCGTCAAGAATATCAAGTTGAAGAAGGTTCTCATAGACGGAGGCAGCGCGCTCAACATTCTCTTCGCCAAGACCCTAGACGAGATGAAGATTCCTCGTTCAGATCTGTGACCGAGTACGGCGCCCTTCCACGGGATAATTCTCGACCTGCCTTCAACACCACTTGGGCAGATAACCTTGCCGGTCACCTTCGGCACACGGGATAACTTCTGCATAGAAAACATCTGCTTCAGGGTCACCGACTTCGAAACTATGTACCACGCAATACTCAGACAACCGACGCTCGCCAAATTCATGGCGATACCGCACTACACCTACATGGTGCTCATGATGCTAGGGCCAGCAGGAGTCCTCTCCCTCCGTAGTGATGTCAAGCAAGCCTTCACCTACGATAAGGAGAGCTGCGAACTGGCTCAATCACAAGAGGTGCCAGTCGGACGCAACAACATTCGGCAAACCGTCGCAACTGAAGTCGGGAATTTTAGCAAACTCTGACATGAAGAAGATCCCCCTAGACCCTTCCGACCCCTCCAAGACTGCTCTAGTCAGGACCAGACTCAACCCAAAATAGGAAGATGCACTCATCACCTTCCTCCAAGCCAACAAGGATATCTGCCAGCTGACATGAAGCAGGACTCAGGAAGAGGACACACTCGGACAAAGAGTACTCGGGAGCAATGCACTCGGACAATCTTCACCATGGAGAATGAGCACTCGGCATCAGCTGTGACTCAACTATGAAGGTCTCAGGAGCTGCTGTGGAGGCCATGGGCCCCGGGTACCTCATCACAAACATATGGGCCACTCGGATAGAGGATGGGCCTAGTCTTGTAATTAGAGATATAGTAGCACCCAGCAGACTTTGCCTTGTACGATAAGGAATATACAGTCCTAGTCGGGTAAATTGTATCTCTAAGAGGAGATCCCTTGGTTGTATCCGTCTGAGACTCCTACCTTGTACCCCTGTCCCCCCAGTATATAAGGGGAGGCTGGGCCACCCCCTGAGGGCAGAGAAGATCATAGATCGACACAAATCCTCAAAGGAATACATCACAACTAGACGTAGGGTATAAAATCTCACCGTGTTCTTTTACAATCCACCAAGTTTTCATCCACTGGGTAGCCCTATAATCATATTGCCGGTGTAAAACATTGACAGGATGAGTAGCATCTGATGATGAAAACAATCACCCGAATAATATTTATGTATTTTGCAATATATGTAAAGACATGTTCTTCCTCTTATTGATATTAATTTCCCCGAGTAGTTGACCCCTTACGTTTAATCACTCTGCCCGACTAGTCATAGCCCCCTAGCGTCGGGAGTTGGCTCATGGCTCTTTCCCAGACACGCGTTTTGGGTGACTTGAGTTCGTCTTTCATGGAGCAAAGTTTCACGGATCGGAATTTATGCTACTCAAGTACTTTTGCAATCATTAAGAGAAAAAACAGAAAAAATGTGCAGCTTGTACACCTATTAGGTGTATGCGGCTGCAGCATTGGCAAAGCCAAATGAGGAAATATTTATCAAAAAGCGACTTAGCTATTCGGTATTTGGGAGTGGGGATGCCATCCTTGCATTTGAGCTTTTGAGCCCCCGAAAATGTCACTTGTTGTTCTGATAATCTTCAATTGTTGAAGGTCGAAGACGGTTGTGACTGATTGCTACAATGAAGCCGTCTGACTTGCGTTTGCGGTTCCCAGCTTTAGTTGGGGTCACATCATCGGTGTCCTTCCGCTCCTTCTGTCTAGGGGCCTTTTCATCCTTGACAGCCTCAGCAATATCATGGGCCGAGTCAGCGTACTTGTTTGCCATGTCGAATAGAGCCTTGACAGAGTTGGGCGGCTTCCGAGTGAATTTGGCGATGAACGAGGTGTCTTTGACTCCTTTTCGAAAGGCGGTGATGACGACCTCATCCTTGATCTTCGGGATTGAGTTCTTCTTCTCAGAAAACTTCTTGATGAAGTCACGAAGAGGCTCGTTCTTCCTTTGATGCAACTGATACAGATCGTGCTCAAAAGATGGCCTCTCGTACGTCCCCTGGAAGTTGGCGATGAAGCTTTCCCAAAGTTCCCCCCAGGAGCCAATTGATCTCTTAGGAAGTCCTGTTAGCCATGTCCTCACTGAGTCGGCTAGAGTGACTGAGAGGTAGTTAGCCATGACTTTGTGATCTCCTCCGGCTGCTCGGATTGCCAGAGTGTAGACCGTGAGCCAGGACTCAGGATTGGTCTTGCCGTCGTATTTTTTGATGCATGCAGGCTTGAAACCCGACGGCCAGACGACTTGTTACAGCTCGTGGGTGTAGGCTAGTACTCCTTCATCTTCATGAGGGCTCCGACTCCGAATACAGTGGCGAAACCGCTTGTGGTGGAGGCCGAAGCGCTCGTTCTCGTCTTCCAGTCGGCGTTGCTCGTCTTCCTCTCGTTCGTGGCGCCGAGCGTTGATGTCCTGCCGAAGGTCAAGCCGTAGTTGGCCTTGGAGATCCTGATTGTGCCGACGGTCGCTTCGACGCCACCGGTTGTTGTTGGGGTTGCCGAGTAACGTTTGGCGTGACTCCGTGTGTAGCCGACTAGAGCCGGCCGCTCGGCGTCGCTTTGAGGTGGATGAGAATGCCGTTGGGGAAGCCGACCAACTGGTCAGTGTGAGGGTATCGCCCGACTGTTGGCGCTGCTGACATGCAGCAGCGGTGATCATGGCTTTTATCCTTGCTATCGTCAGGGTGGCCTGGTGATCAGGCCCGAACTGGAGTGTGTCCAGCAGGGTTCTAGCGGCCACGATGTTCTGTTATGGCGTGACGAAGACGTCGTGGTCGCTGACTCTAGTCTGGAGGATTTGTTGCTGAGTGGTTCGCCTAGCCCTGTGTAGCTCGTCGTTGCGAGCCTCGCGTTCGGCCTCCTACTATTGCCGTAGTCGGCGTGCCTCCTCTTCTTGCTGCTCTTGTACTTGATGCACCTCTGGTGGTGGTGTTGAAGCCATGAAGATTTCTTGGGGCAGAAGGAAACTAGCTAGACTGGTGTCCGAACTGGTGTTCGAACCGTCGTCCGACTTGGAGTCAGAATCCGAGTAGTTGATTGGAGTAAGGACAACTCCGACATCCCTAGATCCAATCTGGAGCGGCTCTAGGTCTTGTCCAACCTGAACTGTAGGGGATCGGGTCTGCCGTGTGGGATGTAGATCCGTGGCGTCGCCAAGTCTGCAAGGGAGATTGACGATCTCTCCCCCTCCTAGCCTGACCCGGGCCGGCTCGAGGCCAAGCGCGAGTTAGACACCGAAGGAGAGAGTTGCCCCGAGACCTGGACAGGTGGTAGATCGCCACAGCAAATGGACGAGGGTGGCTGCAACGTCTTGTTGGCCGACTGGCGTGGAGTCGGCTGGTTCCTCAGCCAGTTGGATCAGATCTGCGTCGGCCAAGGTGAGATTGCCAAACATGTCGGCAACAAAGTTGAGGCTTCCGAATGAGATTGTATCACCGGGGGAGAATTTGCCGCCGTCGACTCCGGTTGCTGGATCCATCGAGCTTGTAGATGTAGATCTCGCCGAATCCCGTACCTGGCGCGCTAACTGTCGATGTTTTACACCGGCAATATGAATATAGGGCTACTCGTCGGATCGAAACTTGATGGACTGCAAAGGAACACAAAGAGTTTATACTGGTTCAGGCCCTCAATGTGAGGTAATACCCTACGTCCAGTTGTGGTGTATTTCTTTGAGGAAGTATGATTCTGATGAATCTCTATATGCCCTCAGGGGGCGCCCTGCTTATATTACTCCTTATATACTAGGGTTCTTGGACAGGTTACAAGGTAGGAGTTCCCAGCCGGACTACGGTCCCAAGGGATCTCCTTTTAGAATATGTCTTGCCCGACTAGGACTGTATATTCCTTATCGTACAAGGCAAAGTCTGCCGAGCTCTATTATATCTCTAATTACAAGGCTAGGCCCATCCTCTGTCTGAGTGGCCCATATGCTTGTCATGAGGTACTCGGGGCCCATGGCTTCCACAAGACTTGATTGCTGTCCGTGGCTGAAAGATGATATCAAACGCCATCAACTCAAGTGCCCGCTTAGCAATTCTGCCAGTGGCCTCGCTGTTGTGTAGGTGTTAACGCCAAAATTTGGTAAGGACCTATATCGTATTCGGTCAAGAGGACGGTTGCAGTCGGATAATGGAAATTGACCCAAGAAGCAGACCGAGTCTGAGAAGGAGCCGTGAAGACCGCGCGTGGCAGTTAATTACTATAGTTATTAGGAAAAGGTTTATCTCTTTTAGGAAACCTGACCTCGTGTCCGGTCAGGTCTCGTTAGCGCTTTCTGTTATAGATAGGAAATCATATATCATGTCCTATAAGGACTCATGTAACTCGGGGTATATATACGTATGCCCGGGAATCTTGTAATCATCACAACGATCAATACAAATTCGGCGCATCGCCACCCCTTCGACGGGATCCTGCTTCTCGAGCCGGGCTGCATCGGTTAGGTCCGAACTCCTGCGAGAGGGTAAGTCTCGTCACACCGACTACCAATCGGCTAGGACTTCCTCGGTTAGGTCCGATATTCTAGTCGGTTTATGGTAGTCGGCTTACCACGATATATTTACTTTATCTATGGCTGCATCAGTTCAGTTTGATCTCATAGATTGATTAGGTATATCACATCACGTGTGCACAGATTGTATCGACTTACTGGGAGCGATTTATCATCAGTTCGTGCTGCATCGGTTAGGTCCGACCTACTGAACTGCTAGTGATAAGTCAATCCTGCTGAGCCGATGCATTGTGTGCAGGCGTTTTATCGGAGTGTATAGCCGATAAGTTATTTTCATCACAATCGCATTATATCTATCGACTCATTGAAGCATTGTTATCATTGTCGGTCTGTGCTGCAACGGTTAGGTCCGATCTACTAGACTGACGATAATAGCTTTACTCTTAATAAGCCGATAGTGTTGTGCGATGGTGTTATCGGAGTGCTTAGCCGATAAGTTATCTGTTAAAGCCGATTACATTTATTCATTGTTTTATCCTGTGTTCGCTTTGGTAAGCAGTCGGCTAGTTTATCAATTATTTATCATTTACGTTATCGCATATTTTATTATTTGTTCTTGCCTTTATTATTGTCACAATCGGCTAAGGGATAGCCGATGGGTTCACTCTGCCGATCCAAGCACAAGTATAAGCAAGTTCCCGGGCACGACCCCAGGTAAGGGCCCGGGCATGACCCTGGGTAAGGACCAGTGCATGAGCCTGGACAGCGGACGAAGATCTTGGGAGCCGATATGAGCAAGGGCCCGGGTGCAGGCACACCTTCATAATAATACCAGTAACATTAGATCATGATCAGCTAGGATCTATTTGATTTATTTATGCATTATACTTGCTTATTTTATCTAGCTCATAGCCGGTTTTCGAATATCCTTTCGATGATCGGCTAGCATGATATTTGTTTATTATTACATTATTGTCCTTGCCATCATCGGCCTTAAGCCGATGTGTAAGTGCTATAATGTACATCGGCCATCGGCTGATGAAACGAGTCTAGATCGGCTTCCAGCCGATTGGCTCATTGATCTAACATTTTCTTCCTTGTCAATTACAGGGTCAAATTGACTGGCACGCCTACGAACCTCAAACTTTAGGACCTGCACTGGAGTGAAGCAAATCTCCCAGGCCTTCGCGTGTCACCCAGACGCCGAACCAGGACCCGGCGATTTTCGGCGTCAACACGCTTTTGGCACGCCCGGTGGGACACGAAGTTTTAAGCCAGAATTCCAACAAACAATTGTTTCAATCAAGATTTCAACATGGCTGGAAAAAGAAATCAAGACGGACAACGTAATTCCGGTCACCATGGAAGATCTAACTGAAGAACAAAAACAACAAGTTGAACAGACCATGGCAAATTTCCAGAAGCTGTGTTTAGAATCCTTCGGAATGACAAGACAAGGGCCGATTCAGAAATCTCAGTTTCCAAAACCAGTACTGGTAGGAGAATCGAGCCGCACACAACCTGAGAGTCCACCAATCAAGCCTTTACAGGAGATGGTCAACGAGGCTGTGCACCACGCACTCATTAATCAGTCAGGGATCTTAGTAAATACATTGCATAACCTTATCAAGAAAACTATTGATGGATCGATTGCCCAAGAGCCGACTCGAGGTCCTGTTTTTCTCCCGCCGAAGATAGAGCCAGGCCAAGTTAATTACAACATTAGCAAGGATATACCAGAACACTTGTTCGCGCAAAACCAGGCTGGGGGCAACAAGATATCCCTCCTGGATATCACCGGTCTATTTATTATGGGGGATACCAGCAGAACTATCCGGGAGGAGGAGCCGATCCAGGTACTTATCAGAGGGAGTATCACAGACAGAATCGGCTGCCAACCCCGCCGATGCAGTATCAGCAGTATCAACAGGAGAATGCAAGAGAGGAAGATTTGTCGGCACGGGTTGAGGAAATAGTAAGGGAGCAGTTCGGGATCAAGCCCAAGGAACAAGCGTTCATGTATCGGCACCCATATCCTGAGTGGTTTGACAGGGTTCCGTTGCCACACCGATACAGGGTCCCGGATTTTTCTAAGTTTTCGGGGCAGGACAACACATCTACAGTAGAACATATCAGCCGATTTCTGGCGCAGTGCGGGGAGGCATCGGCTGAAGAGGCCCTAAGGGTTAGGTTTTTTCCCCTATCACTATCTGGATCTGCTTTTACATGGTTCTCCTCGTTACCGCCGAATTCTGTTCGGGGGTGGGCCGATCTGGAGAAACAGTTTCACAAATATTTCTTCGCTGGGATTCACGAGCTGAGACTGTCAGATTTGACATCGGTTAAGCAGCGACCAGATGAAACGGTACCGGAATACATTCAGCGATTTCGGGATATCAGAAGCCGGTGTTATAGTTTAAACCTGAGCGATGGACATCTGGCTGATCTAGCTTTTCAGGGACTCTTGGCGCCAATCAGAGAGAGGTTTTCGTCCCAAGAGTTCGAATCTTTGTCGCACCTGGTACATAAGGTATCGGCTCATGAAAGCCGGTTTCAAGAGGCGAAAAAGGACAAGTACCAGAGGAGAGTTGCTCAGGTTCAGGTCTATTCAACGGACTCAGATGGCGAGGAATCTGATGCTGAAGTTGGATTGGCGGAGTGGGCCAGGAGCAGGAAATCAGTATCGTGCCCATGGGTCAAAGATATCGGCAAGGAGGAGAGGTATGACTTTGACATCAATAAAGCTGATAAAATCTTCGATCTATTATTGCAAGAAAAGCAGATACAACTTCCGCCAAACCACGTGATTCCATCAGCCGAAGAGCTAAAAAAGAAGAAATATTGTAAGTGGCACAACGCGATATCGCATCACACCAATGAGTGCAAAGCTTTTCGGCAACAGATTCAATCGGCGGTCGAGCAAGGACGAATTAAGTTTGAAGACAAGAAGCCGATGAAGATAGATGGGCACCCGTTCCCTGTAAACATGGTGTATGCGGGGTCGTCGTCCAGGGCTCAAACCGATGAAGGGAGACGTCAGAGTAAATCGAGAATTACTTCATCAGGTATGATAGAGAAGTACTCAAGATACGATGAACAGGGGTTGGACTGGAACAATATAATCCGCATTGGAACTGCCCATTTTTTCGTTTCTGCTGGGATCAAGGGATGAGATTGCCATCAGCTGAAAATTGCCCCGGGTGCAGCGGTACAGGAAATCGACATGGTCACCAGCAGGAGTGTTCGCGGGATCGGTCACCTGGGAAAAGAACATCGGTTCATAGCCGATTGGGGCCGATCCATGAAGAGTTCTTTGAGGAGGATGAAGAGGAAGCGCATGGGAAACAAGTCCAGAATCCTCAGTGGTGTCCTAGCGGCATATTCACGAAGAATCAGAAGAGAAGGGCACAACGGCTACGACACCGAGAACAGCAAAAGGAGCAATGCCAGAGTCAAGAGGAGGTTGATCATCGTCCCAAAAGGACTAGGCAAGTTTGGCAAGTGAAGAAGAAGGACGATGAGGACGTATCAGCGCCGGTAAATATGGTGTTCTTTTTGCCTCGGGAGTATAAAGCGCTTTCATCAGATGAAGAAGGAGTTGAGGAGGTTTTCGCTCAACTAACGTTGCAATCTGATCAAGCCATATTTGATAAACCTGAGAAATCAGAGCATCGGCACTTAAAGCCATTATACATCAAGGGATACGTAAATGGGAAGCCGATGACAAAGATGTTGGTTGATGGGGAGCAGCTGTTAACCTCATGCCTCATGCTACATTCCGGAAATTAGGGAAGACTACCGAAGACCTGATCAAGACAAATATGGTGCTAAAAGACTTCGGTGGGAATTCATCTGAAGCAAAAGGCGTATTGAACGTGGAGCTGACAGTAGGGAGTAAGACATTGCCCACCACGTTTTTTGTAATTGACGGAAAGGGGTCATATAGTTTGCTTCTCGGTAGGGACTGGATTCACGCGAACTGTTGCGTGCCTTCGACAATGCATCAATGTCTAATACAGTGGCAGGGAGATCAAGTTGAGGTGGTGCAAGCAGATCGGTCGACTAATATTGCCATGACCGATCTACCAGTCTGGGAAGCCGATGGCGTTGACTGCCTATCTGGAAAAGTTTGGGAAGGAGAATACCTCAAGGTTACTAGTCAGGGGATACAGCCGATCCAGCAAGTCGGCTCTGAATTGTTACTCTGATGGGCTCCATTGAAGACTTCGAGGAAAATTGGGGCAAGGATTTACGTCGGCTGATGATTTGGAAGAGATTGATATAGGACCGGGAGATAGGCCAAGGCCGACGTATATAAGCAAAAAATTAAGTCCTGAGCTACGAGAAGAATTGATAGCATTGTTAAAGGAGTATCGGGATTGTTTCGCCTGGGAGTACCATGAGATGCCAGGATTAAGCCGATCGATTGTTGAACATCGGCTACCTATTAAACCAGGGTATCGGCCATTCAAGCAAGCTCCAAGGAGATTCAAGGCAGAATTATATGAGCCGATCAAGGCAGAGATCACAAGGTTGTACGATGCCAAGTTCATAAGGCCGTGCCGATATGCTGAGTGGGTTTCTAATATCGTCCCGGTGGAGAAGAAAAATGGGAAATTGAGGATATGTATTGATTTCCGGGATCTAAATAAAGCTACCCCCAAGGATGAGTACCCGATGCCGATAGCGGATTTGTTGGTGGATGCAGCGTCAGGCCACAAGATTATCAGCTTCATGGACGGCAATGCAGGATACAATCAGATTTTCATGGCCGAAGAGGATGTGCACAAGACTGCGTTCCGATGTCCTGGAGCTATCGGTTTGTATGAGTGGGTAGTAATGACTTTTGGATTGAAAAGTGCCGGTGCGACCTATCAAAGAGCAATGAATTATATATTTCATGATCTCATCGGTTTGTTGGTGGAAATTTACATTGATGATGTGGTGGTTAAATCTAAAAGTGGGGAAAGCCATATAGCCGATTTACGAAGAGTGCTGGAGAGGGCCAAGAGATACGGACTAAGAATGAATCCCAATAAGTGTGCTTTCGGTGTATCGGCTGGGCAATTTCTGGGTTTTATGGTTCATGAGCGAGGGATTGAAGTTAGTCAGCGAAGTATCAGAGCCATTAAGACCACAGAGCCACCAAGCGATAAGACGGAGTTGCAATCGTTGATCGGCAAGATTAATTTTGTGAGGAGATTCATATCAAATTTATCAGGGAGAATTGAGTCTTTCACGCCGTTATTGAAGTTGAAAGCCGATCAAGAATTTGTGTGGGGGGCAGCGCAGCAGAAGGCGTTTGATGAGATCAAGGGTTATCTTAGTTCCCCGCCTGTTTTGATTCCGCCGCAGGAAGGAGTGCCGTTCAGGTTATACTTGTCGGCCGATGAGAAGTCCATCGGTTCTGTTTTGATCCAGGAATTTGAAGGTAAAGAACGAGTTGTGTTCTATCTAAGTAGGAGACTTTTGATGCTGAGACGAGATATCCAGCGGTGGAGAAGTTATGCTTGTGTTTATATTTCTCGTGTACAAAGTTGAGGCATTACATCCTATCGGCTGAGTGTACAGTAGTTTGCCAGGCCGATGTGGTCAAATATATGTTGTCGGCTCCAGTCTTGAAAGGGCGAGTTGGCAAGTGGGTTTTTGCCTTGACAGAGTTTGACTTGAGGTACGAATCGGCTAAAGCAATCAAAGGACAAGCAGTGGCCGATTTTATTGTCCAGCACAGGGGGTCTCACGAGGACTATGTGGAGCCGATCCCGTGGATTTTATTTTTTGATGGATCGGTTTGCAGCATGGATCTGGTATCGGTTTGGTTATTATGTCGCCTCGGGGGCAAGTTTTGAGTTTGCTTTTACAATTAAGCCTTATCGGACTAACAATCAGGCGGAGTACGAGGCGGTGCTGAAAGGACTTCAACTATTAAAGGAGATCGGGGCCGATATTATAGAGGTTATTGGTGATTCTTTATTGGTGATCAAACAGTTATCTGGAGAATATGAGTGCAGGGACGATGTTTTGAGGTCATATTATGAAGAGTGCGTGGATTTGTTGAAGGATTTCAAGGTGGTGTCAATGAATCATATTCCCAGGGAGCAGAATTTGGAAGCCAATGATCTTGCACAGATTGCTTCAGGATATCGGCTGAATAGGCAGGTTGAGGTGGAGATAGCCGATATTGATGTCCAGAACAAGGCCGATGACTGGAGACAGGAGATAATTGATTACTTGCGAAACCCGTCGCAGTCTGTTTCCAGGAAGATTCGGTATAAAGCTACTAAATATGTGCTACTTGATGAGGAGTTGTATTATCGGACGTTTGAGGGAGTTCTGCTTAGATGCCTGGATTTGGAAGAAGCCAAAGTGGTTATGTGTGAAGTGCACGAAGGCATTTGTGGGACTCATCAATCAGCTCATAAGATGAAGTGGTTGTTGAGAAGAGTAGGGTATTTTTGGCCGACAATGCTGGAAGATTGCTTTAGGTATTATAAAGGGTGTCAAGATTGTCAGAAGTTTGGAAATATACAGCGGGCACCGGCATCGGCTATGAATCCTATCATCAAACCGTGGCCGTTCAGAGGATGGGGAATTGATATGATCGGCCAGATTTTTCCTCCATCAAGTAAGGGACATAAGTTTATATTGGCAGCAACAGATTATTTCACCAAGTGGGTAGAGGCAGTTCCTTTAAAGAGGGTCACGTCCAAAGAAGCAATTGAATTTGTCAAGGAGTATATCATTTATCGGTTTGGGATTCCTCAGACTATAACTACTGATCAGGGGTCTATTTTTGTTTCTGATGAATTTCAACAGTTTGCTGCCAGTATGGGAATCAAGTTATTAAATTCATCGCCTTATTATGCTCAAGCCAATGGGCAAGCAGAAGCTTCCAACAAGAGTTTGATCAAGTTGATTAAGCGGAAAATTGATGAGCAGCCACGGCGATGGCATTCTACATTAGCCGATTCACTATGGGCCTATCGGATGGCATGTCACGGGTCTACTCGGGTACCGCCGTATCAGTTGGTATATGGACATGAGGCGGTTTTGCCGTGGGAAACTAACATCGGCTCTAGAAGACTTTCTTTGCAGAATCAATTGACGGCCGATGATTATTATAACTTGATGACAGATGAACTTGAAGATTTAGCTCAGAATCGGTTGAGAGCGCTGGAAAGAATCAAGGAGAATAAGGCTAGGGCAGCTCGGCATTATAACAAAAAGGTGGTAAATAAGTCGTTTGCCGAGGGGGACCTTGTGTGGAAGTTGATTTTGCCGATCGGGTCCAGAGATAATAAGTTCGGAAAATGGTCACCTAATTGGGAAGGGCCTTATCGGATTAATCGCTGTGTGCCTGGTAACGCGTATATATTAGAAGATCTTGACGGGACGGAGTTTGCTAAAGCACTTAATGGGAAATATCTCAAGAAATACTACCCTAGCGTTTGGATCAATTCTTAAATCGGTTAAGTACAGCCGATTTCTAAGCAATTCAGAAAGCCGATGTTTTTATACGTCGCCTAAAGACAGCCGATATCAATTGACATCGCCTTTAGATCAAAACAAGCGGAAAAATTCAGGACTGAGATAGATAAAAAGCAGAGCCGATCTGATTACATGACAGCGGAAGGATGATCGGCATGTTCCGAAAAATCGTCAGTTATAAAGGTTTAAGGCTTACAAGAACTTTCGGATGGTCTCGATTGCGCGTAGACGGATCTGATCAATTTCATTGATGGCTCGGATATCGTCTTCATCAGAGCCTGGGATGACTTTCAAGCTTTTGCGCCGATGGATGACTTGGCGCACTGCTGCTGCAACCTTGGCTTCTTGGTCTTGGATGGCTTGCGGTAGGCCGATTAGCTGGGATTCTGTTGCTGTAAGGTCTTTACGAACTCTTTCAAGTTCTGCCAGCAAATCGGCCTCCTTTTTCTTCAGCTGGTCTAACTTAGGTTGGAGCGCTTGGGGGGCAGCGGCCATGTCATCAAGCTTTTTCTTCTCTGCTTGGGCTAATAGCCGATCGGCTTGGATGTCTTCGGTAGTCTTCTGTTGGTCAGCACGATCGGCTATGCGCTGTCTAAGCTTGATGAGTTTAAATCTATGGGATTCCAGATATGCTGCGGGGGTTAATGCGTCGATAAGTTCTTCGGGCAGATGGTGTTCAATTTCTGCGAATCTTGCCCGGATTGGCCCGCAATCTTCCGCTAGCGCGTCAATTGGGTTTTCCAGCCGACTGAGGATGCTCGTCAGATATTCACGTACGTCGGCTGGGAAGGATGGTTTGGTCGTTGCGCTGGTGGCTGTGGATTCTTCTACTTCTAGGTACTTGCCGATGTCAAAGGAGAACAGATCGGCTATGGACTGCAAAATTGGCATCGTTGAAGGGATCAGTAGAAAAGTTAAGAGCGGAGTATAGACGAAAGAGTCACCTGAGGTAGGCATCGGCAGCTTGCGCGACATTGGCTTCAGGGGGATGAATAGGTTGTTCTCTGGAGGGGCCGATGTCAGCCGATGGAATAGGGGCAGTCTCATCGACAGCTGGAGGACTTGGTGCAAAGAGTGGGGCAGCTGAAGGGGCCATCGGCTCAGTACTTGGAGGGATGGCAGAAGGAGGTTGAAGATCTGGAGCCGATGACTCGGGCTGAAGATGGAGCTGGTGAGAAATGAGAAGGGGGTAATAATGATGTTAAAATTTGGCGCATACCTGAGGAGATGAGAGAGCCGATGTGGTCTGAGGAGAAGATGGTGTTGTGGCAACGATATCGGCATTGGTTTTCTGTTTCTTCAGGGAGGGGCGATGCGCCAACTTTTTCCTTTTTGGTCCCATCGGCCGAGGCGCCTTGAGGAGAGCCGATGGGGATGGAGCGTCGCGCCCTAAGTTTGGGGTAGCCGATGGAGGTTGATACAGGATCGGCCGACCGCTGTTGCTTGTTGATGGGGCTCGACGCTGGCGGCCTGCAAAGCAAGAGTCAGAGACGATTGAGGATGATATTTGAAAGCTTGCAAGAGTTACCTCGTTGTCAGATTCAACATAGTCGGCGTCCAGACGGGAGCAATAACAAGTGGGCGCTAAGCAGAACAGATGTTTTTTCCATTCCGACCACCATCGGACAAAAGGCTTGGTGTTGGCAGTGCAGACGTACACCTCGGTGGCAGCACCTAGCAGGAGGGAGTCTGTCAAAGACCGCAGCCGATCATATTCCAGGGCGCTGCTGACCGTGCCCCGAGCCTGGAGTTTGTTGGTGAAGAACAGGCCGATCGGAAGCTGGCCAAGGCCGAGTTGACGGGAGCCGGTTGATGGGTGGTAGAACTCATACGATGGTGGAGTTCGGCCCAGAGAAAAGCCAGTCGGCAGCAGGCAGGGACTGATGGCCGATAGGAATATGGCTTTAGATTGATCATCGTTCAGAGCTTTGAGGGGATCAAAGTTGGAAGGCATCTCGAATGATGATGCGTCATTGTAAGCAAACCAAAGAGTAGCATCCCTGGTAAAGCCATAATAAAACCCCTTGAACCATTGGCTAACTTCAGCAGGGGATATCTTGCCACCAGAAAGGGCCGATGCAGCTTCGCCCATAGAGATGCATCGGCGGTAGATGGGGTCTTGATCTTCTGGGTAATCAGCTGGGAAGGATTGCTTGAGGAGTGAAGTTTCTGGGATGGCCTTGGAGGTGTAAACATTGAGCCAGAGCTGTACGAACCACCAAGGACCCCCAATGTGGCCGACGGGCTGGCCGGCCGATAGCTTGGTTGCCACCTGATGGAGCAGCTGGTAGGTGGCGCCAAGGAGATAGTGCCCTAACGGAATTTGTTTCCTGTCGGCCAGGCACTCTGCTAGGCATTGCATATTGGTCGTCGGGCCGAGGGTTGCGCCACCAAAGACGAACCGTTCCAACCACAAGTTCAGAAAAGCGACGTGCTCCCGATCATCAACCGGTCCAGTTCCTTTGTTGTGAAGAGATATGTACCTGGACCAGCCGCCGATGTTTTTTGTTTGGAGCCGGTGGGCAGGCTTGAACCGGAGTTTGAAGGGGTTGATGTAGCTTGTCGTGTCCAGGCAGGTGAGCATGGTCACATCTAGCAGAGTGGGGGTCATCGGCCCGTGACCGAACAGAAAGGCATTGAGAGCATCAGACCAGAAGTACGAGGCCGATGCGAGCAGAGATTCATTCCTTTCCATATCGGCCAAGGAGAGGTTGATGCAGTGGCCGATGTGGGATTCTTCCCAATAGATCCTCTTTGCAGCCGATACTCTGATGTACCAGTCTCTCCATCCGGGCAATCTGCTCGGCCAGGACCTGAAGCTGTTGATCCAGTCACTGACCAACATGGCCGAGTTCTTGAAGGGAGTGCGTTGGGTTTCGGCACTGATGAAATCGGTGGGATCTTCGCTGCCCATGGGGCCATGATAGAAAAAGCAGGGGTAATCGGCAGCCGGAATTAAGATCTGGGCTCTAAGATGCTACAGTAGACAAGAACACGACGAAGAACAGGTGAAGAACATGGCAAATCGGGTTCGTACAGATTGCAGATTGGGGAAAAATAACCGGGTGAGAAGATTACCTCAGGGATTACAGATGCTGTCGCCATCGTGGAAATAGGAGAGAGAGGTTGCAGTAATTTGTCTAGATTCGCTAGAGCTTGGTGAGGATGTAGAAGATGAAGCGGTGGTGCCCTGGTGATGTGAAAGTATAAAAAAAAGAAGGGGCAAGAAGACGAAGCGTTTTATAAAGGTATGACAGCCGAGCGGGAATTGAGGCCGTTGGCACTGTTTCAGACATTTATGGCAAGTGGGCTATCTTGGGCCGCCTCGGTATGAGAGAAATCTAGAGGCCCAAAGATTGGAAGAATTTCGGAATCCTACAGAGGAACTCCGAAATTGGGGGGCATGTGTTAACGCCAAAATTTGGTAAGGACCTATATCGTATTCGGTCAAGAGGACGGTTGCAGTCGGATAATGGAAATTGACCCAAGAAGCAGACCGAGTCTGAGAAGGAGCCGTGAAGACCGCGCGTGGCAGTTAATTACTATAGTTATTAGGAAAAGGTTTATCTCTTTTAGGAAACCTGACCTCGTGTCGGTCAGGTCTCGTTTAGCGCTTTCTGTTATAGATAGGAAATCATATATCGTGTCCTATAAGGACTCATGTAACTCGGGTATATATACGTATGCCCGGGAATCTTGTAATCATCACAACGATCAATACAAATTCGGCGCATCGCCACCCCTTCGACGGGATCCTGCTTCTCGAGCCGGGCTGCATCGGTTAGGTCCGAACTCCTGCGAGAGGGTAAGTCTCGTCACACCGACTACCAATCGGCTAGGACTTCCTCGGTTAGGTCCGATATTCTAGTCGGTTTATGGTAGTCGGCTTACCACGATATATTACTTTATCTATGGCTGCATCAGTTCAGTTGATCTCATAGATTGATTAGGTATATCACATCACGTGTGCACAGATTGTATCGACTTACTGGGAGCGATTTATCATCAGTTCGTGCTGCATCGGTTAGGTCCGACCTACTGAACTGCTAGTGATAAGTCAATCCTGCTGAGCCGATGCATTGTGTGCAGGCGTTTTATCGGAGTGTATAGCCGATAAGTTATTTTCATCACAATCGCATTATATCTATCGACTCATTGAAGCATTGTTATCATTGTCGGTCTGTGCTGCAACGGTTAGGTCCGATCTACTAGACTGACGATAATAGCTTTACTCTTAATAAGCCGATAGTGTTGTGCGATGGTGTTATCGGAGTGCTTAGCCGATAAGTTATCTGTTAAAGCCGATTACATTTATTCATTGTTTATATCCTGTGTTCGCTTTGGTAAGCAGTCGGCTAGTTTATCAATTATTCATCATTTACGTTATCGCATATTTTATTATTTGTTCTTGCCTTTATTATTGTCACAATCGGCTAAGGGATAGCCGATGGGTTCACTCTGCCGATCCAAGCACAAGTATAAGCAAGTTCCCGGGCACGACCCCAGGTAAGGGCCCGGGCATGACCCTGGGTAAGGACCAGTGCATGAGCCTGGACAGCGGACGAAGATCTTGGGAGCCGATATGAGCAAGGGCCCGGGTGCAGGCACACCTTCATAATAATACCAGTAACATTAGATCATGATCAGCTAGGATCTATTTGATTTATTTATGCATTATACTTGCTTATTTTATCTAGCTCATAGCCGGTTTTCGAATATCCTTTCGATGATCGGCTAGCATGATATTTGTTTATTATTACATTATTGTCCTTGCCATCATCGGCCTTAAGCCGATGTGTAAGTGCTATAATGTACATCGGCCATCGGCTGATGAAACGAGTCTAGATCGGCTTCCAGCCGATTGGCTCATTGATCTAACATTTTCTTCCTTGTCAATTACAGGGTCAAATTGACTGGCACGCCTACGAACCTCAAACTTTAGGACCTGCACTGGAGTGAAGCAAATCTCCCAGGCCTTCGCGTGTCACCCAGACGCCGAACCAGGACCCGGCGATTTTCGGCGTCAACAGTAGGACGTCCCCAAGTGGATACAATGTGACAACAGTTACTTGATGCAACTGAAAATAGTGCACCAACTTCCGGACAGTGAGGAGTAGGCCATACAGCAGCTTCTGGATTTGAGGATATCTCATCTTGGAGTCAGCTAGGACCTCGTTAACGAAGTAGACTGGCCTTTGTATTTTCTGTATATGCCCTGGCTTTGCTCTCTCGACTACTAGCACTGTGCTGACTATCTGTGTGGTTGCCGCTAGGTACAACATTAGTGGTTACTAGGGCATGGGTGATGCCAACACTGGTAGTGATGGGAGAAATTTTTTGAAGTCTTCGAAGGCTTGCGGGGTTTCGGGTGTCCATTGAAAATTGTCCGCCTTCTTTAGTAATTTGAAAAAGGGCATGCCCCGTTCACCAAGTCAGGAGATGAATTGGCCGAGTGCCGCCATGCAATCTGTCAGCTTTTGGACGTCCTTCTGGCTAGTTGGGGGGTGCCATGTTTATGATAGTGTTCATTTTCTCTGGAATGGCCTCGATGCCTCAATGTGATACGATGAAGCCGAGTAGCTTTTCCAACGGTACCCCGAAGGTGCAGTTCTTCGGATTCAACTTCATCTTGAATCTCCGAAGACTTTGGAAAGTTTCCTCCTGTGGAGGCCATGGGCCCCGGGTACCTTACCACCTACATATGGGCCACTCGGATAGAGGATGGGCCGAATCATGTAGTTAGAGATAAGATAGCACCCGACAGACTTTGCCTTGTATGATAAGGAAAACAGAGTCTTAGTCGGATAAGTTTCTATCTCTAAGAAGGAAATCCCTTGGCCGTATCCGGCTGGGATCCTCATCTTGTACCCCTGTCCCCTAGTATATAAAGGGAGGCAGGGTGCCCCATGAGGGCACGGAACGATCATTGATCGACATAACCTCTCAGAGGAATAACACCACAACTGGATGTAGGGTATTACCTCACATCGAGGGCCTAAACCAGTATAAAATCTCTTTGCGTTCCTTTGCAATCCACCGAGTTTCCGCTTGCCGAGTAGCATAATAGTTCTATTGCCGGTGTAAAACATCGACAGCTAGAGCGCCAGGTAGGGGCCTCGGTGCAATCTACATCCAAGATCTCGATGGATCCAACAAGAGGAGTCGACGGCGACAAGTTCTCCCCCGGAGACGTGATTTCCTTCGGAAGCCTCGACTTCATTGCCGACCAAATCGGCAATCTGACCTTGGCCAAAATAGATCTAATCCGACCGGCTGAGGAACCAGCCGACTCCGCGCCAGTCGGCCCACCAGATGTGGCGACAATCATTATCAAGCCGTAGCACTAACTCTCTGTGTCACCAAGCCACGGGACAACTCTCTCCGCCGGCGTTCGGCCCGAGTCAGGCCTAGAGTCGACTCAGGTCGGGCAAGGAAGGAGGGAGATCCTCAATTTCCCACTCGGATTCGGCAACATCACACGACCGCATCCCATGCGGCACTCCCGATCTCCCGCGCTTCAGTTTGGACACGGCCCTGGGCCGTTTCAGATTGGATCTAGGATAATCGGGGTGATTCTTACTCCGCTCAACTATGCGGACTCCGACTCCCAGTCGGACACCAGTTCGAACTCTGGTTTGGACACCAGTTTAGCGGGTCTCCTCATCCCCCGCGAAATCTTCATGGCATCAACGCCCCCACAGGAGATTCGCCGAGCGCAAGAGGAACAACAAGAGGAGGACCTCCGACTAAGACAATAGGAGGAAGCCAACCGTGAGGCTCGCAATGACGGGCTGCGATAGGCTGGGCGAGTCGCCTAGCAGCAGATCCCCCAAACCAAAGTCGGCGACCACGACGTCTTCATCATGCCACAACAGAACGTCGTGGCCGCCGCAACCCTGCTGCACACACTCCAGCTCGGGCCTGACCACCAGGCCACCCCGACTATTGCCAAGATCAAGGCGATGATCACAGCTGCCGCCTGTCAGCAGCAACAGCAGTCGGGGGACACAGTTATACCGACCAACCGGTCGGGTTCCCCGACAGCAGGATCATCTGCGTCAACTCTACGCCGGGCAGCCGGCTCTAGTCGGCCACTCGAGGAGTCCCGACAAACCTCCCTCGGTGGCACCAACAACAACCGGCAGTGCCACCAGTTCGACCGCCGACCCAATCAAGACCTCCGAGTCCGACTACAACGCGACCTTCGCCATACCATAAACACCCGGCGCGAAGAACGCGAAGAAGATGAGCGTCGCTGAATGGAGGACGAAAACGAACGCTTCGGTCTCCACCACGAGCGGTTACACTACCCCAGACAGAGTCGGAGCCCTGACGAAGACGAAGAAATTCCCGCTTTCACACGGGAGCTCCAGGAGGTTGACTGGCCGTCGGGCTTCAAGCCTACGGGGATCGAGAAATACGACGGCAAAACCAACCCCGAGTCTTGGCTCACCATATACACCCTGGCGGTTCGCGCAGCCAGAGATGATAGTAAAGCCATGGCTAACTACCTTCCAGTCGGTTTGGCCGACTCGACGAGGACATGGCTGTCAGGCCTCCCGAGGCGGTCGATCGCTTCCTGGGGACAACTCAGGGAGCGGTTCATCGCTAACTTCCAGGGGACCTACAAGAGGCCATCTTCAGAGCACGATCTTTATCAGCTGCACCAAAAGAAGAACGAGTATCTGCGCGAATTCATCAAGAGGTTTTCCGAGAACCGCAACCAAATTCCAACCATCAAGGACAAGGCCGTCATCGCCGCCTTCCACAAGGGAGTAAAGGACGCCCCGTTCATCACGAAGTTCACTCAGAAGCCACCATCCACAGTCCGGGCCCTCTTCGACATGGCTAACAAATACACCGACTCGGCCGAAGCAGTTACCGAGGCCTTCGACGAAAAGAAGGAGCCCCGACAAAAAGATCAGAAAGCAAAAGCCGACAACGAGCCGTCTCAAAACAAGTCTGGTAGCCGCAAGCGGAAGTCGGACAACGAGGTGGCCAACAAGGAGCGCACTCGGTCGTGGCCCCAGCGGAATAACGACTACCAAAAAGTCATGAGCGGGCCATGCCCCTTCCACCCCAAGGGCAAGCACGCGGCCAAAGACTGCTACATGCTTCAGAAGTTTGCCTCCAGTACTGAGACACACGACGCACACCAGTAGACATAACACAAGTATTTTTATGCAAAGGTTTAGATCTGTCATTACTCATGTTAGTAGAACTAAATGGGCGTGTCATTCTCAAATTAGACCAAGCTTTAGCCTTTTCTCTCATTTTTTGTTTGGCTAGTCTAAAACAAAATTCTACTTTATGTCCATCTCTAGCACAATGAGTGCAAGTGTACTTAACTTTGTATTTAGCTTCAGAAGTAGAGGCTACTTTTGCATTTGTTGTGCTAGAAGATGACATAATACTAGCAGATTTAAAAATCATCCTTTTAAGTTCATTGACTGTCTCAATTATGCCACTTCCAAGGGATTTAACAACAGTTAGAGCATGAGTCTTAGAATAATCATAAGGATCAAAACCCAAACCAGTTTTAAATTTTTCAGAACTAGTCTTTTGATTCAAAATTTGATTCAAACTTTTAGTTCCTATCTTTCCTTGCAAATAATCAATACGATTCAAAAGAGTGGCACAATTCTTACAAGATACATGCTGAAATCTATCATTTTTACCACAATTAGAGCATGAAAGAATCTTATGGGTAGCAAGATCTTTTTTTAGTTGTGCAATTTTAACATCAGCATCTTTTTATCTTCAAAGCAAGATCTTCTTTTAGTTGTGCAATTTTAACATCAGCATCTTCTAACTTTAACTTAAAAACCTTGCATTTATCACAAGAGACAGGTTCATCAATTTAACAGACATGTTATTCATTTTTCTCCTTTTCTAGCCTAAGTTCCTTTAGTGTAGAAGCATGCATATCCCTTAGAGAAATAAATTCAGCATAAACTAAATCACATGATTTGCAAGAATCATCTATAGGAGTCAAAGTTTTAAGTCTTGCAATCTCATCATTTAATTTTTCAACCAAAGCATCTTATTTCTTAATCTTTTTATCTCTCTTCTCTAATAAAGTACCAAGTTTTTTAACGGCACAAACTAAATCATCATAAGAAGGTTCTACCTCATTGTCGCTGTCGTTGTCGATGTCACTATTGGTGATGCTTCTACTACTTGCCATCATACATAGACCAATCAAGCTTTTCTTGTCTTTGAAAGTAGCATCATCATCACTCTCGGCGTCCACATCGCTTAGATTTACCTATTCAAGAGCAGAGAGAACACGGTGCACTATCTTCTTGTTCAAATACCCCTTCCTCTTAGTGCTCTTGAGTGTTCGCTTCTTGTCACTCTCTACCTTGTCTTCCTCCTCATCTTCCTCCCTAGAAATTCTTGCTAGAAATTTTGGACATTTAAGACGAAGGTGATTAAGCGAACCACATTCAAAACATCTCCGAGGTTCTCCACCATTTGCTCTCTTTCTGGATCGATCATTTTGAAAAGCTTTTGTGAAGCGAGTGGAGAGGAGTGCCAAATCATCTTCAGGAAGTTGTTCTAGCTGTTCATCAGTTAGTGAAGACAAAGAGGACAAAGCATAGCTAGATGAAGAGTTATCACCAATAGAGTTGTTAGTTTGTGAAGCTAAAGCTATTGATTTATTAGCCATATTTTTTCTAGCACAAACATCTAGCTCATGAGTTTTCAATTTAGAATAAAGCACATCTAATGTAAGTGTACTCATGGTAGTAGATTCTCTAATTGATGTTACCTTCATCTCCCATATAGACATATCTAAGGCTCCTAGCAATTGACGAGAATTTTCAGCATCGGTGTATATAACATTAACAGAACGCAAGTTGCTAAGAATCTTATTAAAGCGAGCAAAGAAGTCATCAAGAGATTCACCGGGTTTCATCTCAAATCGCATATATTCCTTTTTATACATATCTTGGCGTACCTCTTTTACCGTGTTTGATCCTTCATGATAATCACAAAGTGCTGTCCATACCTCATGTGCTGACTTGAGATGCACCACACAGTCAAAGTCGCTTCTTCCTAGCCCTTGAATAATCAAATTCCTCGCCTTGCTGTTCGCCTCCACCTGTGGCATATTCGTTGCTATCACTGCATTGTTTTCAGGAACTTGATATGGCTTATAGATTTTCTCCCATATCGCAAAGCCTTGAGCTTGAATGTATGCCTCCATCTTAGCCTTCCAATACAGAAAATCAACACCATTGAAAACACAAGGTTTTATGAAATACCTATCCGTCGACATATTTTCTAATCGCCGGTTAAGATCAATTAGAAAAGATAATAAAATAAATAACCTTGCTCTGAAACCACTTGTAGGATCGACTCACACTAAGATAGGCAATCAGAGGGGGTGAATGATTGCATAAGTCAAAAATAAAATTTAACACTTTCCCCTAATCACAAAACCTGAAAAACCACGTTTTCAGAATCTGGATAGAACACCGTTTCATCACTAAACAGATTGTAGCTGTAGATCCGTAACTCCGATCGACTTGAAATTTTGTCAGAATAAATTAGACAAAATTTGCAAACAAACCCAACTGGAATCACGTCAATCGGACTTCTAGATCTTAAGATATTAACAAAAAAATTACTGAACAGAAGGTTGACGAAAATTAATTAAACCCTAATTAATTGATTAAACGAGATCCGAAAATAATTAACCAACCAAACTTTCTAGAACACTAGAAAAACACCCTAGCTAGATTTTAGATCAAAGAAACCAACCCAAATCTTAGAGAAAAACAAATCAATCTAAAATCCAATGCTAGGCATGCATAAAGATGAACGAGAAAGAGAAATTAATTACCGCACTAATCTTCCATAAACTTTACCTTTATTACCAAGATTGTGCTTATAAGATGTTTCTTCAAAACATCCAAAAGATTTCTCTACGACAAATTCGCTCTCTAGAAACCCTAAAAAAATCCCACCAAAAATTAACAGGGAGTCACTATTTATAAAACCAAAACCCCTTCGTGGGCCATCTGGACTGTTGCCTTGCCTGGACCGCGCTAGGCCCACGCACCTCCCCGCGTGCTAAAGTACCACGTGTGCTACAGTACCTACCATGGTACTGTAGCACCCTGTCACGTACTCCTCTTCTTTTTTGATTTTTCCACCGTTTATACACTACCTTGCGAAGCTCGTTCTGAATATCTTCCCACACAGTTTCCATCCACCGTGTATCACCTTGTGTCCCACCTTGTCACCCGACATCCTTGACCATTCTTAACCTAAATTCCTCCCTGAGTTTATTCCCGATCCGCCGTTGACCAAGGTTGACCCCAAGTACCTACACACAAATAGACCAAACACACCATTTTCGGGCACAGATATTCACAACCTGACCCACGTAAGTCGTACACACACATATCACACTTTCCAATGCCAAGTTCATAAATCACAAGATAAGCCAATTTTTCAGCACATGATTTTACACGGCCTACGATTTTCAAGATCCTCAAGCCGAGCTCAACCATATCTTCGGAGGGCCGTCTGCCTACGAGTCCAAGCGCAAACAGAAGCTATCCGTGCGCGGCATCAACACTGTCTCTACGACGGACACCCCCTAGTACATGCGCTGGTCAGAGATGGCCATTACCATCAACCGCGCAGATCACCCAGATTGGGTTTCGCACCCGGGACGCTATCCACTCGTCCTGGACCCGGTCGTCAAAAATATCAGGCTGAAGAAATCCCTCATCGACGGAGGCAACGCGCTCAACATCTTATTCGCCAAGACTTTGGACGAGATGAAGATTCCTCGTTCAAAATTACGGCTGAGCACTGCGCCCTTCCACGGGATAATTCCCGGCCTGTCATCAACTCCACTCGGGCAGATCACATTGCCAGTAACCTTCGGCACGCGGGATAACTTCCGCACGAAAAACGTCTGCTTCGAGGTCGCCGACTTCGAGACCGCGTACCACGCGATACTCGGACGACCGGCACTCGCCAAATTCATGGCGATACCGCACTACACATATATGGTGCTCAAGATGCCTGGGCCAGCAGGAGTCCTCTCCCTACGCAGCGATGTCAAGCAAGCTTTCACCTGCGACAAGGAGAGCTATGAATTGCCTCAATCACAAGAGGCGGCAGTCGGGCGCAATAGCATTCGGCAAACCGTCACATCAGAAGTCGAGCAAGATCAAGTTCCGGCAAAAAGGGCGGCGAAGTCGGGAATTTCAGCGGACTCTGACACGAAGAAGATCCCCCTGGACCCTTCCGACCCCTCCAAGACTGCCCTAGTCGGGACCAGACTCGACCCCAAATAGGAAGACACGCTCGTCACCTTCCTCCAAGCCAACAAGGATATATTTGCGTGGAAACCGTCCGACATGCCGGGCGTACCAAGGGAGGTGATCGAGCACGTCCTCAATGTGAAGACAGACGCCAAGCCAGTCAAGCAATGGCTACGGCGCTTCGCTCAAGACCGCAAGTATGCCATTCAGGAGGAGATCACCAAGCTCCTCGCAGCCGGGTTCATCAAGGAGGTCTATCACTTGGATTGGCTAGTAAACCCAGTTTTGGTCCGGAAGAAAAATGGTAAATGGCGCATGTGCGTCGACTACACCGATCTTAACAAGGCGTGCCCCAAGGACCCATTTGGTCTTCCCAAGATAGATCAGGTGGTAGATTCCACGGCCTGGTGCGACCTACTCAACTTTCTCGACTGCTACTCGGGATACCATAAAATCTATTTGGGGGATCCTGCTGCAACTGGTTCCCACAGGGCTAGGATCTATTAGGTCAAGGAGCCCTTTCACAGACCCGATGAGGGCTTCCCGTGACTCCTTGATGACTCTTATTTCCTCTGTCTAGAACCGATACTGGGCCTGGACATTGGCTCTCATGTCTGTCCAGGTCCACCGGCAAGTAAACTTGTCAGGCTCGGTTGTAGATGGACTGACTAATGGATTGGTTAAGATCACGGTCAGGTTGGGGACTTACTTTGGTAGTCGGCCTCCCACTTGGCTACAGTTTTTTCCAGCTCGGCTTTTTCTTCGCCAAGCGTGACGGTGGCCTCTTTCAACTCGGCCTTTTCCCGTTCGAGCTCGGCGTTGGCTTTTGTCAGGTCGGCCTTGGCCTTCTCAAGCCTGACTCTGGCTTCTTCCGCCTTCTTCAGCTGGGCTTCCCCCTCTGTCCGGGTCTTTAACTCGGCTTCGAGGGCCGCACGACAGATTAATCAAGAACTCGACCGTGCGGCCAAGACACAACTGGGCAGTCGGGAACAACGCGGCCGGAGAAGTACATCAAGAGTTCAGTCGGGAAGATGCATTCGGGGGACTTACCTCTAATCTTCGCGGCTTGGGCCCAATTCTCATCCCTGAGCTAGGTGGCGGCATCCTTCAGCCAAGCTTCCCTCCCTGCGTGGCGCTCCTCCATCTCAGCCTTCAACGCTCGGAGCTGCTCTAATTCCGCGAGGTGGGGGGCCATTTCGACCAAGATCTCGGTCATCTCCTCATTGCAATCGACAAGTTTTTGCTCAAGGAAAGAATAAGCCAAGAGTGGAGTCAAACGTCAAAACAAGAAGACCACCACGACTCTGCCACAAGAATTATACCCCGACTCCCTGGGACCCGGTGATGGCGGCGCGGAGCAAGTTTTCGCATTTCCTTCTCGCCGCGGCCTCATCAAGCCTGAAACTCTTCACTGTTCCATCGGGCGCCGTCCAGGTGAACGTCCGAGGGAGCCTACGCGGAGGAGCTTCAATCCGACGAAGGTTTGGGATCTCCGGCGGCAGCGACGATGACCATGACGGCGACGGGGTCCCGGCCCCCACGCCGGTGTCCCCCGCGGCCTCGGGAATCAACTCAGGGGCTCCAGCAGCGACCTCTGCAGTGGGCGGCGACTCAGGGGCTGGGGCAGCAGCCTCAGTAACCGCCTCTTGGTCGGGCAGCAACTGTGGCCCCGCAGTCGGGACCACCTCAGCCTCCGTGACTGGGCTGGCCTCTAGCTCAGCAGGTGTGCTTGCGGGCACCGGCTCGGCTGGGGGGGGCTCTTCAAGGGGAGCGGTCGGAGCGGTCTCCTTGAGATCGATGTCGGCACGCTTCTTGCATCACAAGACAGACATCAAAGTACCATTGCAACAGACAAGAATCTTAGAAGATCCGGAGCGGCATACCTCTTGGAGAACTTCAGTTTCCTGCCAGGCGATCCGGGTCCTGGTGGAGCGCTACCTCCGGTTGTCGGCTCGGCTGGCGAATCAGTCGGCGGAGACGTGGCAGCTAGAGGCGGCCCCGTTGGGGGCGTAGCCGACTCGGGCACCCGCGTGCTTGGCGGATCCCGCTCGGATCGTGCACTTGGCAGTGCTTTTGCTGGGCTTGGCAATGTCGAGCTCGGCCGTACAAGTCCCAACCTAGGACTTGATCACCTGGACACCGCGGCGACGGTGTCCTTTATCTTCAAGCTTCCTGCCATGGCGCGCGGCGTCATGGCCCCCTCGCCCTGATACAGAATAGGCTTCTTCCCCTCTCTCCTAGAGTCGGGTTGGGCAGCAGAAGGGCTCCTCGGCCTCTTTTTTGATTTGACGGCTGACAACGGGCACGAGTCCTCATCAAACTCCTCGCACCACTACAGAAGAATCCAAAAAATACATCACACAACGCCGAGCAATCATACATACAGGCCCATAGGCGTTCGCCACAAAAGAAAGTTAAAGATTACCTTGGTACGGGGCCGAATGAAGCTATAGGCCACGACCCGGCGATTATCGTCTTCGGTCGCGATCACCCCTTCAGAGAAGTAACCGAACAGGGTCTCGGTCACTGTGCGCTTGTTAGCCGACTCGTTGCTCACTCGGTCAGGATCATTTTTGCCCTTAAAAGCCCAGCCAAATGCGCTCCTCAACTTTAGTGGCTGGATGCGCCGAGTCAGGAAGCGACGAGCCACCCAAGGTCCAGTCAAGCCAGCTTTCTTGAGGTCATCTAATTTCCCCAACAATTGGTGCACTTGCCCCATCTCCTCATAGGTTGGATCTGCCGACCAACTTGGTAAAACTACTGGCGGCAAGCCAGTGAATGGGTGCAAGGAGGGAGCCAGATCTGCACAATAGAACCACTCCTTGTGCCAGCCTTTCAAGGAAGATCTCAAGGGGAGATTAAGATATGTTTTCTTCCCATCACTCCTCAACTGGAGACAGGGCCCCCCAATCACATTGATATTATTTTTGGAGGGCTGGGGTTTGATGTGGAACAGATGCCTGAAGAAATTAAAATGGGGTTCCACACCCAAAAAAACACTCGCAAAGAGTGACAACTATGGAGATTTGAAGAATCGAGTTGGGATTCAAATTCACCAACTCCAGCCCATAGAAATCAAGGATGCGGCGAAAGAAATCAGAAGAGGGAAGGCACAAACCTCGATCGAAAAAAGAGGCAAAAACTACTATTTCACCAGATTGGGGATTTGGGACCGACTCACCCTTAGCCGGCCGCCAACAGATCACCTCCTGACTGGGCAACTTCAGTTGACTCTCCAACAGCTTCAGTTTCACCGAGCCATAATCCAAAATCGGCCAAGCATTCTCCGGTGTACCCGCAAGATCCGAAGCTTTCGGCATGATTGGGAGCGGAAAGATTTGGGGGAAAAGCGAATCAGGGACTTGGAACAGACGAAGAGGATTGGAATCGCTCGAGTTCGGGTGGGGAACAGCAGCAGCTAACCCTAGCTGAGCGGGAGGCGAAAAGTTGGGCGCGAAGGTGGAAGACGAAGCGATTGGCTGATTTGGGGAAGATGAAGGAATCTTTTTCTCTCTCTCCGCCTTTTATAGAGCTGATGCCGACTAAATGGGCTTGGGCCTACACAGTCAGCACTGGGCCACCAAGATATGAGTTCCTACGGTAGCATGCTCCATGCGGGCCACCCGCAGGCTGAGTTAAAATTATAGCGCTGGTGCTACTAACAGGAGCCGATGAGGGAAACAGATATGCTTCATGAGAGCCTTATTGCTAAACATATATGTTTGGGTATCTGTTCTATCCACCAGGTCTCGAGGATATATCCTTACACGGATCACAAGTTGGTCTTCATTAAAATTGGGGATGCAGGTATCTTTCTCGAGTACACCTGACCACTCCATGGATTTATTTTCATAAAGTGGTACTCGGCCTACATGCGTGGCCATCAGTTGCCATGAGCAACATTATTCCAGCCGATATGACGCGGAAGAGTCTAACTTTCGAGTAGTGCACTACTCGGGAGAGACTATAAATCTGTCATTCCCGCTGACATGATGTGGAGGAGTCTAACTTTTGGGTGGGACGCCACTCAGGAAAGACTATAAACCCCCTTTCCAGCTGACATGACGCTGAAGAGTCCCATATACGAGTAGCATCCTACTCGGCAAGACTATAAACACACATTCCGACTGACATGAAGTCGAAGAGTCCTACATACGAGTAGTTCCTTACTCGGCAAGACTATAAATCGTATTCCGGTTGACATGATACCGAAGAATCTCATATACCAGTAAAAATCTACTCGGGAAAGATTATCAGGTTAAAGATCTTTGACTTTATGTTTAATTGTCTTTACAATTAAGCACAAAGTCGGGGGCTACACCTAATAGGTGTGCCTATTCGACGCACACTATTCATACATCTACATGAAGCCCTTCATAACCTCGCTGCCAGCTGACATGAAGCAGGACTCGGGAAGAAGACCTACTCGGACAAAGAGTACTCAGGAGCATCGCACTCGGGCAATCTTCACCGCGGAGGATGAGCACTTGGCATCAGCTGTGACTCAACTATGAAGGTCTCAGGGGCTACTATGGAGGCCATGGGCCCCGGGTACCTCATCACTAGTATATGGGCCACTCGGATAGAGTATGGGCTGAATCATGTAATTAGAGATAAGATAGCACCCGGCAGACTTTACCTTGAGCGATAAGGAATAGCAGTCGTAGTCGGATAGGTTTCTATCTCTAAGAAGGAAATCCCTTGGCCATATCCGGCTAGGATCCTTATCATGTACCCCTGTCCCCCAGTATATAAGGGGAGGCAGGGTGCCCCTCAAAGGGCGACGAGATCATTGATCGACAAACATCTCAGAGGAATTACACCACAACTGGACGTAGGGTATTACCTCACCTCGAGGGCCTGAACCAGTATAAAATCTCTTTATGTTCCTCTGCAATCCACCGAGTTTCCCCTTGCCGAGTAGCCCTATAGTTCTATTGCGGGTGTAAAACATCAACATGATGGCTCCATTGTACCTTGCAGAATCTGATTACCCGGCTTCTGGTGTTTCTTTCACTGATTTCCAAGATCCGAATTGGCTTCTCCACATAGGTGAGGTCTTCCTGGATCTCGATCTGTTCCGGATCCGCCTGTTCTGCTGGTATCCTCAGACACTTCTTTAGTTGTGACACGTGGAACACGTCGTGTATGCCTGTCATTGAAGCTGGGAGGCTCAACTGATATGCCACTTCACCTTTACAGGCTAGCACTTGGTAGGGTCCCACGAAGCGAGGTGCTAATTTCCCTTTGGTTTGGAACCTGTGTACCCCGCAGAGTGGTGTGACACCAAGATACACATAGTCCCCTTCCTCAAAACTTAGGTCTCGGCGATGGTTGTCGGCATAACTCTTCTATCTGGATTGAGCCGTCTTCAAGCGCTCCTGTATTATGGCCACCTTCTCTTCTGCCTCTTCGAGTGCGTCGATTCCGAATACCTAGCGTTCACCCGTATGATCCCAGAAAAGTGGTGTACGGCACTTCCTGCCATACAGAGCTTCAAACAGTGCCATCTGCAAACTGGCTTGGTAACTGTTGTTGTACGAGAACTCCGCGTAGGGTAAGCTCTTATCCCATGTTCCTCCGAAGTCCAGTGCGCAAGCCCTTAGCATATCCTCTAATATCTGATTGACCCTTTCAGTCTGACCATCTGTTTGTGGATGATATGATGTGCTGAAGTTCAGTCAGGTTCTCAGTTCTGCTTGTAACTTCTGCCAAAACTTGGAAGTGAACTGGCTACCACGATCGGAGACAATCCTCTTGGGCACTCCATGTAAACACATTATGCGAGCCATATACAGTTCTGCCAGTTTCTTACCTGTATACATCGTATGTATGAGGATGAAATGTGCAACTTTCGTGAGTCAGTCCACGATCACCCAGATTGAGTCATACCCCGACGATGTGCGCGGTAAACCGGTGATGAAGTCCATCCCAATTTCTTCCCACTTCCACACTGGGACCTTGAGCGGCTGTAACAGTCCAGCAGGCCATTAGTGTTCTACTTTGACTCGCTGGCACACATCACAAAGTGCCACAAATTTGGCGATTTCCCTTCTCATGCTGGCCCACCAAAACTTTAACTTAAGATCTTGGTACATCTTTGTGCTTCCGGGGTGAATGGAGTACTGTGTCTCATGGGCTTCCCGAAGTATTAGGTCTTTGAGTTCTTTATTCTCTAGAATGCACAAATGTTTGCCCATCCATACTGTCCCATTTTCATCCTCAGTAAAACCCTGAGCTTTTCCGACTCTCATGTTCTTCTTAAGTTCTTTAATTTCTGGATCATTCGCTTGTGCCTTGCGAACTTGATCAAAAAACGTGGGCTGAGCATCTAGGGCTGCCACGAATCCATGTTCGACAATGCCCAGATTCAAGCGTTCAAATTCTTGCTACATTTCCTTGCACAATGCCTCTGCTCGAGCGGGGTTGCAGTAACTTTTCCTGCTCAAAGCGTCTGCCACGACATTGGCTTTCCCTGGGTGGTAATGTATCCCCACATCATAGTCCTTAATCAGTTCCAGCCACCTTCTTTGGCGAAGGTTCAGGTCATGCTGGGTGAATAGGTACTTCAAACTCTTGTGGTCCGTATAAATCTCACTTCGGTTACCGATGAGGTAATGCCGCAAAATCTTTAGAGCATGGACCACTGCGACCAATTCCAGGTTGTGTGTTGGGTAATTGCCCTCATGGGGGCGTAACTGACGCGATGCATAGGCTACAACTCTGCCTTCTTGCATTAACACGCACCCTAGCCCTTGGCGGGATGCATCACAGTACACTTAGAAATCCTTCTTGGGATCTAGTAAGATCAGAACCGGTGCTAAAACCAACTTCTTCTTGAGTTCTTCAAAGCTGTGATTGCACTCGGATGTCTAGACAAACTTCACATCTTTCTTCAGTAATTGTGTCATAGGTCTGGTAATCTTTGAGAAATTCTAGATGAACCGGCGGTAGTACCCCGCAAGTCCAAGAAAACTCCGCACTTGTGTCACTATCTTAGGCAGTTTCCAATTAGTGACAGATTCCACGTTCGTTGGGTCCACAGCAACTCCCTGAGCAGTGATGATGTGTCTGAGAAACTGCACTTCTCACAACCAGAAGTCACACTTGCTGAACTTGGCGTACAACTAGTGTTCTCTCAACTTCTCAAGAACCAAACGAAGATGTTGCTCATGCTCTTCCGTTGACTTTGAGTAGATCAGGATCTCGTCGATGAAAACTACCACAAACTTGTCCAGAAACTCCATGAATACCTTGTTCATCAGATTCATGAAAAAGGCAGGTGCATTTGTCAGTCCGAAGGACATAACAGTGCACTCGTACAACCCATACCACGTGGTGAAGGCTATCTTCGGTATATCCTCTTCTCGAATTCTCAGCTGATGATAGCCTGATCGCAGGTCTATCTTGGAGAAAACGGTGGCACGCTCCAATTGGTCGAACCGATCATCAATCCTCGGCAAAGGGTACTTGTTCTTGATGGTGACATCGTTTAGTGCGTGATAGTCCACGCACATCCATTTTGACTTGTCTTTCTTTTCCACGAAGATGACTGGCGCTCCCCAAGGTGATGTGCTTGGGCGGATGTAGCCCTTCTGTAGCAGATCGTCGACCTGCTTCTTGACTTCTGCCATCTCGTTTGGTGCCATTCTATATGGCCTCTTGTATATTGGTGCTGTTCCAGGTGCCGAATCAATACTGAACTCAATTTCCCTTTCTGGTGGCATCCCTGGTAGGTCTTCCGGGAACACATCCTGGTATTCCCTTACGATTGGGATGTCCTCTTGTCGATGTTTTACACCGGCAATATGAATATGGGGCTACTCGGCAGATGGAAACTCGGTGGATTACAAAGGAACATAAGGAGATTTTATACTAGTTCAGGCCCTCGATGTGAGGTAATACCCTACGTCCAGTTGTGGTGGTATTCCTTTGAGGATTTGTGTCGATCAATGATCTTCTTGCCCTCAAGGGGAGCCCTGTCTCCCCTTATATACTGGGGGACAGAGGTACAAGGTAGGAGTCCCAGCCGGATACGGCCAAGGGATCTCCTCTTAGAGATACATTTTACCTGACTAGGACTGTATATTCCTTATCGTACAAGGCAAAATCTGCTGGGTGCTACTATATCTCTAATTACAAGTCTCAGCCCATCCTCTATCCGAGTGGCCCATATGCTTGTGATGAGGTACCCGGGGCCATGGCCTCCACAGTAGCCCCTGAGACCTTCATAGTTGAGTCACAGCTGATGCCGAGTGCTCATCCTCCACGGTGAAGATTGCCCGAGTGCGATGCTCCTGAGTACTCTTTGTCCGAGTGCGTCTTCTTCCCGAGTCCTGCTTCATGTCAGCTGGCAGCGAGGCTATGAAGGGCTCCATGTAGATGTGTGAATAGTGTGCGCTGAATAGGCACACCTATTAGGTGTAGCCCCCAACTTTGTGCTTAATTATAAAAACAATTAAACATAAAGTCAAAAATCTTTAACCATGTAGTCTTTCTTGAGTACTATACTACTGGTATATGACACTCTTCGGTATCATGTTAACCGGAATATGATTTATAGTCTTTGCTGAGTCGCATGTCACTCGTATATGGGACTCTTCAACTTCATATCAGCTGGAAGGGGTGTTTATTGTGGCGCCTCCCGACTAGGTGGAAGGCCACCATGTGCATAAGGCACCCGATCCCAGGATCAGTAGTCGGGTACGCACAACAATGATACAACACAGAGTTACAATAATACATAACAGAGTACTTACATATACGTACAAGGAGATCCATCCAGGACAGACCCGGGATGGGCAAAATAATCAACTGGTAAACTAGCGAAACAGCAGAACAGGGCGGAAGCTGGACAAAACTACTCCACAGGCTCGGTTGGGAACTAGGCTCGAAACCTTCAGAGGTCTTCGTAGTCGGCCTGGTCTTGGAGAAACTCGGCAGCAGTCGGATCTTCGTCTTCCACTCCAAAACCTACTATACATATATATGAACAAGGTGAGTACTTTCGTACTCAGCAAGCCGGGAATGATGTCATGTTGGTTAGACAAGAAGAGCTAAGGGTTTCATTTGCGAAAGACTGCCTTATTAAACTCTTTTCTTTGCAAACACTAGTGAGTACCAAATTTTAGTTGGCGGACAGAGGCTCACGCCTCCATCCAATCCGCAAGTTGCTTTTCAACAACTCACCACTTAAAGAATCAAGCATAATTATACATGTTCTTGTTATCTTTTACTTTGCATTTGTTGGTCCTTTATCTCCCGAGTAGCTACAACCACTCGTTGACCCTGAGACTCGGCTACAACCAAATCTCAGCTGTGGCACTTGATGCCCGCTACACTGGCTACAACCAGCTAGCTAGTCGGCCGCCCTGGCTACAACCCGGGGGCTCATCATCGCTGCCCTGGCTACAACCCGGGAGCATGATCATGGCACTAAATGCCCGCTAGGCTGGCTACAACCAGCTAGCTAATCGGCCGCCCTGGCTACAACCCGGGGGCTCATCATCGCTGCCCTGGCTACAACCCGGGAGCATGATCATCACTGTCTTCTGGCTACAACCCGAAGACTGAATTGCCGCCCTGGCTACAACCCGGGGGCTTAAACTTTGCTGCCCTGGCTACAACCCGGGAGCATGATCTTCATCCTGTTTACTTTTCATACACTTATTTATGGTGCTTAACACCCCAGATCACACAGATCCGTTTCTGGCCACACAGGCCTTCCGTTTGCTTACTCGGCAAACTCAGGTCACGGTTCCCTTTCCATCAAACACTTTTCACAAATCACTGGCAAACAAATCTACGCCATGGGAATCGATCCTTAATGATAATACATAGCCAAGCCACACAGGCACTGTCTCTATACATCAAGATTTTCACAAATCTTTCCTTTATTTCACAAAACGCGCCGATACATAAGGTATCGGGTTTTCCAAACTGTTTAGTAAAACCCATCATTTTTCCCAACGACAAACAACGTTGCAGGGCTAAGCCATTTTACTCGGCATCGTATCCTCAGATAGGATGCTAGCGTGCCATTTGTGGGGCTCTTCAAGGGAGAATATATCAACATTCTACCAAAATAAGTGCTACTACTGGGTAGGTCCATCGGTTGCGCTTGCATAACCGAGGCCAACAGTTTAAAAAGGTGTAAACTAAGCATGCATATACTTTCCAAACAACATAGTTTTGCATATATGGGAAACAATATGATCAAAGAGGCTTGCCTTGTTCCAAGGAGGGGTCTTCTTCGGCGAAGGTGGCTTCGGGATCGTCCACCGGTTCAGGTTCTGAACAAGCAGAAAGAAACACTGATAAGCAGGAGAAGTAAAACACCAAGAAAAAGGATCAAGAAGTAGTCGGCTGCATAAAAGGGGGCAGTCGGCTGAACCAGGCTTGCGAACCAGGCGACAGAGCTCCAAAGCCTGAGAGGATGAAAACTTAGCAGAGCTGGAGCTGGCCGGTTTGCAAAACAAAGGAAGAAGGGGGGGGCACGTGTAATGACCCGTTTTTCTTTTCCCGCTAGTCTTCGTTTTCCCGAGCTCCCCTCCTATCCTGTCAGCTGTGCCCCAGTTTTTCTCCCTGGCCAGCCGACTACCTTCTCCCTTGAGCCGAGTAGATTGCTACTCAGTCCTTGTACCCTGCCCTTATCCTTGTCTTACTCGGACCCCTTTGCTGCCGAGTGAGCACTGTGATGTGGCCGACTACCTTGTTGAGACCGGTTGTTTCCTTGTCCCCCGAGTTGCACCCGCCGTTGGACGCCGACTACCGAAGTGGAGAAGAACCAGTCTTCACCTGCCCTCAGCACCACTTGGACCGATGGACAATAACCTGCAGCATCGCTTGGACCAGTGGTCAGTCCGAAGCCCGGTCAGTGAGATTTCTCCAACCTGTCCTAGCCTTGACCTTAATGTCTTATCGCAGCTACAGTGCCTGCCAACTCCTCTGACCAGTTGGACTCCAAAGTCACTTCCTGTCATATCCCTGTCAGTTCATCTTGACTTCCTTGCTCCACCCGTTGCCCAGCTCCACCGTGCCTCAACCTTGCACGTCGGCTATATATATATATATATATATGTGGCCAACCGTGCCCCCTTCTTCCTTTGTTTTGCAAACCGGCCAGCTCCAGCTCTGCTGAGTTCTTGTTCTTCTCTCAAGCTTTGGAGCTCTGTCGCCTGGTTCGCAAGCCTGGTTCAGCCGACTGCCCCCTTTTCTGCAGCCGACTACTTCTTGATCCTTTTTCTTGGTGTTTTACTTCTCCTGCTTATCAGTGTTCTTTCTGCTTGTTCAGAACCTGAACCGGTGGACGATCCAGAAGCTGCCTTCGCCGAAGAAGACCCCTCCTTGGAACAAGGCAAGCCTCTTTGATCATATTGTTTGCCCATATATGCAAAAACTATGTTGTTTGGAAAATATATGCATGCTTAGTTTACACCTTTTTTAAACTGTTGGCCTCGGTTTTGCAAGCGCAACCGATGGACCCGCCCAGTAGTAGCACTCATTTGGTAGGATGTTGTTATATTTCACCCTTGAAGAGCCACAAATGGCACGCTAGCATCCTATCTGAGGATACGATGCCGAGTAGAATGGCTTAGCTCTGCAACGTTGTCTGTCGTTGGGAAAACATTGGTTTTACCAAACTGATTTGAAAAACCCGGTACTTCTCGTGTATCGGCGTTTTTGTGAAACAAATAAAGTTGTGAAAATCTTGATATACAGAGTCAGTGCCTGTGTGGCGTGGCTATGTGTCATTCATTAAGGACCGTTTCCTTTGGGAATTCCATCCGAGCATCTTACAGTGCGACCAACGGGTATTATGGGATGCCCCTGGCCGAGTAAATAGTAGGTTTAGGGAAGTTCAGTGCCGACCACTGAATCCTGTGTGGATCTTTCGGCTGGCATTGGATGACTCTAGACTGGCTTTGGAATTGGCCTTGTCACGAATTTCTGGGTACAGGCCAGTACTCGGTGTAATTTTTCGTGTCGGATGGGTAAAGCGCACACCCTCTGCAGAGTTTAGCAGAACTGTTCGAACAGCCGTGCCCACGTTAAGGGCGATGCAAGGTGATCCATAGCGTAGATTTTGTTTGCCAGTTGATTTGTGAAAGTGTTTGATGGAAAGGGAACCGTGACCAGAGTTTGCCGAGTGAGCAAACGGAAGGCCTGTGTGGCCAGAAACGGATCTGTGTATCCGGGGTGTTTAAGAACCATAATCAAGTGAATGAAAAGTAACAGGATGAAGATCATGCTCCCGGGTTGTAGCCAGGGCAGCAAACTTAAGCCCCCGGGTTGTAGCCAGGGCGGCAGTTGTAACTGATGTCTTCGAGTTGTAGCCAGAAGACGGATTGATCAAGCTCGCCAGGGTGTAGCCAGGGCAGCAGTTTGATCAAGTTGTGCTCCCGGGTTGTAGCCAGGGAAGCCACTTTAGCTAGCTGGTTGTAGCCAGTGTAGCGGGCATTAAGTGCCATGATCATGCTCCCGGTTGTAGCCAGGGCAGCGATGATGAGCCCCGGGTTGTAGCCAGGGGGCCCCGATTAGCTAGCTGGTTGTAGCCAGTGTGCGGGCATCAAGTTGCCACAGCTGAGATTTGGTTGTGCCGAGTCTCAGGGTCAATGAGTGGTTGTAGCTACTCGGGAGATAAGGACCAACAAATGCAAAATAAAAGATGATAAGACATGTATTTTACTCTTGATTCCTTAAGTGGCGAGTTGTTGAAAAGCAACTGCGGAATGGATAGAGGCGTGAGCCTCTGTCCGACAACAAAAATTTAAGCTCACTAGTGTTTGCAAAAGAAAAGAGTTTCTAAAGGCAATTTTAGCAAATAAACCTTTAGCCTTTCTGTCTAACCAACATGGCAATCATTCCCGGCTTGCTGAGTACGAAAGTACTCACCTTGTTCATATATATTATAGTAGGTTTGAGAAGAAGACGAAGATTCCGACTGCTGCCCGAGTTCCTCCAAGACCAGGCCGACTACGAAGACCTCTGAAGGTTTCGAGCCTAGTTCCCAACCGAGCCTGTGGAGTAGTTTTTGTCCAGCTTCCGCCCTGTTCTGCTGTTTCGCTAGTTTACCAGTTGATTATTTTGCCCATCCCGGGTCTGTCCTGGATGGATCTCCTTGTACGTATATGTAAGTACTCTGTTTATGTATTATTGTAACTCTGTGTTGTATCATTGTTGTGCGTACCCGACTACTGATCCTGGGATCGGGTGCCTTATGCACATGGTGGCCTTCCACCTAGTCGGGAGGCGCCGCAGCGGTGGTATCAGAGCAAAGGTTGGCCCTAGGAGTGAAACCCTACGCTTGTAGATGCCTTTGAGGATCTTATTTTGAAAACTATACTATTTGCAAAAAAATCTAGGACTTGTCTGAGTATCTTTCTCTCTGCTTTGTAGAATTTTGGAAAAAGTTTCTAAACTCTTGGCTATCTCCCTACCTTGGGATCCTGCGTAAGCTCTTAGGTTCCAGTGCCCCATCTGTCATCTTTTCGTTGAGGCTGGGTTCCCGAGTATATTCCTTGTTCTGCTGCTTGAATTCATCTTGCTAATCTTGTTGCTCCTTCATCTGTTCCATCGGTTTGGTTGCCGATATCCTTGCTGAGCCCCTCTTCCTTTGGTTGCCCTTTTCTAGGACCAGATGGCAGAACGTCAGCGCCGTGCCGTTCGTACCCCGGCCCGCTTGGGTTTTGAAGACCAAGGTCCAGTCCGCAACAATCTGCTTACTGCCGCGGAGGAACAAGAAGTGGAGCAGACCCACGATCGGATGTCAGGAAGTGGCCGTGCAGCCGGCCTTGGTACCTTCGACGCTGCAACAGCAAACCCTGGAGGATTGCCTCAACCTCCTCACCTTCCAGCAGACCCCCAGCAGCTTATGGCCATCCAGACCCAGATCTTGCAAGGCATTGCTCAGAATCTTGCCGCAATGCAGCCTCTTCTCCATCAAGCTCCACCAGCACAAGCTCATGGACGCTCCAAGCTCGCCGACTTCATGAGGTCCCGTCCAGCCGAGTTCTCTCAGACTGCTGAGCCAGTAGAGGCTGACGACTGGCTAAAGGATATGGACAGAAAACTGAACTTAGTGGCAGTGCACACCTGTGGAGAAAACCCAGTTTGCTGCACACAAACTGCATGGACCAGCAGCCGATTGGTGGGAGAACTACTGTGCTGCCCATCAAGATGCCGCCAACATCGCTGGCCCGAGTTTATTGAAGCCTTCAGAGCCGCACATGTCCCAGAAGGTAGTAATAGACATTAAGAGAGAAGAATTCAACAACCTCAAGCAGGGACATTCCAGCATCAGCGAGTACCTGAGCAGGTTCAACCATCTAGCTCGCTATGCACCCGAGGACGTGAACACGGACAAGAAGAAAATCAGAAGGTTTCTGAAAGGGATGAATGTGGCAATGAAGGTCCAGCTTATTGCCCATGACTTCCCTACTTTCCAGCACATGGTCAACAGAGCCCTAGTAGTTGAAGACGCGAGGAAGGAGATCGAAGTTTTTCGCAAGCGCAAGGCCTCCCAGATGCAGTCTCGTGGTGGTCCGAGTTCTAGGCCCTATCTCCCCAGTCCTTCCCGTCAGTTTGCCCCATCCCAGTTTCAAGAGCGGGTGTTTCGCCCATCTGTTTCTCGCCCGGCTTCTTCTGTTCAGTCCCGACCCCTCAGTGCAAATACCGGTGCAAGTCGCCCTACCTCAGCCGGCCTTCAGCGGAAGAGTATTCCGAGTGCCCCGGGAAGCCGATGCTACAACTGCAACGAGTTGGGTCACTTCGCCCGACACTGTCCCAGAAGCAAGACCCCCTGCAGTCCCTGGATGCCCTAACGCCAGTGCTTCAAGAGCCCCTGTGTTCAGTCGAGGACAGCCGACTACACATACAAATGGATCTGCCTCCCGTGCCCCCCCGACCCTTGGGCGTGGCCGAGTCAATCATATCCAGTCAGAGACAGCCCGAGAAGCTTCAGATGTGGTAATGGGTACGTTTCTTGTCAACTCCGTACCTGCAATTGTTCTGTTTGATTCTGGAGCATCGCATTCCTTTATTTCTCAATCTTTTGTGGATAAGTATGGTTGGGATGTTCAAGGTCTTAGGATACCTATGGTCATACACTCCCCTGGTAAGGAGTTTAGGTCAGACCAATCTTGCCCTGGAGTTACCTTGGTAATTAAAGGAGTTAGTTTCTCAGCCAACCCCATTGTCCTGGAATCACAAGGCTTGGATTTGATTCTTGGCATGGACTGGTTAGCTAAGCATAAGGGCCGAATAGACTGTGCAACTAGTACCATAACCCTGCAGTGCCCTTTTGGACAAGAAGTGAAGTTTGCCTCCCTTGGAAACCCTAAGAACCGACCCCTCCTGAGCTCGGTGCAAGTAGTCCCTTTGGAAGAAGTGCCGGTGATCAATGAGTACCCTGATGTCTTCCCAGACAGTTTACCCGGAATGCCCCCTGATAGAGAGATTGAATTCTCTATAAAGTTGCTACCCGGCACAGCACCCATATCCAAGAGACCCTATAGAATGGCGGCTAATGAGTTAGCCGAAGTGAAGAAACAGATAGAAGAACTTGAGAGCCTAGGTTTTGTGCGACCTAGCACATCACCGTGGGGAGCTCCAGTGCTCCTAGTGGAAAAGAAGGATAAGACCAAGAGGATGTGCGTTGATTATCGCGCACTGAATGGAGTAACCATCAAGAATAAGTATCCTCTACCAAGGATAGATGATCTGTTCGACCAGCTGCAAGGAGCTAAAGTTTTCTCTAAGGTTGACTTGAGATCAGGATACCACCAGTTGAAGATCAGGCCTGAGGATATACCCAAAACAGCTTTCCTGACCCGATATGGATTATATGAGTATACGGTGATGTCCTTCGGACTCACTAATGCTCCAGCTTTCTTCATGAGTCTTATGAATAAGGTATTCATGGAATATCTCGACAAGTTTGTCGTGGTATTTATGGATGATATCCTAATCTTCTCCAAGGACGAGCAAGAACATGTTGGACATTTGAGAATGGTTCTAGGAAAGTTAAGAGAGCACCAGTTGTTTGCCAAGTACTCGAAGTGTGAGTTTTGGCTAGACCGAGTTGCTTTTCTCGGGCATGTGGTCACTGCCCAAGGAGTAGAAGTGGACCCGGGGAAAGTGAGAGACGTGCTTTCTTGGAAATCCCCGACTACGGTCACGGAAGTGAGAAGTTTCCTAGGTTTGGCTGGTTATTATCGGAGATTCATTGAAGGATTTTCAAGGATTGCCAAACCCATGACAGAATTGCTAAAAAAGGAAAAGAGGTTTGAATGGAGTGACGCCTGTGAGAAAAGTTTCATGGAGTTAAGGAAAAGGCTGACTACCCCACCTGTGTTGATCCTTCCGGATATCAGGAAAGACTTTGAGGTATACTGTGATGCATCCCGACTAGGCATAGGCTGTGTGCTTATGCAGGAAGGAAGAGTGGTTGCGTATGCCTCAAGACAGTTAAGACCCCATGAGCTGAACTACCCGACCCATGACCTAGAGTTGTCAGCAGTAGTGCATGCCTTGAAGATATGGCGACACTACCTGGTTGGAAACCGGTGTGAAGTATACACCGATCATAAGAGTCTGAAGTACATCTTCACTCAGACGGAGCTTAATCTCAGACAAAGAAGATGGCTTGAGTTGATTAAGGATTACGACCTTGGAATACATTACCACCCTGGCAAGGCAAATGTTGTTGCCGATGCCCTCAGTCGGAAAGTCCATTGTAATGCCATCTTGACCCCGCCCCTTCAACCCGAGCTAAGTCGAGAGCTGGAAAAGCTAAGGATAAATATGGTCAAGCCAGGAACGCTGGCGACTTTGCTGATTCAACCTACCCTGGAGGACCAGATCAGAGAAGCTCAAAAAGTAGATGAAAAGATTGTATCTCTAAAGGAAAGCATGACCCAGGGAAAAGCCCCCGAGTTCTCCATCGACAGCAAAGGAACTGTTTGGTTTGGGAGACGCATTTGCGTGCCCGACAGAAAGGAAATCCAAGACTTGATCTTGAGAGAAGCCCATGAGTCCGCTTATTCCATCCACCCAGGAAGTACCAAGATGTACAAGGATATTAAGGATCATTACTGGTGGCCTGGAATGAAGCGAGATATTGCCGAGTATGTCGCAGTTTGTGACATTTGCCAAAGGGTTAAAGCAGAGCATCAGAAGCCAGCAGGATTGCTTCAGCCCTTAAGGATACCCGAGTGGAAATGGGAAGAAATAGGAATGGATTTCATCGTTTGAAGGACCGAAACAGGCGACCAGAGGGGGGGTGAATGGGAGCCTATAAAAATTTCTTTCAAAAAGAAACTCGGCCTATGTCCCAAATTTCAACCCAACGCCCCTCTCAATCAATCGTCAAGATTACTTACCCCAACTAGTGGTGTAATAATCTTAGGAACGATTAAACAAGTTCTCCAAGCCGGCAGAAGCAAAAATAATTAAGACAGCTCAAAACTGCCCTGTAAAGAATTCCTCAAACACCTTGCGTGCAGTAGCGACAACAGCAGCTTGCTGGTGGTCGGCAAATAGCAGGTGCTGAACTCCCGTCCTGGCGTGCTCGACCAGCAGCAGCAGGGAACGGCAACGACACCCAGCGGACAGCAGAAACTTGACTCCGCGACGGCGCGCGTGAGGTCACTGGCAGCAGACAGTAGGAAAAGTAGATGCAAACAAAAAGAACAGAAAAGTAGATGCAAACAAAAAAGAACAATTCACCAAGATGAATGATTAACTCCAGTAATTGTTCTACAGAACTGCATCTAGCCTCCGCCCGATCGTCCTCCCTCTCTTGATTGAGAGAATCAATAAAAATCTCTCTCTAGACTTGAAGACCTAGGCTAGATCGAGAGAGAAGGTGTGTTCCCTAGACACCCTAGGCACGGGTACTGTTCACGTGAACAGTAGCTCGCCCCAAAAATCCCAAAAAGCCCCACCTCTCTCAACCCTAGGTGCCACATATTTATATCTCCAAAAAGGTGGCCCACCTAAATTACAAAACTGTCATTACGCGACTTAAACGACACGTAATGGCATGATAATCATATCCAATCAATCACGTCCTCCATGTCAAATTCCGCGATGTTCGCGATCCCTCCATCTCCACGATGTGATCCTCGCGATGTCGCCGCACGACCATCCGAAATCATATCGCGATCGCCGGAAATTTCCATCTTCGGCCACGCCCGCCGCACGAGCGTCCCGGTACATCCTTGGTTTTATGGCTCAACCAAGAAACCGTCCACTGACATCCTCCCGCCGTGTAGCCAGATACAGTAGACGTACACCGCACAATCTCCGTCCCTCGAACGCGAGCGTCGAACCACCCTTCACCTCCCCGCGGTTCATCAGCATGGCATCCTATCCCCGTTCTTCACAGATTGCCGCATGATTAGTCTCCACCTGTCACCTGCAACCACAGCCTGCCAAGAGACACGTCACACGCACACCGTGTTGTCAATCGCTCATCACAAGGCACTAGCCCCACGGGCATCTCATCGTTGGATTACCTAAGACCCCGGCAGGACATGATTCCATCTGGGTAATAGTGGATCGACTGACCAAGGTCGCCCACTTTATCCCCGTCAAAACAACCTACCCGGCCAAGAAGCTAGCCGAGCTGTATCTGACCAAGGTTATCTGCCAACATGGAGTCCCAAAGAAGATAGTGTCTGACTGAGGAGCTCAGTTCACCTCCCACTTTTGGCAAAAGTTGCATGAGACAATGGGCACTAACCTGAATTTCAGTACCGCATATCACCCCCAGACGGATGGACAAACCGAGAGAGTCAACCAGATCGTGGAAGATATGCTAAGAGCATGTGCCTTGGATTTTGAAGGAACCTGGGATCTCTGTCTGCCTTATGCCGAGTTCTCCTACAATAACAGCTATCAAGCCAGTATCCAGATGGCCCCCAATGAAGCTCTATATGGACGCAAGTGTAGAACCCCACTCTGTTGGACAGACGTAGGAGAAAAGATGGTTTTTGGACCAGACATTTTGAAAGAGGCAGAAGAGCGAGTTAAGGTTATCCGAGAGCGCTTGAAGACGAAGATCCGACTGCTGCCGAGTTCCTCCAAGACCAGGCCGACTACGAAGACCTCTGAAGGTTTCGAGCCTAGTTCCCAACCGAGCCTGTGGAGTAGTTTTTGTCCAGCTTCCGCCCTGTTCTGCTGTTTCGCTAGTTTACCAGTTGATTATTTTGCCCATCCCGGGTCTGTCCTGGATGGATCTCCTTGTACGTATATGTAAGTACTCTGTTTATGTATTATTGTAACTCTGTGTTGTATCATTGTTGTGCGTACCCGACTACTGATCCTGGGATCGGGTGCCTTATGCACATGGTGGCCTTCCACCTGTAACGACCCGTTTTTCTTTTCCCGCTAGTCTTCGTTTTCCCGAGCTCCCCTCCTATCCTGTCAGCTGTGCCCCAGTTTTTCTCCCTGGCCAGCCGACTACCTTCTCCCTTGAGCCGAGTAGATTGCTACTCAGTCCTTGTACCCTGCCCTTATCCTTGTCTTACTCGGACCCCTTTGCTGCCGAGTGAGCACTGTGATGTGGCCGACTACCTTGTTGAGACCGGTTGTTTCCTTGTCCCCCGAGTTGCACCCGCCGTTGGACGCCGACTACCGAAGTGGAGAAGAACCAGTCTTCACCTGCCCTCAGCACCACTTGGACCGATGGACAATAACCTGCAGCATCGCTTGGACCAGTGGTCAGTCCGAAGCCCGGTCAGTGAGATTTCTCCAACCTGTCCTAGCCTTGACCTTAATGTCTTATCGCAGCTATAGTGCCTGCCAACTCCTCTGACCAGTTGGACTCCAAAGTCACTTCCTGTCATATCCCTGTCAGTTCATCTTGACTTCCTTGCTCCACCCGTTGCCCAGCTCCACCGTGCCTCAACCTTGCACGTCGGCTATATATATATATATATGTGGCCAACCGTGCCCCCTTCTTCCTTTGTTTTGCAAACCGGCCAGCTCCAGCTCTGCTGAGTTCTTGTTCTTCTCTCAAGCTTTGGAGCTCTGTCGCCTGGTTCGCAAGCCTGGTTCAGCCGACTGCCCCCTTTTCTGCAGCCGACTACTTCTTGATCCTTTTTCTTGGTGTTTTACTTCTCCTGCTTATCAGTGTTCTTTCTGCTTGTTCAGAACCTGAACCGGTGGACGATCCAGAAGCTGCCTTCGCCGAAGAAGACCCCTCCTTGGAACAAGGCAAGCCTCTTTGATCATATTGTTTCCCATATATGCAAAACTATGTTGTTTGGAAAATATATGCATGCTTAGTTTACACCTTTTTAAACTGTTGGCCTCGGTTTTGCAAGCGCAACCGATGGACCCGCCCAGTAGTAGCACTCATTTGGTAGGATGTTGTTATATTTCACCCTTGAAGAGCCCCACAAATGGCACGCTAGCATCCTATCTGAGGATACGATGCCGAGTAGAATGGCTTAGCTCTGCAACGTTGTCTGTCGTTGGGAAAAACATTGGGTTTTACCAAACTGATTGAAAAACCCGGTACTCCGTGTATCGGCGTGTTTGTGAAACAAATAAAGTTGTGAAAATCTTGATATACAGAGTCAGTGCCTGTGTGGCGTGGCTATGTGTCATCATTAAGGACCGTTTCCTTTGGGAATTCCATCCGAGCATCTTACAGTGCGACCAGACGGGTATTATGGGATGCCCCTGGCCGAGTAAATAGTAGGTTTAGGGAAGTTCAGTGCCGACCACTGAATCCTGTGTGGATCTTTCGGCTGGCATTGGATGACTCTAGACTGGCTTTGGAAATGGCCTTGTCACGAATTTCTGGGTACAGGCCAGTACTCGGGTGTAATTTTCGTGTCGGATGGGTAAAGCGCACACACCCTCTGCAGAGTTTAGCAGAACTGTTCGAACAGCCGTGCCCACGGTTAAGGGCGATGCAAGGTGATTCCCATAGCGTAGATTTGTTTGCCAGTGATTTGTGAAAGTGTTTGATGGAAAGGGAACCGTGACCAGAGTTTGCCGAGTGAGCAAACGGAAGGCCTGTGTGGCCAGAAACGGATCTGTGTGATCCGGGGTGTTAAGCACCATAATCAAGTGAATGAAAAGTAAACAGGATGAAGATCATGCTCCCGGGTTGTAGCCAGGGCAGCAAACTTAAGCCCCCGGGTTGTAGCCAGGGCGGCAGTTGTACTGATGTCTTCGAGTTGTAGCCAGAAGACGGATTGATCAAGCTCCCGGGTTGTAGCCAGGGCAGCAAGTTGATCAAGTTGTGCTCCCGGGTTGTAGCCAGGGAAGCCACTTTAGCTAGCTGGTTGTAGCCAGTGTAGCGGGCATTAAGTGCCATGATCATGCTCCCGGGTTGTAGCCAGGGCAGCGATGACGAGCCCCCGGGTTGTAGCCAGGGCGGCCGATTAGCTAGCTGGTTGTAGCCAGTGTAGCGGGCATCAAGTGCCACAGCTGAGATTTGTTGTAGCCGAGTCTCAGGTCAACGAGTGGTTGTAGCTACTCGGGAGATAAAGGACCAACAAATGCAAAGTAAAAGATGATAAGAACATGTATGTTTACTCTTGATTCCTTAAGTGGCGAGTTGTTGAAAAGCAACTTGCGGAATGGATAGAGGCGTGAGCCTCTGTCCGACAACAAAAATTTAAGCTCACTAGTGTTTGCAAAGAAAAGAGTTTCTAAAGGCAATTTTAGCAAATAAACCTTTAGCCTTTCTGTCTAACCAACATGGCATCATTCCCGGCTTGCTGAGTACGAAAGTACTCACCTTGTTCATATATATGTATAGTAGGTTTTGGAGAAGAAGACGAAGATCCGACTGCTGCCGAGTTCCTCCAAGACCAGGCCGACTACGAAGACCTCTGAAGGTTTCGAGCCTAGTTCCCAACCGAGCCTGTGGAGTAGTTTTTGTCCAGCTTCCGCCCTGTTCTGCTGTTTCGCTAGTTTACCAGTTGATTATTTTGCCCATCCCGGGTCTGTCCTGGATGGATCTCCTTGTACGTATATGTAAGTACTCTGTTTATGTATTATTGTAACTCTGTGTTGTATCATTGTTGTGCGTACCCGACTACTGATCCTGGGATCGGGTGCCTTATGCACATGGTGGCCTTCCACCTAGTCGGGAGGCGCCGCAGCACGGTTGGCCATATATATATAGCCGACGTGCAAGGTTGAGGCACGGTGGAGCTGGGCAACGGGTGGAGCAAGGAAGTCAAGATGAACTGACAGGGATATGACAGGAAGTGACTTTGGAGTCCAACTGGTCAGAGGAGTTGGCAGGCACTGTAGCTGCGATGAGACATTAAGGTCAAGGTGTGGACGGGTTGGAGAAATCTCACTGACCGGGCTTCGGACTGACCACTGGTCCAAGCGATGCTGCGGTTAGGTGAAGATTGATCCTTCGCTACTTCGGTAGTCGGCGTCCAATGGGTGGGTGCAACTCGGGGGACAAAGAAGCAACAGGTCTCAACAAGGTAGTCGGCCACATCACAGTGCTCACTCGGCAGCAAGGGGGTCCGAGTAAGACAAGGATAAGGGCAGGGTATAAGGACTGAGTAGCAACTCTACTCGGCACAAGAGAGAAGGTAGTCGGCTGGCCGGGGAGAGGGAAAACGGAGGCACAGCTGACAGGATAGAAAAAGATTAAGATCCAGAAAACCAGTTACAACAGGGAAAAGGAAAGCGGGTCGTTACATTTATAGTCTTTCCCGTGTGGCGTCCCACTCGGAAGTTAGACTCCTCAGTGTCATGTCAGCTGGAAAGAAGGTTTATAGTCTCTCCCGAGTAGTGCACTACTCGAAAGTTAGACTCTTCAGCGTCATGTCGGCTGGAATAATGTTGCTCATCGCAACTGTTGGCCAAGCATGTAGGCCGAGTACCACTTTATGAAATGAAATCTTATTGCGTGGTCAGGTGTACTCGGAAAGAAAGATACCTGCACCCAATTTTAATGAAGACCAGCTTGTGATCCTTATAAGGATATATCCTCGATACCAGGTGGATAAGACAGATACCCAAACATATGTGTTTAGCAATTAGGCCTTCATGAAGCATATCTGTTTACCTCATCGGTTCCTGTTGGTAGCATTAGCACTGCGATTTTAACCCAGCCTGCAAGCGGCCCATATTGAGCGTGCTACTATAGAAACTCATATCTTGGTGGCTGCTACCAAATAAGCCGGCCTGAACCAACCTACCTGTCGATGTTTTACACCGGCAATAAATATATGGGGCTACTCGGCGGATGGAAACTCGGTGGATTGCAAAGGAACACAAGGAATTTTATACTGGTTCAGGCCCTCGATGGAGTAATACCCTACGTCCGGTTGTATGTATTCCTTGAGGATATACGTGGTAGTTCTATGAACTGTATGGCCGTGGTGCTTCTATGAGCTCTTCTGCCCTCATGGGCGCCCTGCCTCCCCCTTATACTGGGGACAAGGTTACAAGTAGGAGTCCCCATCGGATTACGACTAGGAGATCTCCCCTTAGAGATATAACGTACCCGACTAGGACTGTATATTCCTTCATACAAGGCGAAGTCTGCCGAATCTAGCTATATCTCTAATTACACCAGGCTAGCCATCCTCTATCCGAGTGGCCCATATGCTTGTCATGAGGTACCCGGGGCCATTGGCACCCACAGTAGCCCCGAGACCTTCATAGTTGAGTCACAGCTGATGCCGAGTGCTCATCGCACGGTGATGAGTCTTCCCGAGTGCATTCCCGAGTACTCTTGCCTGAGTGCTGCTTCTCCGAGTCCTGCTTCATGTCACTGCAGCGAGGCTATGAAGGTCTCGATGTAGATGTTGGAATAGGTGCGCCGAATAGGCGCACCCTATTAGGTGTAGCCCCCTCCGACTTTGTGTTAATTGTGAACAAAACAGAGTTAAACATGAAGTCAAAGATCTTTAAATTGTAGTCGTTTCTCCTCTGACACCCATAGTCTTCACCGATAGATTACTACTGTATACATGAGACGACTCTTCGGATCATGTTAATTATTCTTATCTTTAACCAGGAATATGATTTATGAGAATCTTGCCGAAAGAGAAACAGGAACTACTCGTATATAGGACTCTTCGACTTCATGTCAGTCGAATGGCTTTTAATCGCCAGTAGGATGCTGACTCGTAAAGGGCCTTCCGGCATGTCACGGAAAGGGGGGTTTATAGTCTTCCGATAGTAATCTACTCGAAAATTAGACTCGTGCATCATGTCCGCCGGAAAAGTGTTATAGTCTTTCCGAGTGGTCCCATTCGAAGTTAACCTCTTCCGCATCATGGCGGGAATAGAATTTTAATAGTCTCTCGAGTATGTGCACTACCGAATAGTTAGACTTTCACGTCATGCGACTGATAAGTTGCTCATGGCAACGGTGCCGGCATATAGGCGAGTACCACTTAGAAAATAAATCTATTACTGTTAGGTGACGAAGAGATCCTGTATCTCAATTCATGAAGACCGCTTGTGATCTTGTAAGGATGTATCCTCGAGACTGGCGGATCAGACAGATACGCAACATATATTTACAAAGGCTTCAGAACAATCTGTTTACTATCGGCTCTGTTGGTCAACAGCGCTATATTCAACTCAGCCTGCGGGCGGCCATGGACCATGCTACCGTAGAAACTCTATTTGTGCTCCAACAACCGCTGAGCCGATAATCGCA
>RYFJ01000267.1:0-461538 GCA_003991445.1 Oryza meyeriana var. granulata | reverse complement strand
AGACCCCTGCACCTGCACCTGAAAGACCCTCACAAAGGCAGCGGGGCACTTCCCCACGACTCAGCCTGGAACAGCCGATGATGAACCATATTTCAAAGCAGATACAGCTCAGGACCCAGACGCATGGGTACGTTTCCTCCTGAACCCGTACCTGCAGTGTTTTGTCGATCAGAGCTCCATTCGTTATCTCCGAGCTTTGGGAAACAAACCGCATGGTGGGAACCGCGAGACTTGAGGGTAAACCGATGATCTACTCTCCCAGAAGCAGAGCGGGTCAAATCTATCGTGCCGAAATAACCCTGGAAATGAGAGAGTTCAATTTCTAGCCGACCCCATCATTCTAGAAATCCACAAGAACTAGACTTAATCCTAGGAATGGACTGTTGTCTACACCAAGGGCAAAAGACTGTGCCACAAACCAAAACCCTTCAAGAAACCAAGGGCAAAGAAGGAAGTCACCCCTTCAGAACCAAAAGGACTGACCAATTCTGAGCTAGCCTCAGGCTACTAGCCGAAAAGTGCCGTTGTAGTGAGTACCCGATGTGTTCCCTGAAAGAATCCCGGAGTGCCACCAAGTCGGAAAGTAGAAGGTCTCCCATTTGATTGCACCAGGAACCGCACCCATATCCAAGCACCATATCAGAATGGCCGCAAGATGAACTAGCCCGAATTAAGAGGCAAATAGAAGATTGGAGCCAAAGCTGTCAGAACCCAGCACCCCCGTGGGAGCCCAGTGCTCGCTGGTTAAGAAAAAAGATGGAACTTCAACGGTGATGTGCGTAGACTACCCGAGCCTTTGAACGAGGACCATAAAGAACAAATACTCCGTTAGCCGTCGGATCATGACCTGTCATTCAGCTCAAAGAGGTTGCCGTGTTCTCAAGATAGACTGAAACGGGATACCATCAATTGAAGATTAGACCACAAGATATACCAAAACTGCTTCTCCACAAAACTGGCCTGTCATGAGTATACGTGATGTCGTTCGACTCACCAATGCCCCGCGACGTCATAACTAATGAAAAGATATTCATGGAGTACCTCGACAAGTTCGTCGTGGTGTTATAGATGATATCCTCATCTACTCCAAGGACCCAGCAAGAACATCTGAAGCACTTAAGATGTCCTAGGGAAAATAAGAGAAACATCAGTTTATATGCCAAGATTCCGAAGCTGCGCAGTTTTTGGCTGGACCGAGTGGCTTTTCTTGGGCACATCATCTCAGCTCAAGGAGTAGAAGTAGACCCAAGCAAGGTCGAGGACCATCCTTTCTTGATCTCCAACCTCGGTCACCGAAATTCAGAAGCTTTTAGGCCTAGCTGGAATTACGTAAGATTCATCGAGGATTCTCATGATAGCAAGGCCCTATGACCGAGCTACTGAAAAGGAAAAGAAGTGAAATGGACAACGTCTTGTGAAAAAAAAGCTTTCAAGAGTTAAAGAAAGATTGACACTGCCCCTGTCTAACCCTTGCCAAGATATCTGGAAGGATTTCGAAATATACTGATGCCTCTCGGCCAAGGGCTCGGATGTGTATTAATGCGAAAAGAAAGATAGAGCCTATGCTTAGGCAATTACGGCCGCCGAGATGAATACCCTACTCAACACTTGGAGCTAAGCCGCCGTAATCATGCCCTAAAAATATGGAGGCATTACTTGATCGGCAAATCGTGTGAAGTAGTACACTGATAAAGAGGCCCTAAAAATATTATATTCACTCAGGACTGAGCTCAACTACGCGCAAAGAAGATGGTTGGAAACTATTAAAGGATTATTCTTGGAATACCTAATATCCTGGAAAGCCAACGTAGTGGCCGATGACTTAATGTCGAAAAAGCTATGCAACTCCGCCTTGACGCGGCCACCACGCCAGAGTTTATGGCTAGTGAGCTCCGAAGAATACGAATGGACGCATGGTAAACCAAGGACACTCGCCACTTGGTAGTCCAACCTACCTGGAAGTCTAATTCAGAAGCTCGAAAAAGGGAGTAAAGAAATCAATGCCATTAAGGAGAATATCTCCAAGGACAAGGCTCCTGGATTCTCGATAGAAAATGAACAAGGAACCCTATGAGGTAAAAAGAGAGAATATGTTAACCCTATACAAAAACTAAGGACCTTCCTCTAGGAAAGCCACGAATCCGGCAGAACGTCCATACATGTCCTGGCAGTCACGAAGATGTACCAGGATCTTAAGCAACATTATTGGTGGTCCGGGATGAAGCGAGATGTCGGCCGAATATGTCGCCACGTGCGATATTCTGTTCAAAAAGGTTAAGCAAACACCAAAAGGCCCGCAGGATTACTAGAACCTTTGAAAAATCCTGAAGGAAGTGGGAAGAATCGGAATGTATTTTTAACAGGGCGTTACGAAGACGCCAATGGGTATACTCGATTTGGATGTGGTCGTAGATCGCCTCAACCAAGATAGCCACTTCATTACCCGTTAAGCCACTTACACAGGAAAGAAGACTAGCAGGATTAAATATAATGGCCAAGAATAGTATGCCAGCACGGAGTTCCCAAAAGATCTGTGTCAAGACCGAGGTACCAATACCTCGAGGGTTCTGGGGAACAACTACATGGAAGCCTTGGAACCCATCCACTTCAGTACTGCATATTCACCCCCAACAGTATGGACAAAACCGAAAGGGGAACCAGATCTTGGAAGATATGTTGAGAGCATGTTGCCTAGACTTCGTATGACATGGACCTTTCTACCCTTACGCTGATTCTTTTCTGTATAATAATACTATCAGGCCAGCATCAAGATGCCCCAAATGAGGCGTTATTATGGACGTAAAGTGCCGTTACCCGCTCTGTTTTGATGATGTAGGGGGAGAACAATATTGGACCCGATCTCCTAAAGATGCAGAAGAAAAGTAAGGTAATAAGAGAAACATCTTGGAATCGTTCGCCCAATCCCGACAGAAGAGTTACGCCGACAACCACGCCGCGACCTAGAGTTTGAAATCGGAACCAGTATACCTAAGGGTATCCCCGTTGCGTGGAATGAAGAGATCGCATGGCCAGGAAAAAGTTGGCGCCCCTAGATTTATCGCCCCTATTCCATCACCGCCGACCAGGAGAAGTTGCCTACCAAATACGGTTGCCCCCGACCTCGCAACGTACACCAATGATTCCAGTCTGCTCAAATGAAGAAGAAGTGCCTTCCGTACCCGAAGAACAAGTTTCCTCTCGAAGGCATCGAGCTGAACTAAGAACTGACGTATGAAGAACGACCAGTCTGCATCCTAGAAAGAAGGTCGAGAGACGTACGCGAAGAACCTCGACCAATTACAAAGTCCAAGGAGCAATCACTCAGAGGAGAACCACTGGGCGAGAAGACCACCTTGCGCGTAGAATACCCTGAGTGATTCGCTGTAAGCTTCGGAATCTCGGTCGGAGATTCTCTTAGGGGGGGTAGATTTGTAATGATCACAATTTTCTCTTGGCAAAACTAATTAAAAAAGCTAAGTTCAGAAAATTTTGGCTCTTAATCGACTTAGAATTTTTGTGCCATGTGTGATCTCAAGAATCCTCAAAATATTCAAAACAGCCCTAGAACCTCTGTAGAAGCCACCCTAAATTTGCAGAAAGTTTTAAACCCCATTTTGAGCCAGTTTCCAAAATCCAAAACCTGCAAAAGTCTCATTCAAATTTATCTCTGGAAAAGATCAATTTCTACGTTCGATCGGGGCCCCCTTCTCTTCGAATCTCGGCTACTCCTGTTTTCCTCTCTGATCGGACGCTGGCCTCGGCCCTGGCGAGAATCACAGGCCTACCCACTCAGTGCGCGGGACTTAATCTCGAACGGGGCCCCGCGTGTCAGCCGCCCTCGCCGGCGCTCGCTGTCTCAGCCATCCGATGCAGCTGCCATGGACGGCCGAGATCAACGCTGCGCCCGACCCCGCCTGTCAGCCCGTGCGTCGACCTCACCTTCTTCCTCCTCCAGCCATCGCGCTTCCTCTGGAAATCTCCCGAACCCGCTCCCTGTGCTCCTCTGTTCAAGCCTTACCGCCCGGTCGGCCTTTAAAACCGCGCGGACAACCTCATTCACCACGCCGCCCGCGCTCAGCGCGAAACACGCTCCGCCATCGCCGCTGCAAGCTCGCGGTCAAGCTAGCCGCCGCCGCCTCTCTCCCTCCCCTCTCTCGGTGCCCGAACCTCGGAGACGATGCGCACGCCCGGGTGCCTCGTCCTAGCCCTTCATCATCTTGTCCCCGTCCCATCTTTGCCCCCGCCCCCGCCCATGACGCGAGCCACAGGGGGTGGCCGGCGCCATTGATGCGCCTCGCCAATCGAGCTCGAGCTTATTCTCCTCCCGGCCTCCACCCTGGGTCCGCTAACGCCGAGCTCTTCGTATAAATAGAGCAGCCCTCCCTTCTTTCGGACCACCAAGCAACAAGCCCCAGCAAGCCAAACACCGACAACCTCTCCTTCACCGCCGCCATTAGAGCACTGACCGAGCTCCCACGCCACTACCGATCACCACTGACCAATCCACCACCGCCACCAAGTTCCCGGAGCCCACGAAACCTCCTCCGCCCTCCCTCACCGTCGATTTAACCCCTATACCCGAAACGCCCCAAATTCCACCGCCACCGTCCGTCGTCGCCGCCGCACTGTAATCCACCATAGACAAAGGTAAAACCAAATTAACTACACCAGCTCTTCTTCAAGAAATGCCGAACTCAAACCAACCCTTTCCAAACCGTTCCGCTGTCCAAATGGTAGCAGGCGGCGTCCCTCCCTCCCCGCCGCCGTCGCGGTCTCTGGTACACCGTCGCCACCATCCTCCCGTGCCCGTGCCCTCCAGCCCGTGCCCGTGCCCTCTATCCCGTGCCCTTCAGGCCGTGCCCGTGCCCCCCAGGCCGTGCCCGTGCCCCTCCAACCCGTGCCCTCCAGCCGTGCCCGTGCGCCTCTATCCGTGCCCTCAGCCGTGCCCGTGCCCCCAGGCCGTTGCTCGTGCCCCTCCAGCCCGTGCCCCTCCAACCCGTGCCCCAGTCCGAGTCTCTCTCTTTTCTCTGTCATCCTGGTCCCACTCGCCAGCCCCTGTTCCTCTCTCTTCCTCACTGTAGTACCTGGACCCCACATGTCAGCCTTAGTGCTACTCTCTCCCTCCTGACCCAAGGGACCCCACCTGTCAGCCCCTTGAGCCTATTCCTTTTTATTTTTCCTTTTATTTCTTTTCTTTCCTAAAATAATTTTTAATCCTTTTATTTTCAGAAAATAGATCAAACTTTAAAAATTCATAACTTTTAAACCATAGCTCCGTTTGAACCCATTCAACTCTCAAAATTTTTCTAAAAGTTGAGATCTAACGCATTGGCACTATTAGTTGTATTAAATAGGTCCTGATTCTTGGTTGGTTTTTGCTTGATTTCTTTTGCGTCGGCATAGAGTCCGTTCCCGAGGAGTCGCCGGCAAGAGGACTTTGTCGAAGACCCCCAGGACCTCGAGCAAGGCAAGTCACCCTTGACCATGTTGGACCCATAATTTAAAATCTATTTTATTTAAAAAAAAAAAAAAAAACTTGCATAAATAGGAGCACGACTGTTTTCGGCCACAGTTCGTAACCGAATCTGTTCGGCCTAACCTGATTGCTGCATTTTACCCGCCTTGAATAAATTGGTGCCCTGTCCCTTGTAACCATGTCATCTTGATGTTCGTACTTGGGTATGAATATCGATGACCCCCTTTTTTCCAAAATAAAATACTACGATGGGAAAAACTAGGTTTTGATAAAATGATTTACAAAACTCGAGCACCCTTGGTCGAGAGAGTGGTGCGAAATAAAATGGTTTTGTGAAAACCTGGTCGGGGGTTGTCGCTGCCTGTGTGGCTCCGACTTCTCCGGGCTTTTAAGGACCGTTTCCTTGAGGAATTTGCACTGAGCATTTTACAGTGCGACCCAACACGTGGTGTATGGGACACCCCTGGCCGAGTAACTAGTGTTCCCAGGATGGTTGTCCGGTTGCTAATAAAATGTGGGACTGGCTGTGGTGCCAAGAGGGCGATATACCCCCGTCCCTGAGTACAGGAAATGAGTTCCTGGTACTTGGTTGAGTCTGAGCACCCATTTATAGAGCAGCGTGCTATCCTGGGAAGGCTTTGGAAAGCCCTGTCGCGAACCTTCCCTACTGACGAGTGTGGGAAGTAAGCTCGCGTCGTGTGGGTAAAGCGTGCGATCTTTGCAAAGATTAACCGAACTGTTCGAACAGCCGCGCCCGGGTTATGGGCAATGTGAGGTGATTCCTCTAGCGTAGATTTTAATTTACAAATATCTGTGCAATTGTTTTGCGGGTTGGGAATCGTAACCAGAATCGGTCTGTGTGACTGATGGATGGCCTGTGTGGCCTGAAACGGGCCCTGTGGTGACCGGGGTGTCGGATGACACCGGAGTTTTGGTTGTTTGAGTTGAAAATGGAATGAGAACAAGAGAATCCACCTAAATGGAAGTACCAGAGGAAGGTACGCTCCGAAATTGGAAATTTGTGACAAGTCTCTGACTTGTGGAATGGGTCGAGACGCGAGTCTCTTCCCGACTAACTTAACTGTGGTGAGTTGTTGCAAAGCAACTCACGGAATGGATTGAAGCGTGAGCTTCTTTCCGACAACTTGAAGAGCACACTTAGAGTTTGAAACCTCAAACCCTTTGAAAATCACTTTGTGAAAATAACCCTAACCTTTCCTTGCTAAGCCTTGCATGCCACAATATTTCTGTGACTTGCTGAGTACCCCGTGTACTCACCCTTACTAATCTACTCCCAGAAGCCTATGAAGATGAAGACCCGACCCTCAGCCAGTTCTACCAGGATCAAGTCGAGTACGAGGAGTTTTAGGGTTTCGGTCTAGGTCCCCAAGCCGTTGCTTGTGGGTATAGGGCTACCCATGTATTTTCCGCTGCAATCTTTTGTACTGTATCGTTGCACGTCTCGGGTTCTGTCCGAGGCTGCAACTTATGAACAGGCTATGTATGATAAATAAAGCAGGTTTGGCTGTGATCCACCAATGTCCTGTATGTACCAGCTGGTCTCCTGGGACTGGTACAGGTATTACAGGTAATGGCGTTCCTCCTCTGTTGACCTGTACGGGTTAACAGGAGAGGGGCGTTACAAGTGCCGACCACTGAATCCTGTGTGGATCTTTCGGCTGGCATTGGATGACTCTAGACTGGCTTTGGAAATGGCCTTGTCACGAATTTCTGGGTACAGGCCAGTACTCGGTGTGATTTTCGTGTCGGGTGGGTAAAGCGCACACCCTCTGCAGAGTTTAGCAGAACTGTTCGAACAGCCGTGCCCACGGTTAAGGGCGATGTAAGGTGATCCCCATAGCGTAGATTTGTTTGCCAGTGATTTGTGAAAGGTGTTTGATGGAAAGGGAACCGTGACCAGAGTTTGCCGAGTGAGCAAACGGAAGGCCTGTGTGGCCAGAAACGGATCTGTGTGATCCGGGGTGTTAAGCACCATAAACAAGTGTATGAAAAGTAAACAGGATGAAGATCATGCTCCCGGGTTGTAGCCAGGGCAGCGAACTTAAGCCCCCGGGTTGTAGCCAGGGTGGCAGTTGTACCAATGTCTTCGGGTTGTAGCCAGAAGACGGTGATGAGCATGCTCCCGGGTTGTAGCCAGGGCAGCAGTGTTTTAGCTAGCTGGTTGTAGCCAGCCTAGCGGGCATTTAGTGCCATGATCATGCTCCCGGGTTGTAGCCAGGGCAGCAATGATGAGCCCCCGGGTTGTAGCCAGGGCGGCCGACTAGCTAGCTAGTTGTAGCCAGTGTAGCGGACATCAAGTGCCACAGCTGAGATTTGGTTGTAGCCGAGTCTCAGGGTCAACGAGTGGTTGTAGCTACTCGGGAGATACAGGACCAACAAATGAAAAGTAAAAGAGGATATAAATATATGTGCTTGATTTCATTAAGTGGCGAGTTGTTGAAAAGCAACTTGCGGAATGGATAGAGGCGTGAGCCTCTGTCCGACAACTAAAAATTGGAACTCACTAGTGTTTGCAAAGAAAAGAGTTTATAAAGGCAATTTCCGCAAATGAAACCCTTAGCCTTTCTGTCTGACCGACATGGCATCATTTCCGGCTTGCTGAGTACGAAAGTACTCACCTTGTTCATATATATGTATAGTAGGTTTTGGAGAAGAAGACGAAGACCCGACTGCTACCGAGTTCCTCCAAGACCAGGCCGACTACGAAGACTTCTGAAGGTTTCGAGCCTAGTTCCCAACCGAGCCTGTGGTGTAGTTTTTGTCCAGCTTCCGCCCTGTTTCTGCTGTTCCGCTAGTTTACCTGTTGATTATTTTTTGCCCATCCCGGGTTTGTCCTGGATGGATCTCCTTGTATTTATATGTGTACTCTGTTATGTATTTATTGTAACTCTGAGTTGTATCATTGTTGTGCGTACCCGACTACTGATCCTGGGATCGGGTGCCGTATGCACATGGTGGCCTTCCACCTAGTCGGGAGGCGCCACAGCTACAACCCGGGGGCTTAAATTCGCTGCCCTGGCTACAACCCGGGAGCATGATCTTCATCCTGTTTACTTTTCACACACTTGTTTATGGTGATCAACACCCCGGATCACACAGATCCGTTTCTGGCCACACAGGCCTTCCGTTTGCTTACTTGGCAAACTCTGAGCACGGTTCCCTTTCCATCAAGCACTTTCACAAATCATTTGTAAGCAAATCTACGCTATGGAAATCACCTTACATCGCCCTTAACCGTGGGCACGGCTGTTCGAACAGTTCTGCTAAACTCTGCAGAGGGTGTGCGCTTTACCCATCCGACACGAAAATTACACCGAGTACTGGCCTGTACCCAGAAATTCGTGACAAGGCTATTTCCAAAGCCAGTCTAGAGTCATCCAATGCCAGCCGAAAGATCCACACAGGATTCAGTGGTCGGCACTGAACTTCCCTAAACCTACTATTTACTCGGCCAGGGGCATCCCATAATACCCGTCTGGTCGCACTGTAAGATGCTCGGATGGAATCCCCAAAGGAAACGGTGCTTAATGATAACACATAGCCAAGCCACACAGGCACTGTCTCTGTACATCAAGATTTTCACAACTTTATTTGTTTCGCAACACGCCGATACACCGAGTACTGGGTTTTTCAATCAGTTTAGTAAAACCCAATGTTTTTCCCAACGACAAACTACATTGCAGAGCTAAGCTATTCTACTCGATATCGTATCCTCAGATAGGATGCTGGCGTGCCACTTGCGGAGCTCTCAAGGAAGAAATATATTAACATCCTACCAAAAATAAGTGCTACTACTGGGTACGTCCATCGGTTGCGCTTGCAAGCCGAGGCCAACAGTTTAAAAAGATGTAAACTAAGCATGCATATATTTTCCAAACAACATAGTTTTGCATATATGGGAAACAATATGTTTAAAGAGGCTTGCCTTGTTCCAAGGAGAGGTCTTCTTCGGCGAAGGCGGCTTCTGGATCGTCCACCGGTTCAGGCTCTGAACAAGCAGAAAGAAACACTGATAAGCAGGAGGGTTAAAACACCAAGAAAAGGATCAAGAAGTAGTCGGCTGCAGAAAAAGTGGCAGTCGGCTGAACCAGGCTTGCGAACCAGGCGACAGAGCTCCAAAGCTTGAGAGAAGAACAAGAACTCAGCAGAGCTGGAGCTGGCCGGTTTACAAGTATCCCGCGTGATCTCCTAATCATCTGGACATAACTTCTCCTAAGTCGACTCTCGATCCATCACCGGCAATACTCCCGAGGCCTCAAGACTCACCTATACAGGTAAAAATAAAGAAATCATATCCGAACACAAGTTCTTTCCAACTTGACTCACATTAGTCACACACAATCACTTCAATATCCATAGTTATTTCTAAACAAATTTCTATTAAATAAATTATTTATAAAATCAATTATTTATCATAAAATATTAATCATAACAATGATTTTACATATAGAAATATCATTTGCAGTTTCAAAGGAAAGGAGGATGAGAACCACTTGGCTGATTACGCGTCTACATCATTACCTTTTAAAAGTGATGGTGAACAAATGCTTAATTATTTTAAGAGAATCAGATTCTTAATTAGACCCACAAAAGGTGAAAAACAGCTCAAATAATTGTTGGCACTGGGATTGGGAATTTGGGATCAAGTGGACGAGGTAGTTCGTGATTTACTGCTTGGAGAGCTTGAAGGGTCCCAGCTTAAACTGTGTGTGTTTTTTGCGGGGAGAATTGTGTTTTTTAATGGCAGCCTGAACTGTTTACTGCATGCATAATCATATTTTATCCACTGCCATTTCCCAACCAAAGTTTTCTTTTTTCTTAGAAACACACAAAAAATGATTTTTCTTAAAGAGAAAATATAAGAAATATTATTGCCAAGCGCCTCATTCTATATTTTATCATCGACAAGTACAAGTTTTAAAAAATACCATAGTATAAATGTCTTTGTCTAAGAAATGTTATCGTCATCACGATTTCGTTCATGAGCTTCCGTTAACCACAACAAAAGATTATTTTGCTTGTATGGTAGTATTTTCTAAAACTTATATTTATTGGTGACAAAACTTAGAATAAGACATTTATCGCTGGCATTTCTTACCTTTTCTCTTTCTTAAAAGTAAAAGTCAAGCTTGCTGCTTTTCTTTGCATCCGACCGTTGGTCCAGGCTCCAACCCAACGGTCACCTGATGAATACTGTCACTGTAGCACACTCCAAGCTTCCGGCAGCTTGCAGCTGCCTTCTTCCATAGGATTCTTCAAGCTCTGCACCCTGCAGCTTGCCAGCTTCCATCCATGGCTGGTCTCCTCTATTTATAACCGAGCTCCTCCCCTGCCAGCTTCGTCTCCCAAGGCAAAAGCAAATCAAAGCACAGATACTTCTCCCACAGCCTCTCCACCTTCCTCACAAGCTTCCTGTTTCTTGGAGCTCACCTCGCCATTGCCGCCGGTTGCCGCTGCGTTATAAGCAGATAGCTTAGCTTGCTCTTGAGGAGGAGGAGGAGGAGGAGGAGGGAAGTGAGAGGTAGCCAAGAGGAAGATGGGGTTCGTGCTGGTGATCTCGCTGCCCTTCATCTTCTTCTCCATCCTGCTCGGCTTCGGCTGCTACTTCCTCGGCAAGAACAAGGGCCGCGAGGAGATGCGCACCGGCGTCGGCGCGCAGGTGTACGGCACGCCGCGGCCGCCGCCCGGCGTCGGAGCGCCGCCGCCTGGGCCGGCGCCGGAGCCGTTCGCGGCGAAGAAGGAAGGCCCCGAGAATCTCGTCTGACCTCAGCTTCTGCTGTTGAATCAGTTCATTTTTTTCTTCCTATATATTGTTCGTGTCGCTGTGTACATGAAGTGATTGATTTGATTGTTCATGTTACGATCCCTGTGATAATTGTAATCACAATTTGTGTTTTTTTGGTAAAAGGTGCGAATCAATGCAACAAAATTTGTAATCAAAACCAACCCCGCCAAGTTATTTTAATTGATTGGCTATTGGATTGATCCGACATGCTCTCCTCTGATGCCCAAATCCAATTCGATCACGGTTAGTGGAGACGGATTCGAAATCGATGTTTACTCTGCTATATTCGAAATCCAGTTTCTTCACCAAGACTAATTCGCACTGCTTCACTTCACACGAATTTGAATGGAGACGCTTCCTCTACCCTGCCTCGCGTTGCAGCAACGCCCGGCCACGCAAAAGCCGACATTTTTCAGCATCTTCGGCGAGGAGGAGATCGACTGCGACATTGATGGCCTGACGAACAACAAATTCTGGGTGACGCCGGAGGGATGGATTCTTGTTCGCGACGCCGCCTCCCTGATCACGTTTCTGATGAATCCTCTGGATTATGACAACAAGATTCAGCTTCCACATCTGCCCGAGGACCTGCCGAGAGAATCCACCTGCCTGCTCTCCGGCAAGCCCGCTGATCCCGCCGGCGGCTGCGTCGTGCTCCTCGTCGAGTCCGTCGCTACCGTCATTTGGTACTGTCGCATCGGCGACGGCGACGGCGAAGAGTGGACGAGACACGAGTACGACATTGGAACGCACCACGAGAAGGTGCCGATATGCTCGATCGCCGCTTGCCGGAGGAAGTTCTACTTCAACAACACGCTCTCCGGCATCGGCGTGCTCGAGTTCTCCCCGTCGCCGACGTTCACCACCGTCAAGCTCGCCGGAGAGTTTGACGTCGTGCACAGCGCGAAGGTTTTCTTGGTGGAGTCCGGGGAGGAGCTCTACATGGTCAGCCTGGTGTACGGCATCGGCTGCGACATGACCGACGGCGAGACGCGTGTCTACAGGATGGATTTCTCCGAGCAGCCGCCGCGGTGGCGCAGAGCTGACGACCTCGGCGGCGGCGGCCGTGCGTTCGTGCTAGCTCCGTGGTACTTCGGCGCGTCGTGTTCGGCCGAGAAGTGTGGGCTGGAGGAGGATTGCGTCGTCGTGTTCTTTCCAGGGGATGATGATGATGCGTGCGTGAAGATATCCAGCGTGAGAGATGAAGAGGTGGAATTCATGCAAGTTCCAGCGGCACACAGAGCACTGTGGATTCTGCCCACTGGTACATAGTCTAGGTTTAATTTGTTGTCACAGCAAAAATGCGTAGGTTTAAGCAGTGGGGTTGATAAATTTGATCAATGTTTGTTTTCCCGCTATTTATTCTTCCTATTGTAGCATATAGAAGAAGTACTAGTACTCTTGTTAATAGTATCTTGGTTTTTACACCGTTTTTGAATCTTTTGTTTTGCATCAAACTATCTATTTTAGCTCAATTATCTGCAGTACACTAATAGCATTGCAAGAAATTTTGTTGGAAAGAAAAGATTCCAGTGTTTCACTACAGGTTTTCAGACAGTATTGGTCTGAACCATGGCGCCACTTATCACAATTTGAAGAGTTTAGCAATTCTAGTTCAGAGATTGCGTTTGAAAAGATAGTTCAGAGGTTGTTTCTCAAAATAATCAAGTATTTGATTCAATTACATAGCTGGCCAATGTCACATTGCATGTCCTAGAAAAATTTTGTGGAGGATGGAATTGTCTTCCATTCTTCCGGTCCAAAGTGAAGTGATCAATTGCTAAATCTAACTGAATTTTCAGAACATGGACAGCTTATTAGAAGAATTCGATCACCAACAGGGGACAATTGCTAAATCTATCTGAATTTCCAGTCACACTGTTCCCTTTTGAGTTATGTTCCTTGAATGTCATATCATTAGAAGAATTCGATGAATTCCATCACCAACAGGGGACAATTAAGTTGGTTTTCGAATCCAACTCGTCTACAAAACTCTCTCCGACTGTAGGACTATTTTTTCATAGTTCTACACATGTACGTTTTTTTCTTTCAAGAGTCCTAACCCATTTCTAATCGATATAAGAGACGCCACAAATATTAATTCCTGTTTCTTCACCAGTAACAAGATCAATCTACCCAGAAATTACAACAAACCAAAGTGACGTCGCCGTCAATATTTCTTCTTTGTGCGAAAACGATGGATACGTCGAGCAGCAGCGTTCGTCTCCCCTGCCTCGCCCTGGAGCAGCACGGCGACGGCTCCAACAAGCCGGCGCTATTCAGCATCTCGGAGAAGAAGGCCATCGCCGGCAACATTCCCGGGCTGACGAACACCAACGCGTGGCCGACGCCGCAGGGGTGGATCCTAGTGCGCGACACCGCCTCCGCCACCACGTTTCTGCAGAATCCTCACGATTCCGACGACAAGATTCAGCTGCCGCATCTGCCCCAGGACTTGCCGAGCAGATGCTCCTGCCTGCTCTCCGGCAAACCCGCCGCTCTCACCGGCGGCTGCGTCGTCCTCCTCGTCCATCCCTTCGCCACCGCCATCTGGTACTGCCGCATCGGTGACGACGAGGAGTGGGCGAAGCACGACTACGACATCGGCATTCAGGCCCAGGACAAGGAGAAGGTGCCGATATGCCCGATCGCCGCTTGCGACGGCAGGTTCTACTTCAACGCCGACGCCCTCGGCAATATCGGCGTGCTCGAGTTCGCCCCCACGCCGGCGTTCGCCTCCGTCGAGGTCGCCGTCGACGGAGAGTTCGACTACGTGGACAGCGCGCAGGTGTTCTTGGTGGAGTCCGAGGGGGAGCTGTACATGGTCAGCATGGTGTACGAGTACGGCGGCGGCGGCGTGACCGATTGAGAGACGGGAGTGCACATGCTGGATTTCTGCGAGCAGGAGCAGCTGCTGCGGTGGCGCAGGGTGCACGACCTCGGCGGCGGCGGCCGTGCGTTCCTGCTGGCTCCGTGGTACTTCGCCGCGTCGTGCTCGGCCGGCGAGTGTGGGCTGAAGGAGAATTGCGTGTACATGTTCTATCCTGGCGGTGATGCGTGCGTGAAGATATCTAGCGTGGAAGATCATGGTGGGGAGGAGTTCGTGGGTGTTCCGGCGGCAGACAGAGCATCGTGGATTCTGCACATCGATCCATAGCTTTGGAATGCTCATGTTATTTTTGGCTTTGGTTTTTTTGGGTTATTTTTGATATTTTAGCTTAGCTCGAGAAATACCTAGCAAGTCCCTTGTGTGTGTGGGATGGGAGAGGACGAGATGGGGCGAGCTCATGTTTTGGTTCTGGGATAGATGCGATGGGATCATCTCGCGAGGCGAATATTTTCCCTCGATATGAGATGAGCTGGTAAAAAAATTGGCCGAACCAACTTATCCCACTTAGACCAAGGCTGGTTCCTAAGACTGACATATATATCTCACCGCACCATCTATATACCTCTAACAAAAAACAAAGAGAAAATTCCATGTGTACCTATGGAAACTCACTCAATCTTTCTCATGCTCCTGAATTTTACTCGATCTTTTTTATATCCACAAATTTTTAATTTGATCTCTTTCATAACTCTACAGCTAGGTTTCCGTTAGATTGTAAGTGGATGCATGTGTTAGCTTATCTCTCTTTTTAAAAATACTAAAATACCCCTGGCAACCCTAGGTATCAACCACACCGCATCCCTCAAACATTTTAGTGTCTGACTGTACAAGCTTGTGGTAAATTTGTGACGCTACAAGTGCAGTTTGGATTTGTATGTCGTAAAACTCGTTTTGGCTGCACTTCAGATCAATCATGAATTTGTAAAGTTTGATGATTACCTTTATTGCACAAGAATTGTATTATTGTAAATACCAAACAAAATAGCCTGTGTATTGAGGATTTCTTGGTAAACACATTTGAGAAACTACCAAAGCATTCTTGTAAATGCATTGAAAGTAAAAACAAAGGTGTTATGAAAAATGCCTCACATGGGCTTAGGAGGCGTTCTGGAAAAAGCCTTACATGAGATTAGGAGGCATTCTAAAAAAAACGCTTTCACCTTTCTCGTTTGAGGCGTTTTTGAAAAACGCCTACAGTTGCTTTTCCCGACGCGACTAAATCCAGCGTTTTCCAAAGCGCCTTGGATTGCCTTTGGAGGCGTTTTTAGGTCGTTTGGAGGAGTTTCAAAACGGCAGCAAACCTCTGTCCCGTTGTAGTGAAGGCTGGTGCGCCCATGATTGGCTGCATCATGCTGAAGTAACATGTTCTTTGTTCTGTGGTTGTTCTGATTCATAAAGTTGTGACCTTTATACTTGATTTTGCGAACACCCATCCCCTCCGCTTTGGTTTACATCTGCTCTGTATTTTTTTTTTTGTCTTCACGAAGTTCACTGTGTTTTTGGTAAATCTGTTTTGCGAGATGAAAGCATGTTAAAAGCTGGTGCTCCCAAGGTTGATTGGATCCTTAGAGGTTGTGTTCTTTATTGTTTTGTAAATTTATAAACTTTTTTTTTCTGTTCAACTTCTATAAATTCCAGAGCCGGCTTAGCGAAATAAAATCTACTAAGTTCGCCATTGATTTTTATTTGTTGTGTGAGAAAGTATTCGAAAGGCTTGCTCTCCCGTGATTGATTTAGAGGTTGAAATATTTTTTTATGAGTAAATTGTATTCACTGTATATCTGCTTAACAGTTTGGTACAATTTAGTACAAGAACTTGAGAAGCAAGTGTGCTTATATAATAACTTGACAGATGGGTGCAATCTAGTACAAGAACTTAAGAAGTGAGTGTATAGGTGCAACAACTTAGAAGATGGGTGCGATTTTGGTACAATAACTTAAAAGAGCATGTTAGTGCAACAACTTGATTATTTTGAGCATTTTTTGCTATACACATTCAATTTCTAAGTATTTATTTTATCAATATACTTGCGTACTTTTGTATAAGCATACTTAATTTTTGTCACTTTAGTAACTAAAAGTCAATTAAATTTTACTACGTAGAAAATTTTGTATTTCAGTTGAGATTTGAGAAGATGGAGGAAAAAAAATCCAAACTGGTGGTGTAAATTGAATAAGCAATGTAATTCTTATATAGATTAAATACAAGATTCTAAGGTAATATCAGCAGGATTGGTATGTGATGGCATATTTACATCGTGAAAATACTCATTTCGCACTTGTTAACCAAAACAATACATACCTAGCCAAGTTGTTGTAAAATCATTGTCTTGATTTGCTTTATATTTTGTGATGAACAATTGGCGAAGATTATTGGATAGTGTTTTTGACTGGTGTTGGGTCAGAATGGAGGAGGTTGTCCGGTCAGACCGCAGATGTTCGGGTGGTCGGACCGGAGGTCCTGATGGTTAGACCGGGTGATTCCTGATTGCTTTCGGTTTCGATGTGATTTTGTGTTTCACAGAGGATAATCAATGTTTATGACTTCAAATTAGTTCATATGCGTATCATATACTGTTTGTGTGCTAATATGAGTCAAGTTGGAAAAGAACTTATGCTCAGATATGATTTCTTTGTTTTTGCATGTGTAGGTGAGTATTGAGGCCTCGGGAGTATTGCCGATGATGGATTGGCAGTCGACTTGGGAGAATTTGATATCCGAAAAGTCAGGAGATCACGTGGGATACTAAAGGCTAGAGATCAATGCACGTGGAGGTGAAGATTCCATATGACATAAAAGAGGAATTGTGTAGTCTATTTTGAGTAGGAGTACAAGATTGAAAAGTTTGAGTCCGAATTTGTAAAGGGATAACTTATATATTTGTAGGAAAGGTTTCCTAAGGAAATATGAGTTCTAAATTTAGTTGAATTTGTGGCTTTTGAGCAACCACCCGTGGGTATAAATAGAAAAGGGATCGAGGCTCTAGAGAAATGAGTTTTGAGAAGAGAAAATTAAGATTTTGTCTAGAGCCACGACTTGTGTATGAAAGTTAAGAGAGGAGTGCTGTAGTTGCACTTTATAAATATATCTTGATATAATAAAGTCAATCTACTTTGAAGAGTATCTTCGATGTGTTTCTTTCTGAGTCTCGACGGTCCAACCGATAAGAGAGCGGCGGTCAGACCGGTGGCGCGGTGGCGGTCTAACCGGCCTATCTATGGCGGTCAAACTAGCACAACAGGAGCGGTTCGACCGGCGTACTCCATCTAGATTTGAGGGTTTCTTTTATTCCGTAAAAGATTTTGGTTTTTGGTATATCTACCATTCACCCTCTTCTAGTAGGCTTGGTTCTTGTGATTTGATTCAACAGTTGTTGCATCAAAATACTAAATTATTAAGTTTTTTATAGAACACTCCCACTTGCCAAGTTATGGTACTTGGACGTTTAATTCTCAAGTTCTTGTATTAGATTGTATCCATCTATAAAGTTGTTGTATTGTGGGTGTAATCTACTCTTTTTGTTATTCTTTGTATTTGTAAAGGTGATGATAGGATTTAATGTTGCACGAAAAAGCAGACGCGAGAAAGCAGAATTTTTGGTAATTCCAAATGCAATATTGGTTCTGGAACATTCCAAACAAATTGTGGATAACCTTTTATTTCTTTCTAGACAAATACAGTTTAGATACTTACAAAAGATAGTAGCACTTATGAACATATCTGGGTTTGGACGTGTCAGCATTCCATCTACAAAATCGAAGGTATTATTCTATAATGCGTTGTTAAACTAGTATTCTCTCCATCCCAGAAAGAATGTAATTATAGTATTTAAAAGATATATTAGTAGAGAGATAAAATGACTTAGATGTGATAACACCAAAATTTGGTACGGTTCGTTATCATGTTCGGTTAAGATAAAGCCAATATCAGCCGATGGAAGCTAATCCAGAAGAAGCCGAATTCGGGAAGGAATCATGAAGACCACAGCATGGCAGTTAATTATTTTATCTATAAATTAGGTAGCTTTAATGATTTTTAGGAAAACCTGATCTTATATCCGATCAGGGCTTGTTAATTTTCCTTTTATAGTTAGGAAATTCCTGTTTCGTATCCAATCAGGATTGTATCAACTCGGGGTATAAATACGTATGCCCAGGTACCTTGTAAACTATCTCACAGATCAATACAACTTCGGCGCATCGCCACCCTTTTCGACGGGTTCTTGCTTCTTGAGTCAGGTTGCATCGGTTAGGTCCGAACTTCTGCGAGAGGGTAAGTCTCGTTACCCCGACTACCTTATCGGCTAGGACTTCCTCGGTTAGGTCCGATATTCTAGCTGATCTACGGTAGTCAGCTTACCACGATGTATCTATTTTGTCTACGACTGTATCAATTAAGTTTGATCTCTTAAGCCGAGTGGATATATCACATCACGCGTGCGTAGATTTATTAGCTTACTGGGTGTAATTTATCATCAGTTTGTGCTTCATCGGTTAGGTCCAACCTACTAAATTGCTAGTGATAAGTTATTCTTGCTAGGTTGATAGATTTTATGCAAGCGTCTTATCGGGATGTATAGCTGATAAGTTATTATATAGTTCATCACGATTGTATTAGATCTATCGGCTCATCGATGTTCTTTTATCATTATTAATCTGTGCTGCATCAGTTAAGTTTGACCTAGTAGATTGATAATGATAGATTTATCCTTGTTAAGCCGATAGGTGTTTATGCGATGTTTTATCGGAGTGCCTAGCCGATAAGTTATCTTTCAATAGATAAAGCCGACTGTATTGTCGTGAATATTATTCTGCTTATCTACTCTATCATTGGCTTCTAGCCGATGTCCAAGTGTTTTTTCGGCAGTCGGTTGGCTTATTGTTTACTTATATCATCATCGGTTTCTAGCCGATGCACAAGTACTATCGGCAATCAGCTGAAGGAAGTCTGTATCGGTTGGTTGGCCGATTGGATCAATGATCTAACTTTTCTATCTCCTTGTCAATTGCTGGGTCAAATTGACTGGCACGCCCGTGAACCTCAACTATTTAGGACCTGCACTGGAGCTAAGCAGATCTCTCAGGGCTTCGCGTGTCTAGTGCACCGAACCATATCATCGGCTCGTTCTCATACGCTGTCGGTGATTTTCGGTGTCAACAAAATGCTACTCATTAAATAAGAGAAGGTGAGAAGTAGGAGGGTGGTTGAGGATAATATAAAAAGAAACGTGAATGATTGGTAATAGTAGGTGGAAGAAGTAGTAGTCTCTAATTGTATTTTATTTAGAACAAATATTAAATGATATAATTGCATTCTTTTAGGACGGATGGAGTATTAATCAAATTCTAGAATCTTTGAATGCTTGTTAAATTATGGAATTTTTGTTGAACTAACCTACGACTAGAAAGGGGCTCTCCCACTTATATCTCATAGCAGTAAAATAACTTAAAGTGATAATACACTACTTAAAATGGTAATACACTAATAAAATACTCCTTTTGTCTTAAAATATAGTAAACGTAGTACTAGATTTAACACAACCTAGTACTGTGAATCTGAGTAGTCTCCTATCCATATTCGTAGTGCTAGTTTATGTCTAAATTCATAGTGCTAAATTATATCAAATCTAGTACTAGTTTATTATATTTTGGAATGAAGGGACTAGTAAATATGTCAAAGCTGTAGTGACCGTATCTTTGTGAAGACAACATTGTGTAATTTCTAGTCAATTCGGCCACCTTATGATAAAGAAAAAAGGCAATGGATTTTTGTAAGCCATGTTTTTGTTTGTCTTTTCTCATGTCCAGCCTGCCCGCGTTTGGTTATTGATGGGTCTACAATTGGGTTTTGATAGGACTTGGCCTGCACTAGTTGATAGTTGTAGCAGGTAACAACTGTTGACTGGCCTGGAAGTTAGTGTGTTTTATTTTCTCTGTTAGGATGGCGCTAATAGTACTTGGCAGGACTAGTGCCTATGTATGCCCAGACGCTACCTAAGGCAGGGGACCAACTATACCAGGGGGCATTCAAGCAGTAGCAAGAGTATAATATAATACTAGTGATATGCTCTGTCACACTCCGATCTGGTACCGTCATACAATGATACTAAATAGGACATGTCGCAGTAAAACAGCGCGAATTACATTCCCACGGAACCGCGATACCGATACCAATCCTAGAATGCAGCACTGTTATCCACGGAAATCAAACATGCATGGTTACAGAACCTTAGATAAATAAATAATTAAATAGACTTATACCTTTACTTACGTTGTAGCTTCGGAGCAAGTCAGAGACAGCAACAAACAACAAAGAGGCAACGGTAACAGCGAAACAGCGGACTAAGTCCCAACGCACAAGCAGCGGCTGGGAACCAGGACGAAACCCTAATCTTCACGTCACTGCAACTCCAGCTCCAGTTCCCGGCGAAGAAATATATATATAGAGCAAGGGTGAGTACTTACGTACTCAGCAAGTCAGGAGAACTTAGATGGTTGTTGCAAGCTTCAAAAAGTGGCGGGATATTTTGCAATCGATTTTATTTAAATCCTTTTAAAATCTGCTAGTGGGTGCTTCTCAATGACCAGGGCGAGGTGAGTCTTGTCCGGATCGGAGTGAGTTGTATCGATCTTTGAATCAGCACAACTCTCAAGAGTTGGTCTTCGGGATCCAGCTCCACCAGCTGATCCAATCTTATCGGGCCAACAACTTGCTGTCCTTGACAGCTTTACAATATTTTCCGAAATCGGATTTCTAATCCGCAAACAGCCTTTCACAAGCAGTAGTCAAACAAAACTACGCTAAGGAATCACCTCACATCCGCCCATGACCGTGGATACGGTTGTTCAAATAGTTTAAACCTCTACATAGGGGTACACTTTACTCATACGACGCGACTTACTCTAGTCACCAGCTCGAACGCATTGGGTACGATTTGGTGACGTAGAGGTTTTCCCGACAAGGCATTTCCCAAACCCTCCTAGGTTACCCCATGCCAACTGGAGGGATCCTCGAGACCAACAACAGGGTAGGTCTGAGACCATGCTATGCCAGGAACCCAGGAGATACCCTCGACGCCCTCCCGCACGATCCACAGTCCAATGGCATGTAAGGTGTCCCTGGGAGGCTAGCTACTCAGCCAGGAGTTATCCCATATCACCCATGTGGCTGTACTGTCATATATTCGGATGAAATTCCAAAAGAATCGGTCCTTAGCTACAGTGCGGGAGACTCGTCCTGCTAGCATGATCCCCGCACCGCGGTTTTCGCTAACCATTTTATTTTCAAGGCACTGGCCTAGGTGTCGAGTTTTCCAAGGTTTTGCAAACCCAAGTTTTACCCATCGTAGTTATTTTTAAATTTGATAGACGATCACCGATACCATACTCGTCGACACGGGTACCGGGATCTGTCAAGGGTGGTGACAAGGATGTGTAAGGGAATCACAATCAATCAAGAAAGTCATGCAGCAGATGGGTTGGTGGCCCGTCGGTTGTCTCGCGACCGTGGCTAGGAAATTATCTCCGTGTAGCCTAGTATATACACTTTGGCAATTAAAGTACTTAGCTCCACAAATATGGGCTCAAGATGATCAAAGGTGACTTACCTTGCTCTAAGTCTTCGTGAGTCTTCGAGAAATCTCAGCGAAATCCGCTCCGAAATAAATTTCCGACGATCTTTTACTATGCGCAAACACTCAAAATCTACACAAAGTCTAAAAAACAGATCCTATTTAGTACTACTAATAGTGCCATTAGATAGATCTCAATTTTAGAAAATTACCGGAGTTAGAACGGAGTCAATCAGAATTACGTAACTAAAGATATGAATTTCCGAAGACTTAATTGAATTTGGATAAAGGAAAAAGGAATTATTAAATCTCTGGAAATGAATATTCACTGGGGTGTCACTGACAATGGGCCCTCTGGTAGCTTGGCCCACAGGTTAGTGAGGGAGAGGGAGTGGGAGCATGGGCCATGCTCACGGACAAATGGGCCAATTGTCAGGAGGGGCGCATGTGTAAGAGAGAGGAAGCAAATGAGCAGCTGGGCTGTGGGCCGGTGGATATAGTGCGGGGTCCATTGTCATTGATCCAAAGGGATCGTTCACACTGGCAAGTGGGGCCCATGAACTAGAGAGGAGTGGAGCACGGTGCACACGACCAGGAGATGGCCCACCGGTCAGTGGCCCGTGGTCTATGGACTGGGTCCAATCGGGTACGGAGAGAGAGAAAAGGAGCGAGGTGGCTCACGGCCGCGGACTATGGTGGACCGAGGGAGACGGGCCCACATGCCATCGGTGGTGGCCAGGGAGGTCGCGTGCACGAGCTCGGGGAAAACGGGGGCGGGATAGCCACGTGGTCGTCTTCCTCCGACGGCCACTGGGCGAGGGAAAGAACACGAGATTAAACGGCTTTACGGCGGCGGAGACGATTTTGCGAGCGACGGCGAAAGGAAGCGAGCGGCTACACCGGCGGGAGGAGGAGACCGAGGCGATTGTCTTCAACGGTTCGGATGTGCGGAAGAAGGATTGGCGGTCGGCGACAGGGAACCGAGGACGGGCGGAGAGAAGAAGTGGCGATGCTTCGGCGTTCATGGCGGCGCAAAGGTTTACGGTCGTTGGCGGCGGCCGGGAAGAGGCGGAGGGGATATAGGGGATGCGGTGAGAGAAAAGGAGGAAAGGAAGCATCCATGGCGGCTCTCGGGTCCTTGCCCGCGGAGGAGGGAGGATAGGGGAATAAAAGGGGATTGGCCGTAGCAAAACCACAAGAGCGGCGGTGGTGTCGAGTCCACAATCCCATGCCGAGGGTAGGGGAGGAGTTCGTGGTCCGGATATCATGGCGCTCGTCATTTCATTAAACCGACGCGGTCGTTAGAAGGGGAAGGTCTTGGTCGAGAGTCATCGAGGAGACTTAGGTCCGATGGTGGCGGCTCGGTGCCGAGGGGAAAGATTTGGGGCCAAGGGGAGGCAGTCTCGGTATGTTGCGCTCCTGAAGCAGAGCTGCTTCCGGAGCTCATCGGCGAGGGCGATACACCGACGCGCTGAGGAGCCCGGCGGTGAGAGGCGGTGACGGAGAGCGTTTGTGCTTTGGGGAGACGTGCGGCCAACGGCGCTCAGATCAACGGGGCGAAAGAAGGGAGTAGTGTCTCTCAGGTGGGGGTTTTATAGGGGGCAGAGGAGCTCGGCGTCAATGATTGAGGCTCAATCATAGAGCAAGGAGGAGAAAGGAACAATAGGGCGCCATGGCGGGAGTTCTCGCGCGACGAACAATTGGCCGACGGCGGCGATTTGGGGAGCAGCTAGAGGCGGTCTATCGGACGGCCGATTTTGAAGGGCGGGCATGGGCGAGGCACGGTCAAGGTGGGGGCCGGGTGAGGTAGGCGGCGGACAGGGGCGGGCGGCGGCCTTTTTGACCGAACCGGGCATGGCCGAAGGGGACGAGAGGAAGGCGGGAATGGGGCGATGAGGCCGTCCCCGAATAATGTCACACTGAATATTCCCAACAGGGTTAGGATGTAAAATTCCGGTCAAAATTTTGTTCTCATTTGCACCCTAAAATGCTAGAGCATTAGGTGTGCCTAGCTGATGAGAAAGCGGCAAATTACTTGCTGATGAACTCTGAGAGACCCGCATATCCGAACATGTAGCTTCAGAAGTCAGGTAGTGCCACCTACAAGAAAATATCACTCGTTGCTGGCTCAAGTTCTCGAACAAGGCTACAAGAGAAATTGGACTGAGTACCACCATGCCAGCAGTTGTCTGAATTTTATTGGTTTAAATTACTTATTTTCCACAGGTTTGTCCAAAGCACCAAATATTCGTTCCAAGGTAAATAAATAAGTACTATGAACCTCTAAAAAGGGACCATGCTATGGAGGAATTTGGGGGAAACTCAGATCAGTTTATAAAGAAGCATGTTTTTTTCCTTGTAACTCTAGCTTGATGAGTGCATTTTATAAAGAAGCATTGGGATTGTTAGCTTGTTTTGAGCACTGTGTTAATTACATCAACATTTCCTTTTGCTATCGCACTTACGTGTGATTAACTCAGATCAGTCGCTACTTAAGCTAAGTACAATAACACATGCATTTGGTAAACTATAATAGTGTAATGATCATATTTAGAGAGTAAATTTTGCTCTCTGGCACAATCACAGATGTAGTGATTGGGGATTGGAGAAACTCAGATGAGTGGCTACATAAGCTAGTGCAACAACACATGGTATTGGTAAACTGTAATGATCACCATTTAGAGAGTAAATTTGCTCTCTGACACAATCACAAAAGAAATAAAACGCATCAAATCCTTTTCCTTATTACAAACTGAACCAACATCAAAATTCGCAGAACAGACAGTTCTACTTCTGCACGAGCGAGCAACTTACGCTTAATCATCCAGAAGGAACTACGCCAAGAAGGCGCATTGTGATTGGATCCCCCTCCTCTCGCAGTGGCTAATCGCAGAGCAAGTGTCTGGTGAGCACGAGGACGCCACAGGCAGCGCCGAAGAGCGCGAAGACGGCGAGGTCCCTGGCCGCCCAGCGCCTGGGCCTCTCGCCGCCCTTGGCCTCGACGCGAAGGCTCTTGGCGCGGCGGAGCGCGTCCACCTCCTTGAGCAGGTCGAACTCGAGCCCCTTGCGCTTGAGCTCGGCCACGCACCTGCCGAGCAGCAGCGCGTCCTCCCGCTCCCGCGCGAGCAGCCGCTCCAGCACCGCCTCCGTGTCCGCCTTGTACCGCAGCGCCCACAGCATGGCCAGCGACGACAGCAGCGACACGAGGCATGGGATCCAGGAGCGCCGGCACGCCGCCTCCCCGGATGATGCGGCGAGGAAGAGGACGAGGATGGAGGCGGCGTGGAAGGTGAAGAAGGCGCAGTAGAGGAAGGCGATCTCCTTGCGCGCGCCGTCGAGGCGGGCCTCCCGCAGCGCGACGCGGCGGGCCAGCAGGTCCTCCTCCTTGAGCCACTGCTTGAGCAGCAGCCGGTGCGTCCCGCTCTCCGCGATCTGGCTCAGCGGGTGCCGCGCCTGCGCCTGCGGCTGCCCCCCCGCCACGACGAGCGCGTCGGCGGCCATGGATTGGGTCGCTTCGCTTCTTCTCGGCTTCGCGGTGGTCTCGCGTCGTGGGGTGGGGGGTGGGAGGATTGCCTGCAGTTTTCGCCTCTTTCTGCTGGATTTGAAGGGGAATTTTGGGCGGAATCGAGGGGCCGGTGGCAACGGTCGGGGAGGGGGGGAAGTGCGCGTGGGAAAAGCGGACGCGCACCTGAGGCGACGCAACGGTCGGAATCTTCGGCGTGGTGGTGGAATCATTCGGTTCGGCACCGGCGGTGGGTGCACGCGCCCGGCTAAATGGGCTACGAGTTCTAGGCCGCCCAGCATTTTTGGGCCGGTTTCTGCGGGCGCGGCGTGCGTAGGTGCACGATGGGTGAGAGGCCATTTTGGGCTTTCGGCCTGTTAAGATGACAAGGCCACAGTTTCCTGTAACCCTTCACGCATCTCCTCTTTGGACAGTTTTGTGGCCTTGGTCTCTCTCTCTCTCTCTCAAGAAACAAAGTTTTGGCCTAGCAAATGGGAGGTGTCAGGAAAACAACTTGGACGAAATAGGCCGCTTGTACAGCTCGCAAGCTTCGTCACGGCTCGGCCTTGCTGACACACTGCCCCAGTTCGTGCGAGACAATGCTGGTGATTGATTGTGCTTTTCCGGTACTCCTCCATCCTGCCAAATCGAAGTGGCTCTGGGGTGCTGGTTGCACCGGGACCGGGTGAGGTGTAAGCGTGATTTCCTCAGAAGCGTGTGCGCCCGTGAGGCAACGCAATGCTCACGACCTGGCAGTGTGGTAGCATCTAGTGGCATCTTATGTTGGGTGCGTCTAATGCGCGGTCGGGCACGCGCATTTAGCCTTCACGAACACATCCGATAGGCCCATGTATACAATGAGCAGGCATATTCCCCTTTCCAGCGCAGGCCCGTGTGTTGGTTAAAAAAAACAAATAGATCCATTTTTCAACTTTTTAATAGTAAATACTTAATTAATCACGCGCTAATGATGTTTCTCGTTTTACGTACGACTTAAATAAACCAATGCTTCAGTGGAAACGAATACAGCGTAAGTGCTTTTGAAGCAGCCCACATGTTCCAGTGACTAGGGAAGAAACCATGAGATCGTCGTTCCTGTTCACCATTCAACGAGCCCGTCGAGCCCACTCAATTTTCAGCCCACACGTGAAATTTTTTGGCCCACTAAATCTATACTCATAAACTTTACACACAAAAAACTTTATACATATAAATTTTATACAAAACTAGCAAAGTGTTCATGCATTGCAATGAAAAAAAATTCAATGAAGTTAAGCAAAGATAAGAAGTGTGTCCAGCAGAAGGCTGATTGAGTTGGATGGGACATGGAAGGAGAGAGAGGCGATGGTCGTTTAACGATAAAGTAAGGCCTCGATACACCAAAACCTACTCGGACAAAGTAAGAGGTGAGGAGAGTCTTGCAACTGGCAGGATTGTGGAGACAGGGGCGGGTATTTTATTGTGATTCAGATAAAAAAAAGTAGTAACCGCACCTAATTTAAGTACGTACATCATGGTAGATATTTCTAATAGGGATTCAGGGTCCATCTTGCTAGGTAGCTAGAATTTAATTTAGATCTACAAACACCAACGATGACTCAGCCGCATGACCAATAAATGAGCAGAAGCCCTGATCGTAAGTCCTTAATCCGATTCACCGGGATTTTGGGAGGAGAAAATTCTCTCCCATGGAGCTCAAGGGGATGGGGATGGGGGACCTTCATCTACTCCCTATCCCTGTTCTCCATTTAGGGACCCAATAGAAGCTAAGGGAGGAATCTCATATTTAAGCTGTGCTCTTTTTCAGCTGATTCACCAGGCTACTTGTTTTAAGCTATATGTTAAATATGTTTCTAGTAATATTTAATTTATTATTTATATAATAATTATGTGTGTGTGTATTGTTGGTTGTTTTATCGGCTTAGAGATAAGATAACGAATAGAATCCGTGATCGGTGGATTCAACCGAACCTCCTAAATCGAAGGAAACTCCCAAGCCCCACTAGTGCACATATAAAAGAGAAATTGGAGAAGAACGGGACGCCGCTCGGTCTCTGACTACAAACCCTAATTGTGCCCGATCCACAAACGCACTAGAAGGGGTTCGTGAGGTCTTCATCAATCCATCCGTCGGCGCACACACGCAGAGAAGCATCAAGAAGAAGAGGAAGCAGAGAAGAAGAAGAAATCAAGTCAAGATGGCTTTACAAGCAGGTCAGTGATTAGAATTAAATTTCCGCATAGGTGATTGAACTTCTAAGGGGATAAACTCAGTGAATCAATTTTAGTCAACACTGTAATTTTAATTTCTCCAACATTGTGGTATCAGAGCCAAACCCCTTAGAATTTAATCCCAAATTCTTCATCCCTTAGTGAAGTCATCATCAATTGAGCTCGGCAAAATCAAATTCCTCAAAATTTCTCAAAGCTAGAAACCCTAAATCCCCAAATCCGAAGAACCCTAATTTGAATAAGACCCAAAATCAACGCGAATACAATGAAATCGGGATTATCTTACCCGGTTCGTCGTCTTCGCTGCCGATGTGTTTGCATCCGTGCCTCAGGAACTCCCTCCTCGCCTCGCCGCTAAGCCATCCCGCTGCCCCAGACCGGTCTCGCGCCGTCGCTCGGCCGCGCAATACCGAGGCTCGCCTCGGTGTTGCTGTTGCGCACGGGGAGGAGAACTGGGGACGAAGGAGGAAGAGGAAAGATGGGCATTGGCCGTCGTCGCCGCTGCTTCGCTCGGCGCGTCGTCGCCATAGCCGTCGCCGTCACCGCCGCTGCTTGCTCGTCGAGCGCGTCGGGAAGAAGACGAGGAGAAAAAGGGGATCGGCCGGGGCTCGGGTTAGGGTTCGGCCGCCGCCGCCGATTTTATTTAATCCGGTAAAAAAATTGATCTCAGCCGTCGGATTGAGATCGGACGGCGATAACAAAATTAGACGCGGGGATGACCGTAGCCGTTCGATCTGAATCGAACGGAACGGCCGACATCGCGCCTCGCGCCCTCGCCCCGCGCCTCGCGCCCGCGCCCGGGCCCTTGCCCGGGCCCCTTGCGGAGCCAAATTGAAATTAAATAAATTCCCACTGTTTTATTCATTTGTTATTTACAGAAATCCCTTTATATGCTTTCTTGGCCATTAAAAATGCTGAAAAATTATGGAAAATTATTCTAAGCACTCTGAAAATTATTTCTAGCTGAATGGAACCAACGGGAAGTTTTGCTAGAGAATATTTATGATGTGAAATTATTTTTTGACCAACGTTAATTATAATTTCATGTCAAATAAATTAATAATATTATTTCCTTAATTATTTCTGCCCAACGGTGATGTAATTAAGGATTATTTTTTTTGTCACTTCATATATTTTCTAAATTTTTTCTGCCCAACGGTGATTAAATTTAGAAAAGGAGCCTATCATCGCATGTGATTGATTGAGCCAACGCAAATTAATCATATGCAATATTTTACTAATATTTTTTTCATTGGTTATTTTCAGCATTGGGGCAGCTTAAAATTGTTACACCCCTTGATGGAACAAATTTCGCTGAGTGGAAGAACGATGTGCTATTGAATCTTGGCATGTTAGACTATGACTTAGCACTAAGAGAGGACTCCCCTGAGGAGCCCATGTATACTGACGAAATGAGTCAGGAAGTTTATGATAATACCAAGTGGAGTTACGAAGAAAAAGTAGCCTCTTGAGAAAAGTCCAACAGAATGTCTCTCATGTACATCAAGAGTACTATCGCTCCAGGAATTATTGGAGGGATTACGAACTCAAACGATGTTAAGACGTACTTGGCAAACATTGAAGAGAACTTTAAGACTTCATCTAAGAGTCATGCCAGTACCTTAATAAGTAAGCTGATCACCAGCCAGTATGATGGCAAAGGTGGTGTAAGAAAGCACATCCTTGAGATGACTCATATGACACATACACTAAAGACCATGGACATGGAATTGTCTGAAGGTTTCTTAGTGCATTTCATATTGAACTCTCTTGGTCCTGACTATGGTCCCTTCAAGATTAATTATAATACTCAAAAAGAGAAGTGGACCGTAGCAGAATTGATCTCCCACTCAGTGGAAGAGGAAGAGCGACAAAAGGCTGAAAGCAGAAACTTAAAGATCAGCTCAACCTCATCCATGCTAAAGGCAAGAGGAAAACAAATCAAGGCCAAAGCTCGGGTAGTGGCAGAAAGAAGCCATATCACCCTCATAAGTCTGGAGGGAGTAACACTGCTCAAGCAAAGCCGCATCCTCAGTCTCAAGCTTTAGCTGCCTCCACCACTGCAAGTCCATATTGCAAGTTTTGCAGTAAAGATGGACATTGGCAGAGGGATTGTCCACGCTTCCGAGAGTGGCTAGTTAAGAAAGGTATAAATGAGATTGATGAAATATCAAATATTAATGAGTTATTTTACTCTGAATTCTCCATTAATACCTGGTGGGTTGACTCAGGTGCCACTGTGCACGTCTGTAACTCATTGCAGGGATTAACTACTGTCCAGGCGGTAGCAAAGGGGGAGCGAATCCTAAGAGTAGCTGATGGAGCGGAGATCGAAGTGAAGGCCGTTGGAGACCTAGCACTTAGACTCCCTAGTGGCTACAATTTAATTCTGAATAATGTTTTATTTGCTCCCTCAATTAAGAGAAACCTCATTTCTGTTCGAGTGTTGACAGAAACTGGTTATGACTGTCATTTTTCAAAGAGAACATGTTACATTAAATTAGATAATAAAGTGATTGGCTTCGCCTTCGTGCGAGATAAGCTATTCTTGCTCTCTTTGGATGACATGGTCCTGAATGTTAATAATGCCTGCAATGATAAAGTAATGAATGTGATAAATGAGACGTCGTCGAAATTATGGCACTGTCGCTTAGGCCATATTTCTAGGGGGAGAATTGAACGTCTCATAAGAGAAGAGATACTCCTTCCCTTAGACTTTTCTGACGCGGATCATTGCATAGATTGCATTAAGGGAAAATTCACTAAAACAATAAAGAAATGAGCCACTAGGAGCTCAAGTCCACTAGAAATAATTCACACTGATATTTGTGGACCGTTCCCGGTGACATCTGTGGATGGATTTGATTCATTTATAACATTCACAGATGATTATTCCCATTATGGTTACATTTACCCCATAAGCGACCGTTCCGAATCTCTTGAGAAATTTAAGATATTTAAAGCTGAAGTGGAGAATCAGCATAATGCTAAAATTAAAGTTGTGAGATCGGACCGTGGTGGTGAATACTACGGGAAACACGCTCCATTTGGGCAAATTCCTGGTCCATTTGCCTTGTATCTCCAGCAACACGGGATTATTGCCCAATATTCCATGGCTGGAGAACCTCAGCAAAACGGGGTAGCAGAACGACGCAACCGCACACTCATGGATATGGTGCGCAGTATGCTGAATCACTCTACTCTGTCACCTAAGCTGTGGATTGAAGCACTTAAAACAGTTGCACACATAATCAATAGAGTGCCTAGTAAATCAGTGCCTAAGACCCTTTATGAATTGTGGACCGGAAGAAAACCGACACTCAATTATTTACGTGTGTGGGGCTGTCGTGCGGAGGCCAGAATATTTAATCCACAATTAAAAAAAATTAGATCCTAAGACTGTGAGCTGTCATTTTATCGGTTATCCCGAGAGATCCAAAGGATACCGATTTTATTGCCCAGATCGGGTTACTAAATTTGTGGAGACTAGACATGCTGTCTTTCTTGAGGACAATAAATGGGGGAGCTCACAGACAAGGGAAATTAATCTTGAGGAAATTCGGGCTAATATTTAAACTCCGGAAATCAGAGAGACTGATATTCCAATTATTCAGAACATCCCCATAATTTCTAATGTGCCACGTGATGTAGCACCGCCAACGGGTAATTCTGGACCGTCTGGTACTACACCTTCTGTTGAGGAAAGTATTGAGAGTAATAATGATGATGAGCCTCAACAGATTGAAGTGACACATAATGAAGAAGAACCTCCACATGAAAATCCTCAACCTCAAGTGACAAACAATGAAACTCAAGAATTGAGAAGGTCACAGCGGGTGAGGAGATCTGCCATCCCTGATTATTATGAAGTATACATGAATGAAGAAGACATGGGGAAGATAGACGATCCCACCTCATTTAAAGAAGCAATAAACAGCAAGGATTCATCTAAGTGGCTTCAGGCTATGGAAGATGAACTAAAATCAATGAGCCATAATAAAGTATGGGATTTAGTAGAAGTTCCTAAAGGAGTCAAAACCGTAGGCTGTAAGTGGGTCTACAAAACCAAGCTTGACTTTAGAGGGAACATCGAACGATTCAAAGCAAGGCTAGTTGCCAAGGGTTTTTCACAGAGAGAAGGAATTGACTATAATGAAACCTTTTCTTCTGTCTCTAAGAAAGACTCATTCAGAATTGTCATGGCGCTAGTGGCTCACTTTGACTTAGAACTCCATCAGATGGATGTAAAGACTGCATTTCTAAATGGTGACCTAAAAGAAAATGTTTACATGACACAACCGGAAGGTTTTGTTATGAAAGAAAAATGCCATTTAGTATGCAAGCTTAATAAATCCATCTATGGACTTAAACAAGCGTCCAGGCAATGGAACCTTAAATTCGATCAGATCATCAGACAATTCGGATTTAAGGAGAATGAGGTGGATAACTGTATTTATGTTAAATATAAAGGTGGTAAATTCATCATCCTAGTACTCTATGTTGATGACATTTTATTAGCAAGCAGCGATAAGAACCTGCTGCGAGAAACTAAAGAATTCTTGTCATCAAAGTTTGATATGAAAGATCTCGGTGAAGCATCTTATGTTTTGGGCATTGAGATTCACCGAGACAGGTCCAAAGGAGTGCTAGCACTATCTCAGAAAGCTTACATTTCAAGAATCTTAGAAAGATATAATATGAGTAAATGCGCCTCTTCACCTGCTCCAATAATGAAGGGCGATAAATTCGGATTATTCCAAAGTCCTAGAAATGAGTTAGAATCTAAAGAAATGGACAAGGTACTTTATGCTTCAGCTGTCGGAAGCTTGATGTATGCACAAGTCTGTACGCGACCAGACTTAGCATTCGTCATAGGGATGCTTGGCAGATTTCTGTCTAAACCAGGAATGGACCACTGGAAGGCAGTAAAGAAAGTTCTGCGTTATTTACAAGGAACTAAACATTACATGCTTACATACAAAAAGTTTGATAAGCTTGAAGTCCTTGGCTATTCAGACGCTGATTTCGCGGGGTGCGTAGACACAAAGAAATCCACTTCAGGATATATTTTCACCCTTGCGGGAGGAGCTATTTCGTGGAAAAGCTCTAAACAAACGCTTACTGCATCGTCGACAATGCAAGCGGAATTTGTAGCATGTTACCATGCGACGGGGCAGGCCGTATGGCTTAAGAATTTCATCCCAAGATTAAAAGTGGTTGAAAGCATTGAGAGACCACTTGTTATATACTGCGATAATGAAGCTGCAATATTCTATACGAGTAACAACAAATCAAGTGAAGCTGCCAAACATATTGACATTAAATATCATGTTATGAAAGATAGAGTACAGGATCAAACAATTAAGATTGAGTACATAAATACTAAATTTATGCTTGCGGATCCGCTAACCAAAGGCTTACCTCCCAACTGATTTAAAGAACATGTAGCCGGCATGGGATTAAGTGATTGCCTTTTACTAAGATCCTGGAAATAGGGGATTAATTTTTCAATTAACACCCGCTAAGTTAAGATGTGAGTTTATTTAAGTATTATAGTGAACTATAGGTCTTGTAGTCTTAATGACGTTTAAAGTTGTTATGACACATTGTCTTGGGGAGCTGTTTTACTTAATAGACTTAGAAATTAATTAAGCCTCTAAATCAAGGGGAGAATGTTGGTTGTTTTATCGGCTTAGAGATAAGATAACGAATAGAATCCGTGATCGGTGGATTCAACCGAACCTCCTAAACCGAAGGAAACCCCCGAGCCCCACTAGTGCACATATAAAAGAGAAATTGGAGAAGAACGGGACGTCGCTCGGTCTCTGACTACAAACCCTAATTGTGCCCGATCCACAAACACACTAGAAGGGGTTCGTGAGGTCTTCATCAATCCATCCGTCGGCGCACACACGCAGAGAAGCATCAAGAAGAAGAGGAAGCAGAGAAGAAGAAGAAATCAAGTCAAGATGGCTTCACAAGCAGGTCAGTGATTAGAATTAAATTTCCACATAGGTGATTGAACTTCTAAGGGGATAAACTCAATGAATCAATTTTAGTCAACACTGTAATTTTAATTTCTCCAACATATATATATATATATATATAAAGAAATCTCACAGAGGCTTGCTTTCGGCGGGAAAGTGAATGCGAAAGTGACATAAAGAAGACTGAAGAATCTTGCTTTCGGTGGGAAAGTAAATGAAGGTGGCGTATTCGTGAAGCCACAGTGCTGTGAAGATAGGCACGAATTCTCTGAAGAGCTTCCCTCCCAGAGCATCTATAAAAGGAGAGGTCTGCTCAGTGGGAGAACACACAACACATCAACGAAGCGAAAAACTTCCTCCAAGCAGAGCTTCCATCCACCCTCTAGCCTTAGTAGTAGTAGCCTGATAAGAAAATACCTTGCAAGTATATAATAGCAAGGAGTGCAATATACTTCAGTAAGGTAAGCTAGTAAGTTTGTTTTTCATCCTTCGGGGTTCCCGAAAGGGAAAACCATATGTAAACTTGTTTGTTTAATTATGAAGTAAGTCTTCTTTAAGTATTCCCTGTCTTTTTATTTTCTGGAAGAATGTTTATGCGAGGGACCCTATAGGAGAAACCTCTTCGATAGTTCTCGTTTACAGCCTGCATCTCAAATAGGCATCAGGAGAACCGTTATCGGTAGAGAAGTGTTCCCTTCGGGTGGAACTGCCTGGGGAGAAGATAAACTCTCTGTCAGAAAATAAAATATGACTAGGGATATCTGAGAAAATTCTGCTTCTAAAAAACAAATAAGTGATAAATATGGTGAGTACCGAGTAGGATAACACAACCAATCGTTTTACACCCGGCTGTACTAGTGGTTTCGCCAGCCAAAAAGGATCCTGCAAAAAATCGCTATCAGTGAATAGTAATCGTGAATAGTAAATTGGAACAGTAATTTAATTGTGAACAGTAACCTGACTGCTGTGAACAGTAGTATACAGTAATATTTGTTGGTTAGTAGTCAACGAGTGGTGAGCAGAAGTTGGTATCAGAGCCTGGTCATCATTGAAAAACTAAAATATCTAAATATAGAAGCTAATATTGGAAAGGTAATAAATACAAAGGAAAATATCAGTTTAAGGTGTAGATTGAATCATACTGAAGACCATAGTTGGCACTCTAATAATAGTCAGCTAAATCTAATTGTTGATTTAATATATAATTCTTATCTAAATTGGGGCAAAAGACAAGAAGATTTAGAACTAAAATTTGAAGGATTATATAAAGAACATAAGAAAGCTGAAGAACAATTCTCCCTGATTAATAATAAGCTAAATTCTACATTAAACTTGCTAGAAGAATTTAAGGAAAGACAAAGTAAAATAGCACAAAATAGTGATTACTTCAAGGAAGATTTTGTTCCCTTGTGTAAAAAGGTAGACAAAGTTTTAAATACAGAAAAAGTGCTGAAAAATCTAGACCAAGAAATACTCGAAATTAAAAAACAAATAGAAGAAGTAAAAACTTTAGTACTCCCTAATCAAGGTAATAAAGAAATAGTTTTAGCCTCATCAGGAATAGTTGCCTCTTCACAAGCCATAAACTCAGAAAAATGGACTTATCTAGGAGTCTCCTTAGAAGAATAGCTAGCAGAGAAGACAAAACCCTTAGTAATGTTGATAAGCAAAAAGGTAAATATGATGAAATAGATGATTTAGAAGACATTGCAGATTTGGATAAACAACTGGAAAGATACCAGAGAGACACTTTAAGAGCAATAAAACCTCAGCAGATATATAGTATGGGGTTTTTTGAAAATAAAAATGGGTTATACAGAATATCTAGAGAAGTAGAACTTAGTGTTTTAACAAAACCAGTCGAATTAAAAATAGTAGCTAAAGAATTTGAAAATGGATTAAAATATGCAGGTTATAAGTATATTCACCAAGGTATGTACATAATAGGAATCAAGGGTATGACAAGAAAGAAATTAGGTGCAAAAGTGTTAATAACTTTGCTGGATAAAAGATGGGACACAATAAATAAAGCAGCATTAGGTTTCTTAGAAGGAGATATGAATGAGAATAGATTAATAACCTATATAGCTCCAGATTTAATGATGCCTGTAAAGGAATTTATAGATAAAATGAGTTTTGGTTTTCAAACTAAGGGGTATGAAGAATTTAAAGGGACAAATTTGCTAATAAGTATAGAATTTATAGGAAGACTAACTAATAGAAGTGCTTCTAGATATAAACTAAATGTAAATGATGTTATAGAAAGTATGCAATCAAAAGGAATAACTTTTATGAGCCCATTAAAAATAAGTTCTGAAGAAAGAGCAGGAGAAGAATGGAATATCAGTGACCTAATAGAAAGTAAAACTTTAAGCCAGCCTGAAAACTACATAAGTTACCAAAATAATAAAGGAAGTACCAGCATTAGGTTTATGAATTATAAGTCCAGAGCTGCAGACGACCTAGACACAGAAACTACTGATAAAGATATCATAGACAATAGAAGGCATAGCATCTCTGAATTCATGGAAAAATTAGATCAAGAAAGTGAAATAAAATACTATGAGGAGAAATTAAAAGAAATATCTATAGAATATAATAATTCTATGAAAAGCGAATGGCCTAAAATAAGGGATAAAGAACTTTATTTTTATCGAGAACTAGCTAGGCTAAAGAAATCAAAAAAGGATAAAGACAGGATTGTAGAAGTCCCCATAATCCAAAATAGTAAAACTGAACAAAAAGAATTAGAAGAAAGAAACAATAATAAAGAAAAACAAAGAGTTGAAGAGAAACTAAGAGAAGAAGAGCAATGGGAAGAGAATGAGAGGTTGCTCTTAGAAAGCTATGAAGAAGAAATGAGACTAGTACAAGAAAGAGGAAATATAGAAGAAATAGAAGATGGTTCAGAACAATATAATGATTTTATAAACTCTTTAGACGATATAGGTCTACAAAATTTAGACAATGCAATGGAAGCAATGGAAGTAGACTTAGGAACAGGAAAGAGAAAGAGATATGGTGAAGGCTCTGTAAAAAATGAAGGAGAAAGAGAGAGATCAACAAGGGCAGCAGGAAAATGGCCTCCGGAAAGAGAAGAGTATGCATATAATTACATCCCTGGACAATATAGACACATGGGTACTAAGAGGAGAGAATTTGAGAGATCAGTAAAGTTTCAAAGTCAAAAGAGTGATGGTGCTATATTAAACTTAGCCGCACATGACCCTATTGATTGGCCAAATATTATTAGCATATGGAAAGGATTAATAGTTCAAAAATATATACAAAACCAGCACAATATAGGAAACAAGGTAGAGGATATGATAACTTACTTAGAAACTTTCTTAGGTGAATCTGCTAAAGTTCTATGGGAACAATGGGTTGAAAAGAATCCTAATAATTATGAAGAACTAAAAAGAGCTGGTAGCAATCCTCATAATTTTGCAAATGTGATATCTAACATCATTATAGCTGAAGATCCAGAATTAGGGTATACAACCCTACAGAATGAAAGATTAAAAGAAATAGAGAAATTGACATTAACAAGCTGGAAAGGCATAAAAGAATTCTCCCAACATTATCTATATAATGCAACAACTGCTAAGCAAGGGTATAACAGAGGTATAGTTGAAAGATATTTCAATAAACTACCTGATCCATTAGGAAGCATGATTTTTGAAGAATATAAAAAGGAAACTGAAGGAGCTGAAATTAACATCTCACAAGCAATAACCTTTGTGTTTAAACAGCTAAGAAAGATATGCACAGGAATACAAGCCCAAAGATCTATGAAATATTCTGACTATAATTTTTGTAACAATATAGTACAGATACCATTATCATATGGGGAAGATAAGCCTAGAATTAAAAGAAATAATAAATTTCAAAATAGAAATAGTAATAATATTAGAACAAAAAGAAGGTACTTTTTAAGAAGATCGGATAATAGAGCCCCGTTTCTACATAAAAGAAATGTGAGACGATATAATCCTAGAAAAACATATGATAGAACATGTAGATGCTTCATATGTAATTCTCCTGATCACTTAAGTAAAACATGTCCAAATAAAGATCAAAAAAGGTACTCTAGTAAGTATGAAGAACAAGAGCGAGTACTAATTATAGATAGTGTAAATGAAAACATATTAATATGTGACGATGAAATAAAGGATGATGAATCTATATATTCTATCATAGAAACAGACGAAATAGAAAATACTAATGAAGAATATGAGTCTAGTGAGGAAGAAATAGATCTAATTGATGAACTAGCAGGAATGAAAATCGAAATGATGGATCAATTAAGTTGTGAACATGATTGGATTAGAGGAAAAGGTGATTACAATATTAAATGCGCTTTTTGTATCTACTACCCTAGCCAAGAAAATAGAGTCACCTGTAGTATATGTCTAAAACAAGCCTGTGCTGAATGTATAAGAATAAACAAACAAAAATGGAGAAAAGAAGTAGAATTAGAATCAGATGACAGGATACTCTCCAACAGAGTACGAATTTTAAAAAATAGAATAAACAAATTAGAAGCGGAATTGGAAGATTTAAAAAATAGCTGTGAAGGTAAGGCTCTACCTGAAACAAAGACTCCACAAAATACTGAATTCAAAGAACAATTAATAACATTAAAAGACAGTAATACTGCCAAGCTAATCCAACTAAAGGATGCAATTACCAATTTTGGAAATAAGTATATAGTAAAAATGCCTTTCAAAGAAATAGTAGGAATAAGGATACCAGTAAAAGTGAAGCTATCACCAAAGATATCATATAAAATACTAGCATTAGTAGACACAGGTTGTACAAAAAATATTATTCACGACAAGTTCTTCATAAAATGTCCTGAGTTAGTTCATACAATTGATGATAATAAAGCAGAAGTCTCAACAGATATGTCAGGAATAAGGAAAATTCATAACCAGTTAGCTTACAATATCGATTTATACATCAACGGGACAAGATATATAATAGATGAAATTACAATAAGAGATTTATCAATGATAAATGATGATATGATAATAGGCTTAAGATTTTTACAACAATCGGTACAAGCCACACTAATACATGAACAAGGGATTACATTCATCCCCTACCATGATAATGTTTCATATATCTCAGAAGTACGAAAGCGTGGTGGAACCTCCTCCTCCTCCTCTTCTTCCAACCTAGATAACCTTGACCCTAGAAGTACAAAATCTGAGCGTAGTGAAAATATAGAAGAGCTTAGTGAAAATATAGAACAATACTATATGGCAAATTCTAATATAGAATGCATAGGTCTACAATCTTTCGCTCCAAATTGGTATAGGGATATAAAATCTAAAAGAGATATTGAAAGGGTTATCCAAAGACTAGAAGACATTCAAATAATAGGAGAAATCCCTATGAAATACTGGGAGAAAAATTCAATTCTCTGTAAAATTAATATAATAAATCCGGACTATATAATTAAAACATGCCCAATAGAAGCAACTCCAAAAGATATAGAAGAATTTAAAATGCATATAGAGGAATTGTTAAAATTAGGAGCAATAAGGGAAAGTAGAAGTCCACATAGATCAGCAGCATTTATAGTAAGAAACCATGCCGAAGAAGTTAGAGGTAAATCCAGAATGGTCATTAACTATAAAAGGTTAAATGATAATACCATAGAAGATGCTTATAATATTCCTAACAAGCAAGAATGGATCAATAGAATACAAGGTAGTAAATATTTTTCAAAATTTGATTTAAAGGCTGGGTTTTGGCAAGTAAAAATGGCAGAGGAATCTATAGAATGGACTGCGTTTACGTGTCCTCAGGGACACTATGAATGGCTTGTAATGCCATTAGGATTAAAAAATGCGCCTGCCTTATTCCAAAGAAAAATGCAAAATATATTTAACGAAAACCAAGAATTTATATTAGTCTATATAGATGACTTGTTGATATTCTCAAAAACATATAAGGAGCACATTGCTCACCTTGAAATCTTTTTCAGAAAGGTAGAACAAAATGGGTTAATTTTATCCAAGAAGAAAATGGAAATATGCAAGGAGAAAATCAATTTCCTTGGTCATGAAATAGGAGAAGGCAAAATACATTTACAAGATCATATTGCCAAGAAAATTTTACAATTCCCTGATGTCATGAATGATAAAAAAGAGTTACAGCAATTTTTGGGGATTATAAATTATGCTAGAAATCATATAGAAAATTTAGCAAAACTAGCAGGACCATTATACGCGAAATTAAGAAAAAATGGCCAAAAATATTTTAACTCTGAAGACATTAGATTAGTAAAGATAATAAAAGAAAGAGTTAAAGATTTAAAACCCCTAGAATTACCCTTAGAAGATAATTTTTTCATTATTGAAACTGATGCATCCCAACAAGGATGGGGCGCTATATTAAAACAAAGACCTACTAAATTTTCAGCCAAAACAGAAGAAAAAATATGTAGATATGCCTCTGGAAGTTATAAATTAAAAACTATGAATAATACAGACAGAGAGATACTCGCAATAATTAATGCGATAAATGCTTTTAGACTATATTTAGGTTTTAAAGAATTTATAGTTAGAACAGATTGTGAAGCAATCTGTAGATATTATAATCAACTTAATAGTAAAAAGAGTTCTACTAGGAGGTGGATTTTATTTGAAGATATCATTACCGGAAATGGATATAAAGTTATTTTTGAGCATATTAAAGGAAAAGATAACCATTTACCTGATTTGCTTTCTCGTGTACCTATCTTGCAGGTATGAAGAGATCAATGAATTATAGTGGAGTTGAATTCTTCACATTCGGAGATGATAATAAGTTGAAAATATTTCCACCCAATACATATAAATTTAAACCAAAAGATCACATAGTTATAGATGAAGTGCAAGAATGCATCCTAGATAATTTCTGGTATCAATATAATAACAAAAGAGAAGAAAAGGGATATATGTTGTCAATATTAAATAGCCTTTCTGAATATTTCCATCAAATAAATGAATCAATGCCTATTTCTCAAAATATTGAAACTATAGACCAAAAACCCATATATGTGGTTTTTGAAGGAAAGGTTCCAGGAATATACATATCCTTTGAACAAATAATAGCCCAGAAGATAGACTCAAAATTAACGGGTGGAATATCATGGAAAAAATATAAAGATATTGAAGAAGCACTAAGTCAGGCAAGAAAAATATTAGGAGTAAATTACTATATAGAGCCAGCAGCCAAAGAATATATCCAAAAATACAAAAGATTGAAGAATAAGAAGGCTCCAGAGCCCCTTCATTATATAAATATAAAAGAAGAAATGCCATCTAAAAAACCCACATATAAAGAATGCCTAACAAAGGGAATTGACCCTTTAGATGGTGAATATATAGACTGGAAAATAATAGAAAAATTTGAAGAAGTTTCTCCCCAGTGGAAGAAAGAATTCAAGGAAGAAATACTCAAGGAATTAAAACAAGAATTAAATGAGAAGTTTGAAGAGATGAAAAAAGTTTATGATGAAAAATTTGAAATATCTCTCTCAGATGTAGATACCATGGATATTGGTGGTCATGGGCAACCAGATCACTAAAATTATTAGCCAAAGAAAAAGCAAATATTAAATTGATAAGGTATTATCAATTATTCGGGCATGACCAGTGAGCTATGTGTAGGCTAATAATGCCCCTAATAAAGAAATCTCACAGAGGCTTGCTTTCGGCGCTTGCTTTCGGCGGGAAAGTGAATGCGAAAGTGACATAAAGAAGACTGAAGAATCTTGCTTTCGGTGGGAAAGTAAATGAAGGTGGCGTATTCGTGAAGCCACAGTGCTGTGAAGATAGGCACGAATTCTCTGAAGAGCTTCCCTCCCAGAGCATCTATAAAAGGAGAGGTCTGCTCAGTGGGAGAACACACAACACATCAACGAAGCGAAAAACTTCCTCCAAGCAGAGCTTCCATCCACCCTCTAGCCTTAGTAGTAGTAGCCTGATAAGAAAATACCTTGCAAGTATATAATAGCAAGGAGTGCAATATACTTCAGTAAGGTAAGCTAGTAAGTTTGTTTTTCATCCTTCGGGGTTCCCGAAAGGGAAAACCATATGTAAACTTGTTTGTTTAATTATGAAGTAAGTCTTCTTTAAGTATTCCCTGTCTTTTTATTTTCTGGAAGAATGTTTATGCGAGGGACCCTATAGGAGAAACCTCTTCGATAGTTCTCGTTTACAGCCTGCATCTCAAATAGGCATCAGGAGAACCGTTATCGGTAGAGAAGTGTTCCCTTCGGGTGGAACTGCCTGGGGAGAAGATAAACTCTCTGTCAGAAAATAAAATATGACTAGGGATATCTGAGAAAATTCTGCTTCTAAAAAACAAATAAGTGATAAATATGGTGAGTACCGAGTAGGATAACACAACCAATCGTTTTACACCCGGCTGTACTAGTGGTTTCGCCAGCCAAAAAGGATCCTGCAAAAAATCGCTATCAGTGAATAGTAATCGTGAATAGTAAATTGGAACAGTAATTTAATTGTGAACAGTAACCTGACTGCTGTGAACAGTAGTATACAGTAATATTATATATATATATATATATATTCTGTGGTTCACAGTAATAATTCAGTAAATAACATGTATCAAACGTTGTCACACTTATTTCTGTCCAGCCGAACAAGCCGAAGTCCACAATACATCAGGTCGTCAGCTATGAGGCCGCCAGCCCAACACTTATTTCTCCATGTTCCCAACTACTCTCGACCTCTCGTTATTTGTTACGATGCCCACGAGTCTCCGACACACTCGGCGGCGCTCGAAGCGCAGATGCAAGAGAGATGAAACGACGCGTGCTCTCAGCCATAGGACGCAGGAGCCACAATGCTCAGCGGCGGCAAGAGCGGCGAGCCTCAACGTAGCACTATCAGCTTGACCGGCAGCGGTAGCTGTGCACAGCCTTAGTCTAGATCTGGTAATTGATGCCTTGCATTTGTTGATGATTCATGCTCCTCTAGATCTAGCGCTTGAATGTCTCCTTTATATCGATTTCACGGCTAATCAACTCCATATTCTTAGATATAGTAAAGTTTCCTTCAAATCAAGAGCTTGTGCGCGGTGGCCATGTCCATCTCCGTCACGACGCCCTTCTTAGCCGCCGGCTTCTTCACAGCGCTCTGCTTCTTCTGCTGCTGCGGCGGCTGCGAAGGAGAAGGAGTTGTCTTCAGTTTGGAGGAGGGCGGCGCGGCGGCATGGTGGTGGTGCAGGAAGGCGAACTTTTCCTTGCCGTCGTTACGGGAGCAGCCACCGCCGCCAGCGTCGCGACGACGACGACTCTCCGCCGGTCGGCGCTCTTGGGGAACTTGTCGCAGGCGGGTGAACCTGGCTCCGAGCGCGGCGCCCATGCACAGTAGGTGTCGGAGGAGGGCGGCGCTGTGGTGTCAGCGGCCTCCCGTGTCTCCCCGTCGTCGGGTGACAGGTCGAGGAGGCGGCGGTCGAAGACGGGTTACGCCGCTCCGGAGTCGGACGACGCAGACATGGGCTGACTGACGATGTACTGGGTCACGCAACACAGACATGGGCGCGAGCGACGCACCACGCGCAAGAGGCGGACGAACTGACGAACGGAAACGGTTTTAATTTTTATAATAGTAAAGATTTTATACACTACTTTATGCACTAAAAAAGTTTATACATAAAAATTTGATACAAAGAAATTTTATAGGTTTATTAGCCTAGTCAAAATCTATACATAGAAACTTTATGCAAAAAAAACTTTATACATAGAAATTTTATAAATAGAAGCATTCTATATAGAAACATTTGGTATAAAAGATTTTTAAAAATTATACTGGAAACAAATTTAAAAATAGAAAAGTTAAAAAAAATTGTGGGTCAGGAGACCCAAATTGGCATGTGCTGGATGGAGCGCTGCACGGATGGGGGCAAACGATTTCTTCTTCTTCTTCTTTTTTTGGCTACGTGGTATTTTCTCGTTGACTCGAATCGAGTTTAGATGTGCCATAGACGTTTCGAGCGCCCTAGCGAGACGTGAACGTATGTTATATCTTTTGTTCGTAGGGTGCTCGAATTCGTCTTATATTCCGTGATAACTTTCATACATATACCTTTTGTTAATAATTAACTTAAGCTATCCGAGTCATAAAAGGCTCGTGGAGTTAGACAGGATGGATAGGGTTGGCAGCTTAAGCGGATAACCTAGCAAGGAAAAATGCACAATGAAACGTATTCTTTTTTGACACTATTGTTGTCACTGGGCTAGCTTCCATCCAAGCACACGCTATGGAGTGAAATACCATTGAAGTGTGCTTGAAAGTTCTTTTTAGATGAGTTTCATTTTGTTACATAAGCCACAAATACTTTACCCCCGACATAATTTGGAACTGTCTATTAATTAAACTTTTAAAAAAGATGAATTCATTAAATGATTTTTTCTGTATCCAAAGGCTAAAGTAGGAACCATTAGATATAATTATACATATTTATGACTGAGTTATATAAATTTATAACTAAATTTTATCAAGATACAAACCGTTAGATGTAGTTGGATATATTTATGATTGGGTTGCACAAATTTATAACTAAAGTTATACATGATCGATAATGACAACTATAATAAGTTAAAAATACAACTATAACAAGTTAAAAATGTAGCTTGGAACTCACTTTCTTCGTTTCGAATCTTAAAGTTTTATCCAACAACTAGCGTTGTTGTTTGATTTGACAGAATCACAAAAATCAAACGTTTGATCCATACTAAATTTGATATAATTTTGGTGGTAGATTTTTTTTGCGTTTTAATCAAGCTGGATTGAAGCTAATTTATGAATCCCATCCACCATCTTATAATCACATCCACTGGTTCACTTGCCTCTGTATGTGTATATATCCACCTTGTACTCACTCTCGAGTCTCGACATGGTCATTATTCGGTCAGCTCGATGCCAAGACAACGGTATATACATGAAGCAATGGCCTAGGAATGAGAGGTGCCGAGAAGGTATCTTGCTCGAAGGGGGAAGTTCCGTCCGCTCTAGAGTGTGGTTACGCTTGTTGGAGGCTCGCTGTGTCACTTCCGTAGGAACTGGAGCCTCTGCCCATATGCGACGACTGGTCGACTGTTCACGTCCCCTTTTTCTTTTTGCCAAAAACAATTATCTCTAGACCAGCTCTGTTTTCTTAGCATAATTTTGCAATGAGACCCCAATACGTGTGTCAGAACGTAGCTACCACCGACGTCCAGTGTCTGAGCGCCGAATATCGAAGAGAAGAAGGGAGGTGTTATAATTAGCTTTACAATTTATTAACAACCTATGGCACATTGGCACTGTTCGGCGGCAACTAAGCCACCGGCCACACGGCCGTATTAGCATCCCATCCCATACTGTTTGGCGGCAGATTTTTCCTATCATCGGATATGGGTTACCACACACTAGCGATAAACATGATTATCATGTGATACTTATAATAAATCATATAAATTTATTAAAAATTATTTTTTATTTAAATTTAGTGGGACACTATAATATTATCGTTATCCTATCCTGACAATGATAAGAGCGTGGTTACCACTGGTTTTAAAAACCCTGCGGTGGGTGCATGCGCCTGGCTAAATGGGCTACAAGTGCCCGGTCAGCCGGGCCGTGCAGCAGTTTTGGGTCGTTTTCTGCGGGCACTGCATGTGGTGGGTGCAGATTTTGGGCTTTCGGGCTGGTTGTCGCGTGTGGCCCGTGAAGCTGACGGAGCCACTGGCCCATGTGTGAGCATCCCTCGGACTGATAGAGCCTCCGATTTCGCGAGGTCAAATTCGCCGTCTGCTGATGATATGGTTTTGAATTTTGTCGACCAACCGGCTCATAGCCTCATTGATCTGCCCATGTGTATGCATGCCAGTATATATTTCTTCCTACTCACTTCCCTGTAGTCCCTTATGCTACTCCTCTTTAGACATGGTCACTGTAGAGATAACAATTCGATGCCAAGGTTGGTGGCCTTGGCGTCTCACTCTCTCTCCCCCTTGAAAGGAAGCTTTGGCCTTGGAAATGGGAGGCGTCAGAAAGAGACATTCGACGGGATAGTCCACTCCTACGGCTAACCAGAATGGTCATGGCTCTCGAGAGGCTATATGTGCAGTGGCTCTCCTAGATTGGCCATGCAAATAGGTGCCCTCTTACTCTTTGTTTTATTTTTTAGTCTCTATATCCACACATGGCTATCCTCTTTGCTTTATTGACATGTGGCATATACTTACCACGTTCTCTCGTCATGGTAACTATCACCATGGGCTTAACTCTATTGACAATCAACACCTACAGTTTACAGTGGATCTGTCCAATTCCACCTGCTAATGACCCTCGTTTATAGTTTGAAGTACGTCAAGACTCAGAGATATGAACTTACATGAATCTAAGGTTTGCATCTTCTGCCCAGTTGTAGTTCGTAGGTCAAAATAAATGCAGTAGGCAGACTAACAGAAATATTTTCCCCCCCCAAGAAAAGACTAATAAAGATACTATCACGTTAACGTTAGTCATGTAAAGAGACCATTCAAGTACACATTTGCCATGGCCAAACTTCCCATAGAAAAGTAACACATGGGACTATTTGAGAGTCGAACAGTTAATTCGAGCAACGCCTCACAAAAGAAGAACCTTACCATGCTGCAAGCCTGCAATGTTGGTTCATCGAAGTCGTTGGCACACGAACCCATGGCGACCGGCGAGGCTAGTAGTTGTCCTGTGATCCTGTCCATGCCACTGTCATCTGCGCTGGTGATCAGCTTGCTCCCCTGATGCTACTCCACTGTCATCTCAGTGCCTTAAGCTAGGTCAAGCTTGTTCCAATAGGCTGTGAGATTAAATCCTCTCGTACTTGAGTACTTAACAATGTGTTTTTAAGTTTATTTCCTCAGTGAGACACTGTCTGGGACGAGTACTTTGGATGTCAGAGTAATACGTACAACAAGTATACAAAGCAGGATGGTATATATATTGTGCTAGGTGTTTGTTTGTGCTAGTAAAATCTAGGGGCCGGTGTGGACGGATCGATTGATTAAGGGGGGCAAAAAGAGAGTGACTACTTAAACCTGTATTTAACTACTGTGGTAGTTCACCGTCTCACAGATGATTTGGCCATGAGCAGATGATCCTCTTATTGTAATAAAGCTAATTTATGTCATGCAGCAGCTAGCATATAACCCACACATTCCCTTTCATGTATGCGTGTACATATGTAGCAACCTTTCCGGCTTTCTGTCCACTACCTTCATGTATGTTTATGTAGACATGCAGCAACCTTTCTGGCCCTCTGTTCATAATCTTCACGTACCTCTTGCTTGTGACATTTATAGCTTTATCTTAAATCCCATGATTATTCATGCTCACCCAACCAAATCTGATTCTTAATTGTCCAGCCAACTAATTAACCTCGATCCACGTTAATTACGCTCATCAAGAAAATGGCCAGTGGATCTTTGGGAATGAGCGGCGTCGAGGTAACACCTTCGCCCAACTGACTTGTTCACGGTGAACCATGGTGGTCATGACGCTGGCACAACATGATAGCAACCGCCTGGTGTCGATGCTGAAGCTAGTCAACGGCGGTCATCGCAACGTGTCATGCTACTCCATCCAAACCTAAAAAAATTTATAGTATTAGTCTAACTGTACTTTTAGAGTTTAGTTCACTGAATCTTTTTAATATTATTGTATCGTTTTAATCATCTAACCATTAATACTCTTTTCTTCTTATTTTCTCTTCGTATTAATTAGAGATATAATTGCTTTTTACCTTTCTATTTAATTTTTCTTTAACTAACTAAAACTATACTCTTGTATGTAAGGAAAAAAAGAGTTTTTAGGGACAGAGAGAGTAAGGTAAAAAAGAGTGTTCGTCCAACGCACACACCCTGACACCCGACGCCTCCTCGCTAACGCAGCCACCGCCCGCTCCAACACCCCGCGAGTCCACACACCACTGACGGCTTTGCTCCTCAGCCCCACGCCGCCTGCCATCGCTACCACTTGCCAACATTGTTGCCAGCAAGGTCACGTGCCGTGGTACCTTCATCCCTCAGCATGACACTGTTTGTCACCGCCAGCCAGTTGCCAACGCCATTGTCACCTGCGCGAGGTCGCACGCCACCGTCGTTGCCAACGCGAGGTCATGCGCCACCGCCAACCGTGCAATTTAGTTACAATTATTAGAATTACAGTAAATGTTGTGGATGACCAATGTGGTACAACTATCAACCATGAGAAAAAACCCTTGAGTTATTATGGAAAACAGAGAAAACTCAAATTTACAAGAATAATTAGTTCCATATTATCCAAAGATCTTAATTATAATTTTATACCTCAAACTTTATACGTGTAAACAAGGCCCCAAATTCTTTTCCTACAAGCTTTGAAGGACCAACTGGATGATGTGAGACTTACTAGCTATATGAACATGAGCTTTGTTTAGAAAACATTCAGTTACGAAGAATGTGTAGTCACCATAAAAAATTTTAACATTTAGAAAAATAGAGATACACTGTAATTGCGTGGCTAGGGTAGTTCTTGCCCAAACCCAGCCCTGTCCTGTCCTGCCTTGTTGCCACCCCTAACTGCATGCTAGATTAAGTTAGGGTCTTGTGTCGTGAAGGCGCAACATCAGCGGTCTTAGATGGTGTTTATTTTTTTGCTAGTAGTTTATAGCTTGTGTCTAGATTTTCGTTAGTATGCTTTCCGAAACGTAAAATAGTATATTTTTTTGTAAAAACTTTCTATATGAAACTATCTTTAAAAATCAAATAGATCCAGTTTTCAAGTTTTTAATAGTTAATACTTAATTAATCACATGCTAATTACTTAACTTGATTCACATGCAGTTTATAAGCCATACTAATAAATCAGAAAGAATACCACCAATTCTCTATCGTATGGAAGGTAATGCTATGGTTTGAGGGGAGAAAAAAATGCCTGTTAAAGTTAAGGGGCTGCTACCGAACACGGATCCTCTGACGTTATAGAGCAAAGTCACCACGTGACGTTCGCTTCATCTCGGCCATCCAAGGGCATCGAACATCCTCCGTTTCTCGGGCTAAGTCCAAAGTGCTTTTTCTCCCACCTTCGTACCTTTGAGTTGTCATCTTCGACATTGAGCTTCATGGCCGATATCTGTCTCACTTTTTTCTTAACGGGAGATAGTAGGGTGGCCATTCTATGAAACTTATTCACATCTCGGTGTAGATACCGTCGGCCACCAGCAAAGCTCGACCATGCTGGTGGAGCAGCTCACAACTGAACCAAGATTGTATTCTTGAGGTTAAGATAAATTTTGCCTACCTCCTCCAATTGCCACTCTACGAGCTAGAAAAAAAAGAAAGGTAAAGAGACTAATCTCCAGCACAATCCTTCATAGCCAACCAGAATGTTCTCTATATCGTTTTGGATTGAACTTTGAATCTCAAAATTATGATGTTGCTGTCAAAAAGAAAGCAAAGCAACCGTGCGCTAGAGTTGGGCTTCTTTGAATCTTGAAACGCTGAATCGCTGCTAGCCTGTGACCATCGGGAGGATGCCGCGAGTTTTGCAGTGGAATGCGGACAGCCAGCGGCGGCGGCGATGGCCACAGGAGCAAGAATCCATGGCTGATGCCTTAATGTGTTGGCTCTTGCGGTGGGCCTGAAATCTTGGACGGCTGAGATGAAGCGAACATCACGCGGTGACTTTGCTCTACAACGTCAGAGGATCCGCGTCCAGCTGGTACTGTACTCGACGTCGGAACGGGATCCACAGTTCCGCACGACACGCTCCTGCGCCTACACCTCCTGTGCGATTAACTCCTCCACTTAGGGTGTTTTTACTGGGTCGACAAGTGTTTTACTTTGACGACTTATTATTGTGCTTCTCTCAGGGGTTAGAAAAACTGGATCGGTTTGACTGCGCTATATGTGTCTAGTCTAGGATACACGTCGGTCTGGACCAATGTACTGGTTGGGCTACTGTGATTAGACCGAGCAGTAGAATTTCGTTGATACTATGATAATCATAGTACATCTGATGTATCATGTAGGTGGTATCTTAGAGTATCATGATATTTCTGGGTATTCGTACGTATTATGATGCTTTCATAAATATTAGGAATAAAAATCAGAGTAAAATCATCAAATGTCGATACAACCTTCGTGATATATGTATCATCCTTTGTACTCGTAAGTATCACAGTTGGTAGATATCATATCTAGTATATATAGGTATTAAATCTGATACTGGGTATCAGGCCTGTCCGATACCTGATACTACCAAGATATCAAACTTGGCCGATAAGTACGTATTAGCCGTGGTATCTATAGATATCAAACCTGATATCTTATAGGTATCAGATCTGGTACTCGTATCAGAGTTGACATGCTTTAGACTTAGTACTCGTATGTATCAGGCCTTATACCCATAACTAGTATCATAGGTTCTACAGCCGTCTCAGAAATATCATAGGCATCTCATGTTTTACGAAGGTGTCCTCTTATGTAAAAATTACTTGGTTCAAGAATTATTAAAACAAATTATAAAAACCAAAATAAATTGGAATAGTAGTTAGTATGTTAATGCTAATGAATAGCTATTTTAAAAATTAGTTTGACGGTACTAATGTTACATATCACACAGTGGGTTCGTGGCACGTAACTCCACGCTATCGCATAACACTATGTTTCGTGATGGTGCTGCTGCATGAACTATTTTCTTTCCGAGAGGTTAGACCAAGCTAGCTGTCGACCAAACATGCGGACGCATGCACCTGCGGTGGGCCTGCACGGACTGCGGAAGAGAACGTCGGCATGCGCGAAGGGTATACCGCGCAGCGCAGGGCGGACTGGATCTCGTCCTGTAATCTTTCCTTAAAGATAAAATACGCCATCCGGAGCCGTCTGATTTCCCGGGAGCACCTGCGGCCGTCCGATCCCCACGTGTGTCTCCCCCGGCCCCTTGACATTTGAAGCAGCCGACACAATGGAAGGAAACTGCAGGATGTTGCAGTATCGCCGCCAGCATAAAACGAAGCAGTCGACGCTGCGGGTGGCTGGCGCTGCGGGACCAAAGGCTGTTGCTGGCGATGTCTCCCTCCCCCACGGCGGCTGCAACATCGCCGCCTATCACCACCCCCTCCCCCTCCACAAAATCCACTTGCAACATCGCCGGCAAACTACACGGTTGTGATCTAATCCAGCAAATTGAGAAGCAGTCGGTCCATCCAAACATTGTAGTCCATTCTGGACCTGAGGCGAGCTCTTCATGTGCGAGCCGAGGAGCAATTTCTGCTGCAAACATGCAAATTGCTCTAAGTTGGCGAGTCCAATTTCTCTAGGTTTTTCTTTGGAAAAATTGTGCTAAAATCTGTTGCATTTACTCAAAATCTGTTGAATTGTGCCAAAAGGGGTGGCCGGTCTGTCAAACGGTGTGCACGTCTTTAGTACAGGCTTGTGGATGGAGTCATCGTGGCAACACCGCAGCCCCCTATCGATCTTGTCCATTACCGTTGTTTGGTTTATCTCAGAGGATGGTCTCCTTAGCTCAGTCGGCTTTATCTTCTGAATGGGTGTTGTTGTTTTGTATGATCTATCCTTTATGTCGATGTACTGGGGATGCCATTCCCCTTAAACTCTGTCTTTAATCTTATAAAAAATTTAGGAGAAAAAAATCAAATATCCCCCTATAAGTCACTAGTATTTCTACTTCCCCCTTCAACTCAATTTCGTACACAAAACTCCTTGCAAGTCAATTTTTCTTTAAAAGAGAAATTGACTTGTAGAGGGTTTTATGCACGAAATTAAGTTGTAGGGGGGAAATTAGAAATATAAGTGAATTGTAGCGGGGTATTTGGATTTTCCCCGTAAATTTATGAGTTTTTTTTTAAAAAAAGACATGACACTGTTGTCGGCGAAACGGGACTGGGGGCTCCACATACCCCGGGGACGCGTGGATCTTCGGCCACGTCAGCTCCTCCGGGGCCCACATTCTGCACCGGTGACAGCCGGCTATGGCCGTTTTTCAGCCAAGTACCTGGGGCCCGAGCACTGCCCGGGCCCGAGTGCGCCTTCCCCGAGCGCGTCACGACGACTGCCGCATCTGCCTCGGCCCCGGGCCCGGGGACATTCCCGGGCCTTGCCCCCCGGTCCCGGGAGCCACAGGCTCGGTCCTGGGGCGCGTTCCCGGGGCACGGTCTAGGGGCGCGTTCTCGGGGCACATTGCTGGGATATTCCCGGGGCTCGGGTCTTGCCCCCCGGTCCCGGGACCCACAGCTTCAGCCCCGGGTCGCGTCCCCGGGACACATTACTGGGACTTCCCGGGCCCGGGCCTCGCCCCCGGTCCCGGGACCCACCTCCTCGGCCCCGAGTCTCGCCCCCTGGTCCCGGGGCCCACAGCTTCCGTTCCCGAGGAACTCGGTGCCTTGTGCGCGCGGAGGGCTCGACGAGCTCTCTGCCCCGGGCGCGAGCTTGACTCGGGTGGACCAACTGTTCCAACCACCCGCATTAATGGCGAGACGACGGGGCGCGTCGCCCCTGTCGCCCGCTCTGCCACGCGTGACGACCCCCCGTGGGCCGGTTCCCTGTGCAGCCAGAGAACTTTTGACTAAGAGGGCTTCATTTTTCCACGCTCTGGCAGCGATGGCATGCGCTGTCACACCTTCACGACCTAGCCGCCCGCAGCAGCCGAGTGATGTGACGACAAGACATCCCGAACCAACTCCGGCGTTGCTTAGCAGGCGGCCGCGTGCGTGCGACAAGACATATCATACCTAGAAAAGCTTTCTCTTGGCATGTGTATCAAGCACTGTGGACTCCCCTTGGACTATGAAAGGAGGATCCATGCCTGCAGGGAAAGGGGGTCTCTGGTGCTGGTTCGAAAGTCTCTCGTTCCAGGTTCCAGAGAAAAAGACACTAAGGAGTTTAGCCTCGAGGGAGACGGAGTTCCCAAGTGAGGGCTAGCTCCTGAGCATCCCTTAAGAACATCTTGTAAGAGCAAATCATATTCATCTCCCACATAGCAGATACACACAGAAGTAGGGTATTATGTCTCCGCGCGGCCCGAACCTATCTACTTCTCCTGTCTCCCTTACATGCCATCGTCCAACGCCGCAGTCGTCTTGTGAACAACTCCCCTGGCCGAACCTCAAAGGGGGGTCCCTAGACTCCCCGTGGTTGGAGTTTCCTCCTCCGACAACTGTTGATACTAAGAGTTATATCACATAACACTACTGATATCAGAAGTCATATCACCCACACGTCATAAATAACTACATTTTAGTATTATCATTGTCTATTCGTCAACATTAAAAAAAATCTTAGAACAACCTAATAAACCCACCCACCAGCATATATTACTACAGTGCATTGATCCATCTCTTCACCTGCTGCAAACGCAAAATTAAAAAACTAGTTTAAGGATAAATGTAAGATTTTTGCATGAATTTCATTGAAATTAAACTAAATACGTAAAATAGTAAACTTATTATATAGAAATTCAAAAACATTATACATAGAGTATAAATTCTGGCACACCGATTTTCTAGTGTATGAGAATACTAGGCTCTAGGCATTTTCTTGTCCAGCTCATGGCTTCATGGCACAAAGCAGATTGGGGATAACGAAGTGGCCGCTGAGTGCTGAACCACGAAAGGTAAATTGACAAGATACCCATATCGCTAAAGCAACACATATATACTACTCTGTTTTATTTATCACTCGGACCGCTTTTTAAGGTTTGGTTTGCAAATATTTTCCATTACACGTTTACCAAAGTGGTGATTCCCATTTTGCTCTTTGTGGCCTAAAATGATATTTAGTTGACATATGCATTTAGAAGCGTCCAGATCATATATCCCACTTAACTAGGGGTATTTTGGTCATTTTACCTAGAAAGAGTTGATTGTATTGGTATATGTGTGGTCAAAAGTGACATGTAAATAAAAATGGAGTAAAATTCTATGAGTACTAAAAAAATCGGGCATGTTTGTTGGCACGTTTGCTAATTTAGCCCGTGATGCCTTTTTCAAGCATGGAATATGAGTTTTTTTAACTATATGTTAATTACTAGATTTTATACTATATATGCAATCCATATACAAAATATAGGACTAAATCATTAATTATACTAGAGACAACCTGTTGCATAAGTTGTTTGCATAATGTCTAGTAGGACGTAAAAATATTATATAGACAGCCACTTCCTAAACCATTGTTCATGTCCTTATTGGAACATTTATCGTCAACTTTCCTAAAATAGTAAAAAATGTAAAATTAGTAGGAAAATAATTTTATCACCTTTTTGCATTTTTTATACTTCGTATTCCTTTTTAATGTAAAATTTCATTATTTATTGTTCTATTTTTAAGTAATATATAGGATGTTAATAACCCAATCTACGTACTTGCATTGATTTTCATTTTTATCTGTAGCAGAGACCATACTTTCTCTTGTTGAGAAACATGCAACTTATTAGCTTTTCAGATGGCATTGGTATTGACTTTAATGATTAATTTCTTGCATAGTATATTATCAATAACTATAAAATTAATACGAATCTAACAATATAACTTCTATATAAGACCAATATGCTTAAATTTATTGTTGTATTCCAAGCCTGATGTATACTTACAGTACTCACATGCATGGCTCATCTCATAGCACATGCAAATGCGCGTGGGAGCTCAGCGCACAGGCGACTCGACCCGCACAATGCCCGCATTGGCTTGGCCCATGGACCAACGTGCCTACCTAGAGGGTGTTTGGACCAGACAGCAGGCGCGCGAGACATCCAGAAACCGCTGTTATTTCGGTTGGGAAAAAATATAGAATTTGATTTCTGCCCTCTAACCGTAAAATCAGGTATATCAACTTTCTCAACTATTAAAACTGGTGCAAATTAACTTTCTCAGCGGTTTTAAAGGGGGTTTTCGTTGACGTGGTGCCTACGTGACACGGTTGACCTAGTCTCCATATGATGTGACGCTTACATGGTATTAGAAGCAAAAATAAAAAATTAAAATACCAATGGGACTCACATGTTAGTGAGACTTACACTAAAAAAGAAATTGAAAACACATTGCTCCGTCAGCATCTCCTCCGCGCGGACAGGCAGCGCACAAGGCGGAGGACAAGGCACGATTCCGGCCATGGCCGCCATCCTCCTCGTCACGATTCCGGCCGTGCCCATCCTCCTTCGTGAGCCATCACCGGCGCCGCTGCTCGGCCTCCTCGCCGCTGTCGGGAGACAGAGGTGAAGGCCAACGGCGTGGAGGAGATGGATGATGTCGAGGGCTGGCGGCACTGGACCCGAAGACGCGGTGACGCCTATGGCACGGACGGTGTCGGCTCCCCTCTAGCTGGCCCTTCATCCCCGCCTCCTCCTCCCTCTCCGCCCCGCTTGCTTGCCTGCCTCTCTCTCCCTCTCTCGCCTGCCAACGGGAGGGGCCGCAGGAGAGCCGTGTTAGGGGGAGCAAGGGGAGGGCTGAGCCCGGTGGTGGCCAGCCTCCTACTCCTACGGGTGGCGATAGCTTCTCCCCGATTCCCTCTTGGTGGAGCTCCAGCAGCAGCAGAGGGATTTCGGGTAGCGACAGAGTAGAGGCCGGAGGAGGGCGCTGAAGCCGACGGCCCGATAGGCGGAGACGGGGAGCCGACGGGCCGGAGCTTGGCAAGGACGGTAGGCACGCCTTTAGTGGTCGGAGCCTAGACGCCATGGCGGAGGATCCTAGTCGAGGTTGACGGATGAGGAGGCGGTGTGGACACGGTTCTTGTGCTCACCTACCTACCCTCTACCGGCGACGTCAACGACGTCGTCGCATTCCTGGAGACGGAGGCCGACAGCGACGCACGGGTGCTGTCTAGCACCGAGAGGCATGATGTCCCGCATTCTTGCGGCTCGAGCCCATCCTAGAGTTGCCTGAGTTCCCCACGTCGGTGCTTGCCGTCAGGCGACACGGTTCGTCAACGGCGAAGGCGCACGACCGGCATCTCCCCGTGGAGAGCAGGGAGAGGGAAAGAAGAGGGAATAATAGGGGGGAGAGTGGCCACCGACTGCCGCCTGCCTCCACGTAGCACGGCTCCGGTAGGAGGTGGCCGCCGACCGCCACGCCACGTTCCGTGCGCTCGACATGGGGCTCATCATGGGGGGCAACCTCCTTCGGGCTGACCTCGAGACTGCCGTGACGCGCATTGTCGCTGCTGAACCGGGTGATGAAGGAGGACCAGAGGTGGATGGAGGGGCTCAATAGGAATCGAAGACATTTCGCTATGAAGGGCCAACCGCTAGGAGAGGAACGAGAAAAGAGGAGGAGAGAGACGATAATGGGGAGAGAGGGAGGAAGAAGGAAGGAAGAGAGAGGATAACAAGTGGACCCCACGCTGTGACCGATATGTGGACTCCACAAATTTTTTAGAATTTTTTGTGAAATTGCCAATGACATGTGGGCTCTATTTTAGTTTTTTATTTTTTTGCTGACTGTGATTCTACGTAAGTATCATATAGCCGCCACCATAGTATGCAAGACTAGTCAATCTATGTCACGTGAATGTCATGCAAGTGAAAACCACTTTCCACAATACGTCGAAGGAGTCATTTTGCACCGATTTTAATTAGAAGAGTATATTATCCGATGTTAGCATGGTTTAGATTAGACACATAGTTGAGGGAGTTAAATAGGACATTTTCTTTCCGTTGCTCCTGTACGGCGACAGCAGGTATATACGCGTGCGACGCCTGTTTGCCGAATGCTGTAGGGACACGTGGCAGCGTAAAGTAAAATGGGTAAAAATGGACCAATCAGCTAGATAATTAGATATGACATTGTTTACTCGCCATGTATAAGTACTATTCCACATTCTGGCAGCTCTGTTCCTTCATGCATATATGCACCTCCTGCTCTTCTTGACATGAACCACTTGTGCATAAATGCATGCACTCCTTTCATCTATTGGCGGTTCCCACGTTTAAGTACTGGTGATTCATAAGTCATAACAAACCACACCAACAACATATACGATCGATCGCCCAACCATGCATACCTGATCAGCTGATACATCCATCTCTGTTCCTGTACACCGAAATTGACACTGAGCTTGGTTGAATCGGCGGGCCATCGACCATGTACGACGAACTCGTTGTCCGTGTGGCACGGGTCCATACATGCCAATATGGTGTCGATCGATCGGAAATTCGGAATGGGCGGCGTAGGGGAAAACTGCCTTCTCCTACCTCCATTATCTGTGGTGTGGTGTGGTGTGCCATAATAGGTGGGGCTCGAGTACAGCCAGCGCACACTACCAACTCGCAAGGAGCTGATGCCTCGTCCAACACACTGCGGAGACGTTGCGACGAATGTATGATCTGTTTCAGATTGTGGCACAAAATTTAGAGGACAGAGGGCGTGTTCGGACATACTTGTATGGCTGATTTATAAATCACACGTAAAATAAGAAATATTATTAGTATGTAATTAATTAAGTATTAACTATTAAAAATTTAAAAAATGAATATATTTGATTTTTTAAGAGTATTAGAGACAGCCTGTAATACCTTTGAACGGCTCAAGACCGAAAAACACAGACAAAGAGCCTGTCACAAGCGAAAGACTCAGCGCGCCAGGCAAAGATGAAGGGTATAATGGCGAAGAGCAATGCACATAAGACGAATCTGCTATGGACCGAGGGCGAGCCTGGAGACGAGCGATGACCCCGACTAGAAGGCAAAGAGCCTAGAGCACCAAGCGTAGAGCGAAACAGCTGAAGGGCTTGGTGAGTAGGCGAAGCTCAGTAGAGAGCGGTAGAGCCTGTCAATGCTATCTCTACCCAATGGGCCAAAAGGCCCATTAAAAGGGCGGCCCATCTCATGGCCCAGCAGCTCAGCAAGGACATATAAATAGGAAAAGACATATATACGCTTGTAGCTATTTCTATCAAGGAGCTATATTGTAATATCATCTATGAATAAAATCCTAGAACTTGTAAGTGAACTTTTAGCCCTATAAATAGACACACAGGACACTGTAATAGTAAGTTTTTTGAGATTGAATATAGAAATTTATTTGTCCACGCTCAGAATTTATTGTTGTATTCTTAACAACATAGAGATACTTTTATATAGAAAATTTTTTGTAAAAAACATATCATTTTAACAAAAATATATTATTTTACATTTTAAAAAATATACTAACGAAAACTATGGTAAAAACCATCATCAGCTAGAAATATATCCGAACAACATCAGAGTCGTAGAGGTGGGGCACACCAGCTTCACTCTTTCATGCTTGCCGCCTTGTGAGTTCGGCTCACTCCCTCCGCGTACCTCCTGCATGTGACATCTTTACCTTTATGTCTTGTGCTGCTCTATTTTAATTAGCTTGTTAGGTAAGAAAAATAAAGCCACAAATTATGAGAGCTCCTATCCGTTCTTGTCCAGTCACGAATTAGACGTACGCTGGTCTCAGTATATATGTGGGCAGAGAGAAACTCAATATATGCCATGCACAGCTTAGCTAGCTTGAGAAATATGACTGACGTATTCTGTCGGAATGAGCGGTATTGGGAAACCAGCTTAGTCGAGTTGTCCGGTAGGCAGTTTACCACGGTGGTGCAGCATGAAAGGATGCTAGTTTGAAGCAAGTTGTTTAGAACCTAACGGCACTACGGTTGGAGGTTAACGTTGGATCAATATGCTAGACCGACACGGTGAGAGAAATAGTCTGTACGCTGCATGAGCTAGCTGGGATTCCGGCCTGGTTTGGTTCTCTACCTTGCTACAAATTTAGTAACATTAGTAATGTTAAGTTTAGTAGAACGACAAACACATGGAGGACATTGTGATTAATTAGATACCAGAATCTATACTACTTTAAAAGAAATTTGTGATGAAGGTGAGTGATGAATCTACCATTCTCCACCACCAACTTCGTACTTCCGATAAAGAAAAATAAGGATTTATAAGGTATATGTATAAATTAAGAGATAATATATGTAAAAACTGATAGCAAAAATAGATTGATGATAATGTTTTTTTAAAAAAATTCCATTGCAATGCATAGGCAATATCTTAGTTTTATAAAAAAAATTAGTATAGATATAGATAGATTACATTATGCATTGAGAAAAGTCCGATTAATTAAATGATACGGGTTTTTGAACGGTACAATATACAAATAAGTCGTATAACATGATATTTGTTTAGTTATCTAAAAAAGATCAATATATAATTAATGATTTGATTTGGAGAGGGACTGGCTGTGTGGTGGTAGAATTGTAGGTGCATGATTCTGCCTATTATAGTTCAAACACTAATAATCATGAATATTACGTATTATACATGAGTATACTTTTAAGCAGTGGCGGAGGGAGGGGGGGCACGGGGGGCCTGGCACCCCCTGACGCGCTACTAATCCTCTAGTATACCGTCAATATACATGTACGTATTAGCTGTCTAGACCCTCTCATTCATTCCAAATGTTAAGTGTATTTGAGGCCCAATAAGAAGCAGCCCATTTAGACCTATCTAGTTGCTGCTGCTCCCTTCATTATTGTTTGGAATACGAAGCGACGCTTTGCTCTGGCTTCCTTCCGTTCGTCTTCCTGTTTCTCCTTCGCGGTTTGCCGGCTTCGCCAGTTTGCCGGACACCGCGGCGCTGGTACTGCCGGACGCAGGGGCGAGACGCGCGCCACGCCGCCGCCGCTGTCCAACTTGACACCGCCGGCTGCCATCCAAATTACCTTTCGTCCACCAGCAGCAGCCGCCAGCAGGTAATCCATAATCTGATCATAAATCATCTAGTGATATTCTCTTATCTAATTAAGAGTCACTAGTGATTCTAAATTTTCCTTTCCAATTTTAGACAATATGAAGAAGAGAAAGACCATTAATAGCTTTTTTAAGCCGATTGGTTCAAGTGCTAATTGTATTGAAGCCATTGCAAGCTGAGGCTTATAGAGTAACGTGGAAGTGGAAGGTCCTAACCTGGAAGGGGAAACTCATAATGATCATGTACAAAATCCTAATAATCAGAGTAGTGCAGCTGAACCAATCGAAGCCGAGGTTGTCGAGTCCGAGCATCCACCAGTTGTAGCTACTAGATTTGAGAGAGACCCTGGTAAACATGTTCAAATATTGGAACTGCCAGCTGATCAACAAGATGAAGCTCGAAGATTTTATATTTCAGAGGGTCCATATCAACCTGTGTTGGCAGAGTACCCACTCAGTGAATTAGCTTATCGTCGTCGAAATATTTAAGCATGTGTTAGAGGAGTATACTTATAGATGTGTGTGGTGTGCGTGCATACGCCTCTCCATGTAATAAATAAAATTAATGAATTGATTATTTAAACAATTTATACGTACATATGGTACAACACCATCCTCTCTCCTCAATGTGCTGCCTCCATCTATTCAATATATACCTTACATATCATCCTCTTAGGCATTAACAAGCACCATTATCCAATATCCATGCCCTAGGATGTTCCCTTTCGTCTTCTTGCCTTGCCCCCCTGCCATAAATACCAGCAGCACATTCTTGCCCTGTCTGTCATTCTACAAGAAGAAGATGTACAACTTAGGAACGAGTGGCACCAGGAAAATATTTTCTGGTTTGGCTCAGTCGCCGTCCACGTTCAGGCTAACTTAGCACGCACCGTCCCAATCATCCATGCAAGATCAGTGTCTGTGCTTCAATGTGCGTGCACTTTTCCATGCTTTTGCCCGGATAGGCAGCGCAGCGCTGTGGTAATAGCTGGTTGGCCTGCGAGTGCATGCACGGGCTGGTTGGCCGTGCACTCCTGCTGCGTGGCAACTTCTGCGCGGTTTTGGTTGTCGGCCCGTGAAGCCAACAAGCCACCGAGGACAAAAATAGATGCACGGATGGAATGAATATCGCTGCTGAAAGCTGATTACATCATCTCATAACCACAACGACATTAATACTGTCAAGCACGGCGAATTGGCTTGCAAGTTGCAATTTGATTCGTTGCGAGCACAAAGAAACGACTAGTTTATCAGATGGCCGGATTCCTAGCCCGGCCCCTTGTCTAACTGCCTGTGCCCAGCACACTACGAGGCCCGTTCAGAACTTTTTAGTCTTTGAAACCTCTTTTGTTAGTGTAACTTTATTATTTTTATAGATTTACTGTTGATTAAATGTTTGATTTTTAGATTGTATCAAACAACAACACTGGTTTTTAATGAAACTTTAAGATTTAGGTTGGAGGAAGCGAATTCTAAATTATATTTTTAACTTGTTGTAGTTATCATTATCGATCACGCGTAACTTTAATTATAAATTTATATAACTTATAAATTTATAAAACTCGGTCATAAATATATACAACTGTAATCGTTTGATAGATTTATTTTTTTAAAATATTTGATTTATTTTTATGTTACCCACATGTTTACTGTGATGATCGTGATATCGTCACGTAGTGATAATTCCTACCAAAAGTAAGAGAGACCCTGTGGAGGGAGCGCAAGTTGGCTTCGTCAAGGTAACAAGGCTGGGATGGATGAAGCTATGCGGGAGGCGGCCACGGAGCACGACGAGATGCGATGGCCGCCGCTAAGCGGACGACGTTGGGTGGTTCGTCTCGTCGGCATAGTTATTAGGACCGGACCGGACCGGACCGGCGGTTCGACCGGAAAAAACCGGAACCGGAGAGTACAGCGGCTCGGTTCACTTAAAAGACCGTCCATGTAATCGAACCGGTAAAAACCGGTTGAACCAGCCGGTTTTTTACGGAATCGTTAAACCGGGCGGTTTTATTGGAACCGGCCGGCTTTTGCTTGTGGACGTTGCTACCCTCGTTTTTTTAGGACCACACAACTAAGGGATGGGCAAAATTGTAAATGTCTAGTTTTTAGTGTTACCTTGCCTCTTGCGGTCTTGCCTGTGTGTGCCTGCGTTGTTGCTGACTGCTGTGCCAAAACAGATCGGCGGCGGCGGCAAGGTCCAGCGGGCGCACGGCGGTGGCGGCGGCGCTGCAGCGAGCGCACGACGGCAAGGCGCAGGCGCACGGCGGCGGCCGCGGAGGCGCAGGCTCACGGCGGCGGCGGCGGCGGCAGACTCTCTCGCCTCGCCTCGTCTCGTCTCCTTCCTCCGATGCGCGGAAGCTTCTAGAAACCCCTCCTTCTCTGCTCTACTCCTTCCCGGTTGAGGATGCCACACTGATCCCCTACCACCGCCGCTAGTGCGCGTGATGCTGGCGTCCAAGGTCTGGTCGAGGCTCGTGTCGCCGTCTTCGCCGCGCGCCCTGTGTTCTCCGGTAGCCGCAGCAGTGGCGAGGTCCCTCCTGCCGGTCTCTGGTATGCCGGCCCTAGAAAGGTCACCGGCTTACCCCAGTGGCGGTGACGCGTGGCCCGGTGCCACGCTCGCGGAGACTGGGTGTCGCTCGGCCGGTGCGCTGTGGCCGCTGCCGTGCTCTTTCTCTTCTTCGGGCAATGCCGCGTGAGTCTCCCTCGGCGTTCTGAATCTTCTGATTCTATTGTGCTCACACCTTATCTGCATCACTGAATAGGCTAACGTGCTCACTAAAAATGTTTCCTCAAAAATGACAATGAAATTCTAGCTTCCATAACCATCATTCACTCACAAATGAGCTTCTCACACCAAATATTTTTGAGTGCCACAATAATTTTTTGAGTGCAGTTGCTGAGATTATATGTGCTTATTTTTTTCTATAAATCGACTATATATATATATATATATATTGCTCCGGTTCAATATATTTCATGACCGGTTCAATTTATCCGGTCTAAAACTATCGAACCAGCGGTTCAACCGATTTTTAACGGTTGGATCAGTAAATCAGTAAACCGAAGTCCTCGCCGGTTCGATGTCCGGTCCGGTGCTAATATCTACGCTCGTCGGCACTGATCGATCGAACCGTCCTGGCCGACTGCCACGTTGCAGTATATAAAACGAGTGGATCACGTGTTCGTGCTGGGCGTTTTCGCCTTGGGCGTCGTTTTTAAGCCCGTGGATTGGCGCGCCCAAACTTTGCCACCCATGGAATCAGGCCCATGACGGGGAGAGCTCCCCCGCATGTGTACGTCTAATGTGAGCGTCATCGAGCTAGGGAGCACGAGATATTCTTGGTGTTACACCAGGAGACACACTGTACTAGCTCGTACCAGCTAGCTACACGTAATAATCCACTCTCGATTAATTTACCTATTGACTTTTTAAATTTGCACCCAGCAAGCTACAGTGAATTATTTTTTTATTAGAAAACATATAGCATCAAATATTGACTCAGCTTTGAAACAAAGCCTAAAGCTGACAAAGTCTACAGTGCAATTAATTATTAAGCTCTATATATACATTATATTTTTCCCAGCTTGCTGTTGGTTTGCAACAAGAGTACGGTCATACTGCCATGGAGAAATTAAATAACATAGGGTCATATATACAGTAGTCAGTAGGTGACCAACTGCACACGCTGCCACTACTACAGAAATGATCAACAGTGCCGATTAGAAAAATTTATCTGTGTCAGGTATTTAACCGGCATGTATTGGCGTGCATCGCGGCCCAAACCTCGTCGACCCACGGCAGACCGAGGCCCCTTGCCGATCCGGCAGCCGTCCATCCTAACTCCGGCCGTCCGGCGGCCTTCGTCGAATCAAGCAACGGTTTCCCGTGAGCCTCCCCATTTCCTTTGCTCTTTGTTCATCCTTCTCTTCTTTCCCTTCTCACAAATCAAGTATATTTTGCATCTTGGTGGCCACGTTGGGCATTTGGATGAGTCATCCGGACGTGCGCCTCATCCATCTCACTACTTTCTTGGTTTTGTGGTGACTGTTGGACTGGACAGGAAATCCACCCATTTTATTTCTTGTATTGTTAGTAAGGAAGCACTAACTTCAAAGGGGAGCCTAATACGCGAAGGCTCGAGCAGACGCTCTGCACGTAAACGCTTCATTGATTTATGCCTTACACATGTTAGCACCCGCACGAGAGACTACATGTCTCAGATTTTTCGTACAATTAGGTTCTTCTTGATTACAGTTCCGCATGATTAGTGTTTCTGATTTTTTTCGGTGATTACTGTTTCTGATTAGCGCACCTAGTTAGCTTCGTGACAAGCTAAGGGAAAAATTTTTATATGGCAAATGTTTATACTCCTACTTTGGTTGCGTTCGGTTCTATCTAGCGGATTAGCTATTTTTTCGGTTTTCGTTAGCACGTTTTTTAAACTGCTAAATGATACGTTTCGTACGAAAACTTTATATATAGAAGTGGCTTTAAAAAATTAAATAAATCCATTTTCAAGTTTATAATAATTAAAACTTAATTAATCATACGCTAATAATTTATCTCTTTTGCATGAGTTTCAGCCGAATCTTTTGAACACACCCTTAGGCTCTCTTTGGAGTATATAACAAGTGGATCATGTGTTCGCGCTGGGCCAAGGTAATCACTATTGGTATACTAGATTGTATTGTTTTTTGTCTGATAGGTACTATCAAATTTTAAAAATACATATTTTTATATAGTTTTTTAATATGTTGTACAAATTGAATCCTATAATATTGATTTTGATAAATTTAATTGATATTTTGTAAATTTGAGTGAACTTATTTACGTTATTTTCAATTCATCTTATTTTAAATAATATTTTTATAGGATCGTGGAATCGTAGGATCGGGATATTACGTTTCATTCAGTAAGATCATATAGAAGTAAATAGCAGGATCGAGGTTATATAAAAATTAGGATAAATAGCAGGATCGAGGTTATATAAAAATTAGAATACTAGTTGGAATCGATATTATTTTGGTTTAATAGAATTATACTATCATAAGATAGTATAATACATATCGGAATTCTAACGACCTTGACTCGGCCTTTCCCCTAGGCCTCATTCGGAAGCTATGTTAGGATTAAGTTTGAGATGCGATAGGACAATTTCAGAACATAAAGTTAATGCATGGCAGTAAAGGAAATTAAGAGCGAATCGAATGCTACCAAGTAACCCAAAAGATGTATAGGCTATCCTACCAATTTGAGATGTTGAGAAAAAAAGGACAATATTAATGTCGTGGAGAGACATACAAGGATAACAGTTAAGACATGCTAAAGGAGATTAGAAATGGATCATCCAATACTTCTTTTATGGCTCTATATAAACACCTAGGAGAGGACCATCCTTCAAACATATAGCTACCTACCAATTAGCTTCCCTCTAAATCTGAATCTCTCCTGGTGGCGCTTCTTGGCAAGATTAGTTGCAAGGCTGCCGTGCTATTGGCAGCTCTCATGGTCATGGCTACTGTTTTCTCATCCTCTCATGCTGCTCAAGGTAAGGATAATATAAGTTTCTTTCTGCAGTCAACAAATCCACACAACTATTATTATATGTTCTTCGAGTATATCTTTTATTTACTATCGTTAAAATATTAAATATACCTAATGAATCAAATAACATTCATGGTCTAACCACTGGCTGCACAATTCGATTTTGTTTAGATGTAGGCGACGACAAGATGGCGTGTGCGCGGCTACAAGGATGCAGCACAAGAATGTGCATGAGCTACTGCCAAGTGCTCAACTATGAAAGAGGCACCTGCAAACACGACGATCCAGATCTATGCTGCTGCCCGTACAAACGTGTCGTATCCAATGATAAAATGCCATGATCAACTGCATTTATGTATGCGTCGATGTCGATGGATACATCGTAAACTTGCAGCTTCTATCAGATATAAAAACTATATAATAACTTTGGAGCGTTTTGTCTCGTATGAAAAGCACACAACCATGGCAACCCAGCTGTTAGCAATCATGTTGTGACGGCCATGAACACGGTCTGTGCTGCCATGAGCGTGACTAAAGTCTCGTATGAAGCTCAAAACCAGTGCGAGCAGGTCGTCCTCCTCGAGCCACTGCTCTTTGAGCAGCAGCCGGCGCATCCCGCTCTGCGCGATCTGGCTCAGCGGGTGCCTCGCCTGCTGGTAACAGAACTAATAGTATAATTTATATATCAACAATTAAGATCACTTCTACTAATAAAATATTAATAGTAAAATACTATCAGAAAAGAAACTGTAAAGTTACTCTATTTATAAAGGAGACTAGGAGCGAACGATTATACTTCATAGTAGTGAGACCAGAGTACTTGCATGCCCGTAGTTGCTCTATCGGAATGAGCGGCACAGGAAGCATACCAAGCAGATGACATTGACCAGTTGCTTGGCTTTCCCACGTCGAAGCATCTGTCATCAGAACAGCTAAACAGGGTGGGTTGCTGCGTGAGAGAAGACCATCGCGCGTGGCCGCCGACGATATCGTAGCGCATGTCTTTGCAGCAGCACGATTAATGTATTGAGTCGTCTTCTTTTTCTCTCCCTCTCCTTCCCGCGCACATTTCCGCTTCCTCCGATGGATCATGGATATATATTCACCAAGCAGTTAGTTAAACATTAGTACACGTAGTTGCCTCACCTCGACGTACGTGCCTCCTCGATCGGAATGAGCGGTATCGAGAAGCATTGTAAGCCAAGGGCGGGGACTTCCTGGTTGCCCTCCTCCTGCCACAGCTCTCATCAGCGCGCTCGGGCGACACGGACAGCGAATACACGAGTATTAATTGTGATCAGTCGCTGTTAGTCTGGAGCATTGGCTGGTTGGGTTACTGCTACCGTGCTACGCTAGCACGGTCAAGGAGAGGCTTGAGTTCCATCTAGATTGTTTTTTGGAAGCCCCGCAGCGTGTATTTATATTAAGCAAGGTTACGAACTGTACAAGAACCCGAAGGGTTCAAGAAAAAAAAAAGGAAAAGTGAAAAAAAGAAAGACAAGACGAGGAAGCCACCAGTTGACATGTTACGCATGTGTGAAAAAGCAAGGTATATATGGTTTGTTGGACTACTCTGTGTTTCTCCCCTCAACGCTGCGAGGCCCTTCGCTCCTCCAATTTGTTAGGACTAGATCTAATTATTGATACGTTCAATAATTTCTTTTATCGACCGCTCTCCATTCTTGAAAATTCTATTGTTTCTTTCTATCTGGATCTTCTATGCAACAACAATTGTAACGCCTCCGTCCTAGCACCACCTACAATGATACTAGAGAGGAAGCGCTGCAGGAGATTGGCGTGAACCAACTCTCATGGAACCGCGATGTCGGTACTAGTCCCAGGAAACCTTGCTGGTACCCGCGGTCAACGGAGATGTACCACAGCAATTAGCTATATATATATATTATACCTTTATAAGTTGTAACTTTGGGCAAGCCCTGAGCAGCAATCTGCAAACAGAACAACAGCAGCGGAATAACAGCGCAGCGAGGACCCAATCCACAACAACGGCTTGAAATTAGGAAATAAACCCTAATCTTCACTTCCACTTCACTCTTCCTAAATGAGGGGGAGGAAAGAAATAGATTGAGTACTTACGTACTCAGCAAGTCACGGAAAACGTGAGTTATACATGCTATCAAAGATGACTGGGGTTTATTTCGTAAACCTTTTCTTTTGAAAATATTTTTGAAAACGTAAGTGTGAGTTATCTCAATATAACTGGAAGGAGGCTCCCGCCTCGATCCTGTCCGTAAATTACTTTTCAACAATTCAAACGGACGAAGCAGATTTTTAAATGTTTTTAGGTATTCGCATACCGCCTATCGGATCACGACAGCGGTTCAGTGGGTTTGCCCTCAAGCAGCTTTCCACTGTATCCTCATCTATTACTTTATTTTCACTTCCGTCCATACAGGATGTAATCTCATTTTTTCTCTATTATTTTCCTTCTACTTTAGTCCTATCCAGGACATCATCTCATCTCATAACTCATCTCAGTGGCTCCTCGAGCTATCCTTAAACTCATCTCATTTCATAAACTGCTTCCACTCGGGAAGCCTAATCTATGATGCCATATGACATCCCGGGTCACACAGCCCCGTTTCAGACCACTCAGGTCATCCGTTAGCCACTGAGGCCGATTCTAGTAACGATTTCCAACTCGCAAAACAATTGCACAGATATTTGTAAAATAAAATCTACGCTAGAGAAATCACCTCACATTCGCTCGTAACCGTGGGCACGGCTGTTCGAACAGTTTATAGACCTTTGCAAAGGATGCACGCTTTACCCACACGACGCGAGCTCACTTTCCACACTCGTCAGCGGGGAAGGTTCGCGACAAGACCTTTCCAAAGCCTTCCTAGGATAGCACATTGTCCTATAAAATGGGTTCTCTCAACCAAGTACCAGGAACTCATTTCCTGTACTCAGGGACGGGGGTATATCGCCCTCTTGGCACCCAGCCAATCCCACATTTATTAGCAACCGAAAATGATCCTGGGAACACTAGTTACTCGGCCAGGGGTGTCCCATTTCACCCGTGTGGTCACACTGTGAGATACTCGGATGAAATTCGCCAAGGAAATGGTCCTTATATGCGGATACGAAGTGCCATCAGACAGGCGATCAATTTGCACCGCGGATTTTCGCAATTGATTTTGTTTCGCAATTCCCCCGACATCACATGTCGGGTTTTTAAATCTTTGGAAACCCTAATTTTTTCCAATCGACAAACAATAGTAATGTGGGTGGAACCATCGGAATCCATGCTCAGAGAGCATGGTTACCGAGGTACCACAAGGTGGGGTGATAAGGAATAGTGTATCAACGTCCTACCGGATTTATGCAACTACTGGGGAGGTCCGTCGGTTCGACACGCAAACCAAGGCCAAACAATTTAACGTGCACACTAACCATACAATTTTGCAAACGAAACCTTTTAAATTTAGGAGCAATATAGTTAAGGAGTGACTTGTCTCAGTCTTCATCTTTAAACTTCGTGAGAATCCAACGTCCGACGAATTTCCGAAGCATCGACTACGCACAAAATAAAAGAAAAACACACAAAACCCTAGAAATAATATACTATTATTAATAACTAATAGTGCCATGAGGTAGATCTCATTTTTAGAAAAATTTAGAGACTTGAACGAGGTCAATCGGAGTTATGGTTGAAAAGATATGGATTTTTGAAGTTTTAGGGATTTTCTGGAATAAGAAAATGGTTATTTGAATTGTTGGAAAAAGAATTATTTTGAGAATAGTGGCTGACAGGTGGGGCCCTGTTGTTAGTGTGAGGGAGAGAGAGGGACTGAGGGTTGTGGCCCACTTGTTAGTGACACAGATGAGAGGGGGGTCCACATGCCATTGGGATGAGAGAGAGGAGGGAATAGAGGCCTACATGTCATTGGCTTAGATTTAAATGGGGCCCTCATGTCATACTCTGTATATATATATATCTCTGTATATATATATGATGCTACTCTAGATCTAGTCAAGCTGCCTCTCACGCATCGCATGGCCTGCTTGCTTCTTGCAGTCTGCCTTTATGAACAGCATGCCAAGTGCCAACGCACAAGGGGACACATGCTCTTCCAACGTTATACACTTGCCGTTCCCCTTATCCACATATTGATCATCCTAATTTTCAACTGGGCTTCCCGGCAGTTAAAATTTGAACCAGCTGAAGCATGCGTCCATGCGCGTATGCGTGTGCGCTTGCGTGCTAGGGATGGGCGGCGTCTGGGAGCCATCAGGGAGCACAACGATCCATTTCCGTCCACTGGATTCCACGAGTTTGCATGCTTGTGCTGGTGATAGCTTAGTGCGTTTGATAAAAAGATTCACCATCGCTACGGTGGAGTGAAAGTGTGCCGATTGTGCTTCAAGTCAGATCTGATCGGTTGAGCCTACGGCTAATAAGCAAAAGTCATATAAACAGAACAACCAAAAATAATTGATATTGTTACTGGCGGTTTAAAAGCCAAAAGTCCAAAACTAGAAAATAGAATATGACAAAAAATTAAAACTCCAACATTAAGTTTCAATTCAAATCATGGCTATAGCCGATAAGTCAAGAAACAGAGGAGACAATTAGACATCTTTTTTATAAGTGCCGTTTTGTTCATTCTATTTGTTTCATCATCTAAGTAGCGTTATGACTTTCTCTACCACGTAGTGTAGCGCATAAGTTTGGGAGCTAGTTAGGAATAATTTATAACAATATGAAAGCTCATGTTTGGTTAGGAGCGGCTACTGTCTGCTAGTCACTTCAGTTATGTAAAAATGATATGGTTTTTGATTAAAAAAAAGGTTATATCATCTCCTTTGCAAGTTATTTTCTCACTTATCCATTGGCTCCGTACATATGTTATTCTTTAGAATCTTGGTTCGCGGGACCTGACAGTTGCGGCTTATTAACATTTAGAGAAAATGATCACAAAGTGTTTTATCTAGGAACATAAGTGACGATCTAGTCTTCAGATTAGCGGTCCTTGATACTTCCTGTAATATGTTACTTTTTAAGTAAGTGTGATAGATGTTTAGCTGTGTGTATTCTCACTGTACAGAAGCTAGGAGTGTTCTTAAGATAATTATATCATCTTAATATAATTGATAATTATATTAAGTTTAATAAACCTTTTATTATAAAAAAACAAATAATAAGAGCAGATTATGGGCCACAACAACTTCTTCACCGTATACTTCTGGTGTTTTGACTAACTACAACATGCAGGTGGTTTAGACGATTATGGACACCGGCACCTCTAGCGCTCTAGCCGTCTAATTAGGAGTCAATGCATCACGGTGCGCATGGATTCATCACGTGCCGTGCTGTTAAAAATAATTCAATATTTAGATTTCTTACGAAAAGGATAAACCGAAGCTTTACTTTTTGGCGAGCTTTTTCCTTCATCCTATACATGATCTCTCTTTTTCTTTTAATTTTCAGAAGGATCATCGTTAATTCGTTTGCGATGTGCGGGGAGAAAACAAGAGACAATGCATTTTGTGTGTGTGCGCGTGCGGGGTAGAAATGGGTGGCATCCGGGCTCAAGTATTACTACAGCACTTAAAGCCACCGTAAGCGTTCTCTTAAAAGTACTCCCTCCGTCTCAAAATAATTATTATTTTAAATTAATAGGCATAAATTAAGGCTTGAGAGAAAAAGATTATAATGTCTCTTGTTAAATAATGTATAGTAAAGAGTGAGAGGATGGTTAAGAATAGAATGGAGAAAATTTTGAATAAAGGTGATTGATGGGATAAGTAGTACTCTAAAGTAATAACTATTTTAGGATAAATTTTAAAACCTAAAATAATAGCTATTTTAGAACGGAGATAGTATATCGGCTATGTTGCTATAGGAAAACTGCGACGGCTTTCCAAGGAGTCAAAGCCACACGGGCCATGTATAAAATGTGTCGGCTAATGTCGATGTTTTGCACCGGCAATAAAACTATGGGGTTATTCGGCGAGGGTGAATTCGGTGGATTACAGAGAAACACAAAAGAATTATACTGGTTCAGGCCCTCAAGGTGAGGTAATACCCTACGTCCAATTGAGGTGTTATTCCTCTGAAGTATATGGGGATCGATGATCCGATTGTTCTTGTTGTGCTTTCCCTGAGGGACGCCCTGCCTTCCTTTATATACTAGGGGACAGGGGTACATGATAAGGATCCCAGTCGGATACAACTAAGGGATTTTCTTCTTAGAGATAGAATCCTATCCGACTAAGACTTTATTTCCTTATTATCCAAGATACAGCCTGCCGGGTGCTATCTTATCTCTAATTACATGGTCTAGCCCATCCTCTATCCGAGTGGCCCATGTACTGGTAATGAGGTACCCGGGGCCTATGGCCTCCACAGCTAATTGTTGGGTAAAGAGTTGCTCAACCTAGCACCACTGGGCTCGGGAAAGCAGGATATTTTTTTTTAGAAATTTGGCGGTCTTGGATACTGACCTTATCACCTGGACGCTTTTGTGTGTGCTAGAATTTTGAAATTTGTGTATTTACTTTACGCGATTTTATTTATCCGCCAGTGGAAATAATCTAAATTAAGGTTTTGATAAAAAGAACTAGATATGGGACTGGGACAAGAACAAGCATTTGGGCTCACAACAAATAGATCCTCATAGATGTCATGCTTAGACCATTTGTTGATTTGTTCCAACTAGACCATGGAAGCGTTATAATGTTTAGAGAGTATTAACAGTTTTGGACATATACGCGATTCTTTAGCTTGCTTAGTTTGAGGGCTCAAAATAGTGGATTATTCTCTGTTTGTTCAGCCTGCAAGATTCAGGACAGTGTTTTTCATGGACGATTCGACCGATTATGGATAATTACTCATTGGGAATAACTATATATCATAAACCTAAAAATTAGCTTAGAATAGGTTACCTAAGCAATCTGATGTAGAAAATAATTGGTCGCTTGGCACCTTATCACAAGAACTGTATCTTAACTGCAAATCTAAAAAACAAAAGAAGCATTGCATCGCAACCTAGATATAGATATATAGTGTAAATCGATCGATCTCTCTCTCCTAAACCTTTGTTTCTTTTTTCTTTTCTTGTTGAAATGGGAACCCACCAGGGAACAAATCCTAATCGAGATTGTGGCGATGTGCATATGGCGAGCACACAGCCGGAGCCGAACAAAATCATCCCCCTGCCGCGGCAGCCACAAGCCGGGCGACCCCACAAAATCTGCCCCTCCACACGGCCGCGCCCCCACACGGCCACGCTGGATTCCCGCGCGCCAATCCGCGGCGCCCACCTCACTTCCCCTTATCCCCGCCTCACCCACTCGCGCCGCGCCCCTTATCCCCTCCTCCCGCGCCCCGCCACACTACAAACCCGCAAACTAATCGCGCACACCCACTCCGATCGCAAATACTCTCGCCTCCTCCTCGTGCCGCCGCCGCCGTAAGCAGCAGCAATGGCCGCCCTCGCCGCCGCCGCCGCATCCACCGCCTTCGCCGCGAAGCCGCGCCTGGCGCGCGCGTCGTCCCCGGCGGCGCGGTTCTCCGTGTCGTGCTCCGCGGCGCCGTCGGGCAACAACGGAGGCGGCGTCGGCGAGGTGGCGCAGTCGCTGGCGGCGTCCGCCAAGACGTTCTCCGCCGCGCTGGCGCTGTCGTCGGTGCTACTCTCCTCGGCGGCGACCTCCCCGCCGCCCGCCGCCGCCGACATCGCAGGGCTGACCCCGTGCAAAGAGTCCAAGGCGTTCGCCAAGCGCGAGAAGCAGTCCATCAAGAAGCTCCAGTCGTCGCTCAAGAAGTACGCGCCCGACTCCGCGCCGGCGCTCGCCATCAACGCCACCATCGAGAAGACGAAGCGCCGCTTCGAGAACTACGGCAAGTTTGGCCTGCTCTGCGGCGCCGACGGCCTGCCGCACCTCATCGTCAGCGGCGACCAGCGGCACTGGGGTGAGTTCATCACCCCGGGCCTGCTCTTCCTCTACATCGCCGGCTGGATCGGGTGGGTCGGCAGGAGCTACCTCATCGCCATCAGCGGCGAGAAGAAGCCCGCCATGAGGGAGATCATCATCGACGTTGAGCTCGCCGTCCGGCTCCTCCCAAGGGGGTTCATCTGGCCCGTCGCCGCCTACCGCGAGCTGGTCACCGGCAACCTCGTCGTCGACGACGCTGACATCGGCTACTGATCAGCGTGCGTGGAGGACACCACATGGATGCTTGGCTAGTCAGCCCCAGGTGAGGTGAGACATGGCCATGTATCCATGGTTGATGAACTTAGTGCCATTGCTCCCATGTTTTGTCTCATGGTTCAGGTGGTAATGGAAGAGTAATGTGTCATTTGCTCTTGTTTGTTTTGCAGTTGCTTTGGCAGTGGAGGAAGAGGGCTCATGGTGATTTGTGTGGTTTTGGTGTAGAAGCTGATAGGATCATGGAGAAATTGAAGCTCTGTTGTACTTAAGAAACTAAGTCTTGTATACTGTACCTCTCTCTTGTGTGTATTTACCATCCTAAGATTCTTGAAAAAAAAAATCCATCATGCATCTCATTGCATGCTGTTATCAATTGTCATTTCAGAACAGGTATCCAATCTTACGATTATTCAGTGAAATGCATGAATATAAATGATTGAAACTCAAATAGGCAGCTGAATAAAGTGCATCAATACAAATATTAGCTTAGGATTTAATATGGGTCCTATCAATGTTAAACCTATGCAAATCCTATACAAAAGAATGCTGGCATAATGCACAAACAATACTACAAACTTGGATCTGGTAAGCTAGTGCCCACCACAGTGGTGAAAAATTGAAATAATCCATGTTGCCATCACCACCACAAAATGGAGTGTCGGAATTTGCCGGCTCTTCTGTTAAATGAACAAAACGCAATATTATTGAACAGAACTGAAAATTACCCACAGCAAGTGGAGTACCATGTAATGACTATTTATTTATTCAGTGAGTAACAAAACGTAGCAGCTGAAGTTACTAAGGAGGTTATTTTAGGACCAACATGCACTCGTCATCTTTTTTTTTCTTTTTTTTTTTTAACAATCATAGCAATTGAAGCTGTGCGATTTAGCACCTGATGCTTCTATTATATAGTTTCATTGTGGAAAACAATGTTTAGCATTGCTACACATACCGTTGTTTGCTAGTAGAGGATCATGGTATCCCACATCTGCATTGAGAAGCATGGTCGGTTCCTGCAGAAACAATTAGGATAAGATAAACAAAAGAAAAGTTGGCCGATGAAGGTTTTATATAGATAAACAAAAGAAAATGTGCCAAAAGAAAACAAAAAAGAGTGAAATTTTCACTCTTTTTTGTTTTCTTTTAGCACATTTTGTGTTTTTTTTTGCAACAAGGAACTCAAGAACAATAAAACCTTAGGAAGGTGTAGCTCAAACCGATGTAAGATGTGGCCTGTAGAAATTTGTGAGCGTGCTTTAAAACCCGTGCTGAAACTTCGTACCTCGAAAACTTAATCTTCCCGGTCGAATTTCGTAAAAAATTTTCGGACAAACCCGGCAAAGTCAGAGAGAACCTTCTGTGAAATTTCCTATAGATGTCCGCAGAGTACTTATTTGCCCGATTCCGAGACCGTATGTAAAAGCTATGCCTGTTTTAAGTCATAATGCGCTACCTACCTTAAAACATGCATAACTTTCACATACGGTATCGGAATCGGGCAAATAAGTACTCTATGGACATCTACAGAAAATTTCTCAGAAGGTTCTTCTTCCGCTTTGCCGGGTTTGTCCAAAATTTTTTGCAAAATTCAGCTGGGAAGATTGAGTTTTCGAGGTCCGAAGTTTCAGCACAGGTTTTAAAACACGCTCATAAATTTCTACATACCACATCTTACATCAGTTTGAGCTGCACCTTCCTAAGATTTTGCTGTTCTTGAGTTCCTAGTTGCAAAAAAAATAACACAAAAGATGCCGAAAAAAATAAAAAAGAGCGAAAAAAATAAAAGAAGTGGCCATTTTACAGGCGGCCCCCTATAAAATGGCCGGCCCCGTGGCCGGCGTTTTACAGGCGGCCCCCTTGCCGCCCTCCTAGAGGACAGTTTTTGGGCAGCCAGAGGGCCACCTGCAAAAGTACTGACGGCTATTAGCCTCCCGGCCTACGGCCGTCAGTCACGTCGTTATACATCGTTAAATCGCTCTTTGAAAGGATAATTTCATAAAAAAAAAATCCTCCTAGAGAGCGGTGGGAGTATATTTTTGTAAATTTTTTAAATAAAAATATACTTTTGTAATTATTTTATTTAAAAAATAAAAAATTAAAAAAATTCACTAAAACGGTGTCTTAATTTGCGTTTGTTTTGCTCAGCTCGGGCCTGGGCCTTTTATGTTCGGTGTGAGATGAAAGAAACCGGCAGCTATCTCCATTCGTTCCAACGCAATAAAATCATCTTGAACGAAACATGCATTGCGCATGTTGAGACTGTGTATTCAAATCGAATTATGTTGTGAGACCGCAAGTTTTTCTTTTGCTAACTAGGAACATGGGAATTTTTTCCGGTTCATGATTTCCGATCAAAATGCTACATTCAGCAGAGACCATATCATGATGGGTTGGATGGGTAGGCCGTGCAAGTATACTCATGTAGATATGTGAATATATCACCGGAATGGTTATATGCCATTGTAGGTACATTCAGATGGGCGGATCAAAGTTCAGAATAAAAAAAAAAGATGGGCGGATCAAGCCTGTTTCTGTAGTGTCACACATTATACCAACGATTTTTTATATATGAATTCCATTATGAATTACTCACTCCTGTCATAATTAATTAATGTTTAGGACAAAATTTAATAAAAATTTTAAAATCCTAACCATTAATCTTATATTAGAATAAGCTTACATAATATAATAAATTTATGATATTATGATAATACCTTTATATTTAAATATATAATGTAGTTTGTCTTTATTTCAAATTAAGCATTTGAAAAATTATCGTTTTGTTTGTGATGGTATAATAGAGGGCCACCAATGGTTACTTAGCTCGGATCCGTCCGTGGTCTTGTGCTGCATGGCAAAGATAAAAATGCAGGGCTAATTAACGGGTAAAATAACGAGATACAATACTCATAATTCACAAACCATACACCTAACCAGGCGGCTACCTGCTGATGATGATTAAAAAAACATAGACCTCAAAAACATATCAACTAGCTTACCGTATCGTGTGTGTTAATTTGTGCGTTTTGTAGCGCCGCATTCGCATGTTGGCCTGCGCTAACAAGAAGAGATCGATGAAGAATAGACGACGGAAAGCAGCATATATAGCGCTCAGGGAATAATTTCTTTAGCCTTGCCGGCGCCTGCCTCATCTCCACGTACACGTGGTCGTTGATCAAGAGAAGCTTCGCCGATCGGACGGTGAAATGCTTCCGATGCTTCCGTTCTGTCCCTCAAGAGTAAGCAACTTAACCAAAGATTGCGAATCACCGTTTTACAAGTATGCAGTTTCTGTTCGTTTTCTTTACATTTTCCGTTCGTTTTCGGAGAATTTTCCTGTCATTTTCATCGGACTTACGCATAGGCTCGCAAGTGGTAATTAAAGATGCGCTAAAACGGTGTGGAATTTTAAGATCCGCAGTATATAAGCTTCAGCAAGGCAGCGATCGAGACGATGACATGTTAATTCTTTTTTAGATGAACTAGAGAGTCAACCGTATATTGTTTCATTGAGAAATGCAGTTTAAGTTTGGTTGCCGCGTGAGCCCTACTTAGTACCGGTAACCAGGGGATAGTTCAATATCTAAATTCTGAACCAATGAAAGATGGTTTTCCCGATTCCTGAAAAGTCCAATGGAAATTTAGGGGTTTTACGCTTGAAGACTTTCTGTACAATCCTTGCAAAAAAAATAATATATAGAAGGTTCTAAATTCATATCCTGCCAGTTATATGTATTACCTCTACTTATTAAAAAAGGTCCTTCGACTTCTTTTCTAACCACCAAATTTACTCATATAAAAAACCACCCTCTCTAAAAAAATCACTCAATCTAAAAAAACCCAAACCACTAACTTAAAAAACCACTTCACACAAAAACCTAACGGAATACAAACTTTATAATTAATTTGTCAAGTTGATTCTTTCTGAGAGAAAGCCAATGTTCTAGCTGTCAGCCCAGTAAGATTCTGAAGCCTGATAAGGCCTTGTATGGATAGAAACGAAATCTGAGCCCATCATGTGGATGGGCTTGTATTTTAGTTTAAAATTCCAAGCCACAGACATAGATGGGCTAGGTCGGGATTGAGGTCTACCCAAACGAGGCCCATACATCATGCTCTCTTTTTTTTCTCTCACGGTGCGTTTGGTTGGAGTATTTGCCATTATGACAAAATTTGCTATGAGATACTCAAAAAACATGGTCTTTACTAGAGTCACTTTAAAAGCACAGGTTTACTGGTGGACACTCTAGCTTCTTGATTCTTTGCCACCAGACACATCACATATTATTTTATTATTTCTTACCGTTTTGGAGAGAGAAACTTTTCTAATGACTAAAATGCCCTTAGCGTCGGCCCTTCATCAGCTCGGCATTATTCTCACCATCATCTACTCTCTTCCTCTCCATGCTCGACACTTCTTTGCCACCCCCTCTCGTTCTCCTCTTCGCTTGGACTAGGGCCCACTCCACCTTGTTGCCGTCAAGCCAACCTCTTATCAAGGGCATTTGTCATTTGACTATCTAAAATGGCAAGAAATGATAATATAATACGTATGGCATGTGATGACAAAGAACTAGAAAGCTAAAGTGTCCATTAGCAAACTCATGTTTTTATGGTGTTCTTCAACAAAGATCACATGTTTGGAGTGTCACGTAGTAAAATTTGCCTTCTTTAACGAGGGAATGAGAGTTTGCGGCGAGCTGGTCACTGACAACCTCATCGTCGATGACGCTGACATCGGCCACTGGTCAGGTTGGGTGGAGGACAACATATGGATACTTGGCTAGTGTTAACACCAAAATTTGGTACGATTCGTTATCATGTTCGGTTAAGGAAAGAGGCTATATCAACCGATGGAAACTAATCCAGAAGAGCCCGAATTTGGAAAGGAATCGTGAAGACCACAGCATGACAGTTAACTATTTTATTTGTAAATTAGGTAGCTTAATAATTTTTAGAAAAAACCTGATCTCGTGTCCGATCAGGGCTTGTTAATTTTCCTTTTATAGTTAGAAAACTCCTGTTTCGTATTCGATCAGGACTGTATTAACTCAGGGTATAAATACGTATACCCGGGGACCATGTAAACTATCTCTCAGATCAATACAAATTCGGCGCATCGCCACCTTTTTCGACGGGTTCTTGCTTCTCGAGTCGGGCTGCATCGGTTAGGTCCGAACTCCTGCGAGAGGATAAATCTCGTTACCCCGACTACCTTATCGGCTAGGACTTTCTCGATTAGGTCCGATATTCTAGTTGATCTACGATAGTCGGCTTACCACGGTGTATCTATTCTGTCTACGGTTGCATCAGTTAAGTTTGATCTCTTAGGCCAAGTGGATATATCACATCACGCGTGCATAGATTTTATCGGCTTACTGAGGATAATTTATCATCAGTTTGTGCTGCATCGGTTAGATCCGACCTACTAAACTGCCTGCGATAAGTTATTCCTGCTAGGTTGATAGATTTTATGCAAGCGTCTTATCGGGATATATAGCCGATAAGTTATCTTTTACTAGATAAAGCCGACTGCATTATCTGGATTATTATTTTGATTATCTACACTATCATCGGCTTTCCAGTCAATGCACATGTCCTATTGGTAGTCGGCTGATTTATTTATTTATATCGTTATCGGTTTTCTATCCAATACACAAGTGCTGTCAGTAGTCAGGTAGTCGGCTTGAGGGAAGTCGGCTGGTTTTCTATCTTTTTATATTATCGGTTCTCTAGTCGATGTACAAGTGCCATCGGCAATCGGCTAGAAGGAGTCTGTATCGGCTCGTTGGCCGATTGGATCAATGATCTAACTTTTTTCTATCTCCTTGTCAATTGATGGGTCAAATTGACTGGCACGCCTACGAACCTCGAATTTAGGATCTGCACTGGAGTTAAGCAAATCTCCCAGTCCTTCGCGTATCTAGTGCATCGAACCAGATCCTCAGCTCGTTCTCAACGCTGCTGATGATTTTCAGTGTCAACAGCTAGTCAGCTCCAGGTGAGGCGAGTAACATGGCCCTGCATGATGCATCGCATGGCTGATGTACTTGTGGCCTTGTCTGTCTCATGGTTCAGGTGGTAAATGGAAGAGCAATGTGTCGTGTGTTCTTGTTTTGTTTTGCAGTTGCTTTGGCAGTGGAGGAAGATGGCTCATGGTGATTTGTGTGGTTTTGGTGTAGAAGCTGCTAGGATCATGGAGAAAAGGAAGCTTTGTTGTACTTAATATTTAGTATAACTGTACCTCTCGTGTGTATTTACCATCCTAAGATTCTTGAAAAAAAATTCCATCATGCATTTCTCATGCTGTTGTCGCTGCAGAGAGATTTCCAATCATATGTACTCCGAGTTGAATTATGCCAGCATAAATAGATGGCAACTCATCTGACAGGGACAATTTAGATTAATGAATTGAATTAGGCGTAGTTCATCAACATTAATATTCGGTCTCAGTATGCAGTAGTACATACAAAATATGTCCAATGTGCAGGCAACAAATTTAGCTTGAGCGGAACAAATTAAAGAATAGCTGACATAATTCATGTCCTACTATATTTACGAGCTACGACACACTTATCACACTGAAGTCCTGAAGTATGGTTGAGACTAGAGAACAACTTGTTGCGGTGATTTCAGTCAAATGGAAGGATCATCATTACCTCCAGTAAATTGGTTGTCGGTATTTGCCAGTTCTGGAATAAAACAAACACACTATCATGGCACGAAACGAAAGGGAGATATTAAATCCAATCCTAATCTTAAGTAGCCAGTAAGTACATCAGCAATTTTGTAATCGTGCAGTCAAGCAGACTTGTATTCATTTTGAGAGGAATGCTAAAGCAGATGAGAAAAGAGAGTGTAAAATTCAGTGTGCCATAAACTGGAGTAATAGTTCCCTCCCAGTCCTAGATGTATAACCTGTTCTAGCAGTTTCTCGTAAGGAATGATAGACTGTTTTAGGTAGCTAGCCTCAAAAGCGGGGAAAGCGATTATGTAACTGTCAATTTAACATATAAAGTTAAAGTCCCAATTTATTATGAACATAAGATATCATTTTGCACTTGGTTGGAAATTGGAACAATTATAGTTGAGAATAGCATTTCAAAGCAGTTCAAGAGAAGCATACAAATAGAAGCTCCATAGCACCTAAACTTCTGCCAAACAGAAAGTATTCATGTTTTCCGTGGGTACACGTACCGTGGCTATCTGGAAGAAAGGCCTGGTCTGCCTCTGCCACATGCCCACAGTTAAGTTCTGACGATTCCTGGAACAAAACCAACAAATGTCATGACAAACAAAGGAAAATACCATATAATGTACTTCAGATTGAGCACATTGCTTTGAAGAGTAATTCCCATAGCATGTGCAACTTATTCAGCGCAAAGTACTTACGAAAATTACAGACAGATCACTGAAGATCTGCATATTGTCATTCAGATAGTTCCATGTACTAACTCCATCTGAGGAAGTTCCAACACCAACATTTCATCACCCAGCAAATAGATAATGTAGAAAAAGTGGTTTAAGTAGCAATGATCGAGATCACTGCATATGTACTGTTGAATTATAAGAGTTTCGGTGTGGCTGCACACCTGTTACAGGACAAGAAGTACCAGCGGCATCAGTTGTAGAGGTGCTGGCATATCCATTTTGTCGCACACTTAGATTTGCAACTGGGTCCTATATGCAGAAACATTTCAAGTTATCAATGAGAATTACCAACTTAAGATTTTCAATATTCATTGCGTATTAAGAAAGAGGTAATGGACACGAGAAAATATCATGTTCTAATATTTCAATTTCATCTGTACTTACTACTGCAGTATTTTGAGATAGGACAGCTGATTGCACTAAGGCAGAGCCTTGACCATTCAACATGTTTTCCTCGGTCAGAGAGTAAGAAGTTCCATTCTGCTGCATAGAAGGATTCTCCTGACCAGATTCTAAAGCAAGTTGAAACTATGAGCAGCTATAGTAACTTGGAGAGTGTTCAATGCAAATTAGGCAGGTATATAGTATTGACCTTCATGCATACTTTGTTCATAAGGATACTGTTGCAACGATTGTTTTAGTTTCATGGAAGTTCCAGCAACATTGTATGGAGATACGTGTACTGATGAAAATCCATTCTGCTGTTGAAATGGATGTCCCTGGCCTAATTATGCAACAACTTAAATTTTGAGCAAAATGAAATGACTAGGATTTTGTATGGAACATAGTAAATATATAAAAGACCTTCAAGTGCAGTCTGCTGATCAAAGCATGGCCATGTTGGGATGGCTTGTATGGAAGGACTGGCATCATTATTTGGAGACACAGGGACAGGGAGGCCATTGATCATGACATGATCAGGAATAAGACACCCCAACTTCTCCAGGTCCTCAAATTTCTTGTATGCGGACTCTTTCCAGTTGTTCATTTTACGCTGTAACAGAATACTCCATTATGTCATTTCCATCACACTGCACAACCACGTACTTAACAGTGATTTTGGACACAGTAAAGCATAAATGCTCCTGCCTTTATTAAACTGAATCATCACCAAAGAAGATCTGAGTTACGAACAGCAACCTACTACTCCTATTTGCCAAAAAGCCAAATTTAGGTGCACTAGGCTTCGCCATTAGCTCCGTGTTCAACTTCACTATTCTTGTTGCTTGGAGGGGTTTACAGGGTGCAAGCACAAGAATGCAGCAAGGTGTGAATACATCCCAATGTACTATACATTTCTGTTCTAGATATCTACATCTTGCAGCTAAAGGATTTTAAGGTACACCAGAATCATATGGACCGTTGGTTTTACGAGGATATAATGACTTGGAGTAAGATGTTGCTACAAAGTTCACAATTTTTTCTTTGTTCACATGTTTCAATCTGAAGAGCTGATAAAATTATATTTATCACCAATTAGAAAATTATTGGCTTATAAGAATATGTTTGAAGAATATTATGTATGCAAATCTTATCCAGATTTTGTTTTAGTTTTTGAAATTTGCATGCAGTCACATCCAAATAGTATCTAACTCTAACTCTAACATACTCCAAAAAAAACTTAAGCTAATACTTCATTTTTTTTGTTTGACGTTGGTTAGTTCAAAATTGAACTAATCAGCGTCATATATTTAGAGATAGAGGGAGTATCATGTATTAGGTAACAGTAAATTCAGAAAGGTTTACCATTGATGGATAACATTGAAAGCTTTCTCAATTTACACATACACACCAACCTGCAGTTGTCGGTTAATGTTCTCAATGTTCATTATACAATGAATGGCTAGGATTTAAAGTTGGTGTTATCTTTATAGAGGTAAGATGAAGCATTATAAAAGTACTCACGGACAACAACCACACGTTTTAATCATCACTGAGTGAGTTTATCTCTTATAACCAACAGTTAACTCCACAGTACAAAGTATGTGATTTAACGTCAATGACGTTTTTGTTTCATGCATCGATCTTCAAATTGACTTCATGATTTTTCCTTGTTTATGTTCAGCAATGCCACATATAGGTTAGTCATGTGTTCCAAAATTACATCTTGCTGTACAAGTTGAGAACGTTGCTAGCAGGCCCAGCATCCTATTATCTTTGTGAATATCAACAGATGTCAATATCTTAATTGCAGTGGAATTGTGTTCAATGAATACCTGCTGTAGCTGATCAAGATTGTTGGTGTGGTAAGGAGCATAGGAGCCATCAACTGACATACCGACAAGAGCAAAGAAATCATTGAAAAAGAGTAAAGTATTTTTCTCAACTCTGTAAGAATGGATCTCATCCCCAGGATCAGACGTGGTTGCATGTTCAATCATTGTATTCCAATCCTCATTCTTCATGCCAGTAAGCTGGTTGCCAGAAATTAAGAGTTTCATAGCACGTGAATATATATAGCATTACTAGCAAGCTTCCTTTCAAGAGCAAACACGGTAATACAAGGTAAAGTAAGCAATTAATTTGGTAAATAATCAAAAGTGATGTTTACTGAGCATTTTATTCTAATTAGTCTACCTGAATGATGAAATGTAAAATAGACCAACTTAGTTTTATCTTTAGTAAATTGGATTATTATAATATTTCAGATGTGTACTGCACCTCCCAGAATGTCTAGGTGTTAGTGCAAGTGGCAAGTGCCTCCATGCTTTACCCTTTCAATGGGAGTTACATAAATCTTGAAGCATGTGAAAGATAAGTACTTGCATTCCACACATGATGTGTTTTAAATCTTGTTTAAACTACGTGCAGCATACCTAATACTAATAGCATAGTATTGCACAAGGAACAGAAGAAGAAAAGGAAAAGGGTAATTGCCGAAATTTCCATAGTGTATGGTTCATAGGAGCTATATCAAAGAACACAAGTACAGGACGATTGGCATACCGCTAACATTCACATTTATGAAATTTAAGTTTTAAAAAAATCTTGAAACTTTTCTACAAAAGGCTAGGAGGTGGATATATCTTTTTGCAAGCTATAGCCATTCCCAAAAAATGATAAATGGTCTCTAGCAGTTCACTTCTGTGGCATTTTTTTAGTTGGAATATAAATTATATATTGCTCCCTGACAAACTGATAGTATATAATTTTTGCAGGTAATTTGAAGAAACGGTGACTGTAGAAACATCATAACCATTGTATAATTACCTTTTGGAGACCAGCTGGATCTCTGTGATAACAGCGCATCAAATGCTTCACCTTAGTAATGTCTTTGCCCGCAAGGTCATTGCAACGTTTTCCTTTTAGGGAAATTTTCTTCAAACAATGTACCCCTTCTTCCTTAGATGGAGAATTGCTCTTTTTATTTGCTGAAAGTAGACAGTAAGGTTGGCTGTGTCAAGACAAGATATATGCACGCAATTATTGTTGGTTGCTAGTATGCAATTGGTTCAGTTTGTCTATCTTTGCATTTGGTTGTAGGGGTATTTACCAAATGTGTACCTGGCAAATTGAAACAACTTACTGTGCATATTATTAATTTACCATCTAATGTACAAAATTACAGCGGTGCTGAATCTTTTCACGTTGCCCAGGACATTATAAGTCAACAGAAAATCGTCAATGGGCAACAGGAGTATAATCAGACATAAAAGGACACCAGGATGGCATATTGTTTATTTCAGAACTCAGACCTGGAGGTGTTCCCTTCTAAAGTGCAACACAAGTGGCAAGGCTTTGATTTTCTAGATAAAATAATGCCACTGCATGTATGAGGCCAGAATAGCTAATGAAATATATAATATGTTCATTATAAATATTTCGTCTAAATCAGCTTGGTAGCCACTTGTGCGAGGATCATGTTCTTCAGATGATTATGCATAGCATAATGCTGCATTTAGCGAGCAACATACATCGTGTATTGGAGTTTCCAATTATGTATGGTCAAAAGGGTTTGAGTTAAAATGAACAGGCAGATACTCACATTTACTTCGACGGTCTTTGACGACAAAAGAATAACTGGTTGCTTCCTGAACCCTGACCGCAAGATCCTGACATTTTACTCTTGCTGCCAATCTTAACCTTTTCCCATAGGAACTCTCTGTAAAGAAGAAGGAACCAAGATACGCCTCACCATTTGTTAGATTAACAGTTTGCAATACTGACTCTTTCCCTTTGCACATGTATATCTGCTTGTTGAATTCCTCTTTGGTGAAATTTGCTGGTCCTCGCTCAGTGAAGAAATCATCATGAACTGGTAAAATCTCAATTCGCAATTTAGAAAGATCACCCTCTGTGATTTGACTCCCATTTTCAAATATTGCTACTTTAGCGTTTGCTCCATTTTGCCAGTGTACTGGACAACCTGTGAAAAGTGGGTCTTCTGGTCTCTCAACATCAACAAAAACTAGCTTAACCATTCTAGTGCTCCCTTCAGTTTGAGGAAAACCTTCCGATATATTTGGTCTACAGTTTGGGATAGGATGAGATTAATAAATGTATATCGAACAAATGTCGTAGTACACTTTCCCTCCATCACAACAACAGAGCACATTGTGAAGAATTCTTCCTATGTATCTTTACTTCTTTAGGGCCAGTTTAGTAGGGCTCCTTGCACAGTTTTGGTTACTATGTTCCTTTTAGACATTTTCGCAGTTCATAGGTCTTCTTAATAGAACTTGCAGTGGAGGTTCATTTGTGCACCAAAGAAGTGTTAGCAATATCAATGCATTACACTACTTCATTTTCTTGGTTTTTAGGATCATGACACTAATCAAGAAACTTTTAAAGTATCTAATTAGAGGAATTTCGTATATTCATTGATCGAATTCAAATGCCCATCTAATTTCAACATTTTAGGAGAAGATACCAAGATGGTAGATACCTTGGAGGCTGACAAGCACCTTCAGAAAGTAGTGTTGTTTGTCTTTCCTTCATCTGTTGTATGACATATCAAAAGGAGTTAAGACAAAGCATATGTATAGATAGATCAAACGTTTTATGTGGATAAAGGTCCAAATACTGGCCTCTGAGTGGACAGCCTTGCAAATCATATCTTGTATGGATTCCATCAAAGATCTTTTGGATAAGAAACAAGAGATAAAATTAATGATGGCAGAAATTTATCTATCACGGCCATAATATTTAAAATTTGAGTGCAGGTAGAAAGAGATAATTTCAAGAATACAACGCTTTATCCATATTTTGTGGAGTTTCTGTTATTGGAGAAGATCAGAAGTCCTGTCCTGGTTAGATGGTATGTATGGTAAGCTGGTAACCTGAACTTGAAACAGGACTATGGGGTTCAAAATCATAAGTGCCAAGAAGAAAATTGCTCAAGAACTGTTTTAAATAATTCTCGGGAAGTAGTTAGTGGAGGTTTATAATGTTTTGCCTTTCATACTTTTTTGACAGTTACTACTGCAATTATGCAATTAATAAGCAAGTTTCTCCAGTTGGTTCTGCACAGGAGGAATATGCGTGAACTGCACTTACTACTTTTCTAGGATTTGCAGGTAAACCAACCAAATTTGAATCAGGACCGCCCTGTTATCAGATTCAGGCTGTGTTTGAGATTAGCTTTTTCTTTAGATTGTTCATGCGGATTGTTTTTTTATTAACGCGATAAATTAATATTTTCAAAAATAAATTTTATAAATAGTTTAGAATAGGTGGCCTAATCAATGTAGTAGAAGAAAGTTTTTTGAGAAATCATATTTTTAGAGGCGTGGGGCAAATAATCCGTTTCAAAAATCTGGAGAAAAAGCGGAAACGAACGCAGCCTCAGGCATATAGCTTTTCCCAAAAGATCATGTACTTTTGGACCATTTTGTTTGGTTCAAAACCCGTAATTCTCTCCCCACATATTCTTCTCCCCCCATGATATCCCCAATCCAACCTCCTCCATTTCCCCCGAGTCACGCCCCCACGATGATTAAACGATGCATGGCAAACAGCCGAGCTGCCAGCTTTCACCGGCAACATCTAAACACGAGATCAAATCTCGAATTCATGCTTATAAAAAATGTGTTCCACTCGAGTAAACAGAAGCAAACCTCTGAAAAGCACCAAAATGCTCCTCGAGCAACCTCCGGAGCACGTCCGGTTGCTCGAGAAGCAGCCTCTCCACGTTGCCAAGGCGCACGACGAGCAACATGAGAAGCATAAATAATTTGACCATCTCCGCTTGCATCTATTTCACCAATGAAGTAGGAATTAATCGAATTAAAACCATCTTCTCCAAAACCCTGAATTAACTAAGACCATCACCCAGAAAAATAGTTCGGAGACCATCCCAAATGCAGAGGAACGGGTGATCGAGAAGAGCCCCCCACACCAACCCACCTGCCGAATCAGCAGCGCCATCTGCTCCACGGCGATCGGCTTCGGCCTCCTGCGCCTGCAAGAGCACAGATCCACGCGAACCAAACGCAACCGGATGAGTCGTTTCCAAGGGAGAAACCCAAAAGCGGAAGGGGGAGCGGGAGCAAGGGGTACTCACAGCCACATCATGACGAGCCCCGCCCGCCTCAGCCGCTTGCTCGGGGAAAGCGGGGTCCCCGGCGCGGAGGCCGCCTGCTGCCCCGCTGCCGGCGTGACGACCTCGAGCTTGCGCTTGCGTGACATCGCGCGGTTTTTGGGAGGTTTTGGGGGAAGGTGCCGCAGGCGCAGCGTAGTGGCTGTAGGAGTAGGAGTAGGAGTAGACCAGTAGCAGCAGCAAATGGCGAGCCGGGCGACGGGTTGTGACTTGTGAGTGATATGGACTGCACACGCTTTTATGAGGGAGGGAGGACTGGAGAAGTAGAAGAAATGGGGGCGTTGTCGTGTTCGGGGGACGCGACTTCGTGGCGCGCTCCCTCTCTCGGTAGAGCGCACTACCGCGTTGTGCTACGCGGAACGGTGGAAATGGCCCGTGGGCCGGTGGTGCATCGGAGCTCGGCTATCCGCCACGGCCACGTCGGCAAAGTGTTGACTTTGCTGGATGACCGTGCACACTCATCTTTACGAAGGCGTACACACTATATACACACTCCAATAAGCATCTTTAAGAGATTTGAAAGAACCTAACACTAAGTTAGGCTCAATTCGTCAACTTGATTTAGAGAGAGAAATTTAGTAACGATATCTGAAACCATATATTAGTTGTAGTTGATCTCGTAAAGTCTCGTTCAACTACGTCTAGTGCTTCTTTACAACAAAGAAAAAATTTCGAAAGATTGAAGAATTAACTTCTAAAGATAAAATTCCCAAGTATCTAAAAGGACTGATTAAATTCCCATGAAGCTCTTTCAAACAAATAGTTTGTTCCTTAAAACCTCCTGTAAAAAGCGAATGGGCATGCTTCGTCAGTTGGTTAGAGTCCTCGTAGTACAACAAATTAGTACGACTGAGGGTACAACATACATTATAATTAAATTGGTACGGCTAGGATCCATGAGGGTACAATATACATTATACATAGACATTTTATGTGGCATCTCTATACAATACTCAATTTGAATAGAATGGCTGCCTTCTACAACAAATTGGCATGAAGTTTTAATGTGTTCTAGCCATAAAGTCGTCTTGCAACAAATTGAAATTCGTCAAATTCAAATCCATGCATGTATGCAGGTGGGAATAATGGTCCAGTGTAATTAAATTTAATCACCATCGAGTGAGATGGCCAATAGACCGACGCACTTGCATCTCAATGTGTATGGCCACGCTACATACCAAATGCAATCTGCAGCGTGGCTTTCAAAATTAATGTAGACGCCATGTTCTGATGATCACGCAACTTTCGGTGCTCGTGTATGTCGCATGTTCTTCTAACACTTTCGAATGTTCAGGCTTGTAGGACAGATAATTTTGTTTATATTGTCAATTTAAACACAAAAACGCTTCCTGAAATTAATGCACATATTTGAACCACATGAATTTATTATATAGAGAGACTTTTTTTGAGAACTTACATACAGAAACTTTAGGTAGTGTTCGAAAGGGCTGGCAGGTGCTTATTCACAGTACGAAAAATGAGATAAATTATAAGTATATGATTAATTAAGTATTAACTATTATAAACTTGAAAAATAGATCTATTTGATTTTTTAGTTAAACTTCCGTATAGAAAGTTTTTGCACGAAACGCACCGTTTAACAGTTCGAGAAACATGCTTATGAAAAACGACGAAGAAACAACGGCTAGAAGCCCTTCCAAACACTACCTTAGAGCATCTCCAATAGTCTACCTATCTAGATGACCAAACCAAAATTTAGCCATTGTGAAAAAAAAGACCTTCAACAAACTCTATATCTAAATGGCTAAACCATCTGGATAGCCAAATGCCTAGTTAAATCGCTAAATTTGGCCACCCGGATAAGGCTGGCTATCCTTCATCGCCAGTGGGCCTCACTACTCCCTCCCCGTACTCTCTCTCTCTCTCCCTCCCTCCCTGCGCTCTCCCTTTCTCTTCCTCCGCCCAACGCCGGCCGAGGTGGAGCTCGACAGCGGATGGCCAGGCGGAGCTTAGCGGTAGCTTGGGCGGCGGGTGGTGGCGACTATAGTTGCTGGTGCACCGGTGATGACTTACCTCCTCTCCCTGAGCCAGTGTGCGTGGGCGTTGGTGGAATGACAGCTGCCGCTAGTGCCGGTGTCGGCGTCGTCCTCTCACCGGTGGTGGTGTGCTGGAGACGATGAGTGTGGAGAGAGAAAGAAGGAGAGAGACATTGATATGTGGATCTTGCTTTCTATTGGGGGCTTCCCTTTTCTCAATAAAAAAGTATATGAGATATATAAGTCATTCAAGTTTGTATACATTGGAAAGTTCGGAATGGTGCACCTCTTGTTATTGTTCATATCGTCAGACATGCTCTTAATCTGTTATTCATACTGAGAAGAAAAAAACACAGAGGTGATGATTCATTCGTAAATTAATCAAGTACAACATCCTATATTCCTATATAACTATTGAAACTCAAAACTCATTGGGCCACATCACCCGCAAACAAGAGACATTGGATTAATTATTCCCCATGCTTGGTCACAACCATGACTTCGATTGGTTCAGCCAATATTGACGACAATCCTTTGATAAATGCGTTGGTCTAGAGAGTGCGTTTTAGTTTTTTAAGAGACACAGCACAAACACTGATGTTATATTTATATTTACCCCTATGAATATATACATACACACTATATCCCTATAAACATCTTCGAAGACTAAACCAGCATATCTTGAGATTACTCACATTTAGTCCTATAAACGTGTACATATACATCATATCTCTATGAACATCTTCGAAGACTAGATCAATATATCTTGAGATTGACGATGTTACCACAGACGTCTTGTTATCGATAGGTACATCGTCTACCACTAAAAGAATAATTAGCCATAAATATGATCATCTGCATTAAATCTAGATCTTAAATTTGGATGGACATATTCCACTACCAAAAATCTAACCAACTAAGCTAGGTTCACTTCGCTAGAGTGTGTTTTAGTCTTTGTGCTTTCTTGGTATGTAGTTTGCGAGATGTCAAAACGCAACGTTATATGCTCATGCTGTCTAGGTTTTTTCCCTACCTTTTCATTTACCTTTTTTGGTTGTGTTCTTGACTGTTACGGAGACCGGAAGGTTTCATTAATTAACAAAATATTTCATTATCTAAAAAAACAAATTAACGGCAAAAGTGCTAGTAGCTAGTTGCTTAAGGGCCTATTGGTTTGTTGGCATTTTTGACGTTACTAAAAATATATAGATTCTATATAGTTACAATCCACTAAGTCTAAAGATTTACATATAAACATACATATTACCATCTACTAGCAATTATTATATTTTAAAGCTCATACCACCATACCACATCGTATTCATAATATTTTAACATATATTTATCTATTATTTCTATAATACTTAATATATATAATATCACATCAAAATTTATTAGTTCTACAAGCTTCCACTCTTAAACCACTGATAAAATCTGGCAAGAACTACAAACCAAACATATCCCAATGTGTCCGCAACAAACCAAAACTGTCGCTGATCACGGTCCCTCATCGCTCCTCTCGGGAAACAAAAATATTGACGGGAGAACTAGAAGCGATGAACAACTCTCGAATTGACCTTATGTGTTGCAGCGGCCTCGCGAGATCAGCGTATATATATATCACTACCTAGCCAGGTGATATAGCCTTGAGTGCTTCATCCGATCGGAGTCTGTCGGTCTCCGGCTGGTTGATCGAGAATCTGCGCCGATCGGACGAGGAAATGCTTGCGAATTTGCTTACGCTTCAGTGTCGTCTCTCAGATTAACCAAACTAATTAATTAATGAGGAGAAGAGGGGCTAAAGAAATGCAAGCCATTCGGCCGTGCGGACGGCTGATTTGCATGGCGAGGCAATCTGATCAAGTTCCGGTTCGTTTTCCTTTAGTTTTCCGTCGATTTTCCAAGAATTTTCCCTTCATTTTCGAATGACGTTTGTAATGGCGCGGCAGACGATGGTAGAGATGGCTCAGACAGCAACCCACATATGCAATGGCAAGTTGATTACTCTTTGAGATAAAATAATCTGGTATTTTAGTTTGTTTCGTCTCGTCTCTAGTAGATTAGTGATGTTCCATTGCTTGCGGCCTGATGCTTTGGCTAAGCCTACCGGAAACAAGTGGGGTTGTTTTTTTAACATCTGAACTGTTGCGTTTTCGGAGAATGTTCAATACTGCAATTTCAGTGTGTTTTCCGGTTGAAACTTTTTGTGCAAGCCGAAGATTATAAAAGTGTTTCAGTATTCAGACACTGCAGGTTACACGGAATGGTCAGGGAAAGACGAATGAAACAGAAATTCCAAATGTCTAATAATTGTCCGCTGAGATGAGAAATTACGCATGTATTAGGCGGGCCCCTCTACTTTAGCTGCTGCTGCTTTTTGTGAGAAACCCTCTACTTTCGTGAATTTTTTTATTTTTTTTAATAAAATATTTATAAAACTACATTTTCGTTTCAAAAAATTACAAAAATATACTTCACGTCCTCTGGAAAGATGATTTCATATAAATCGCTTTCCCAGAGGACGATTTGATGACGTAGTTGACGGTCGTCAACACTTTTACAGACTGCCCTCTGGGCGTCTAAAAACCGCCCTCTAAGAGGATGGCAGCGGGGCCGCCTACAAAAAACCAACCGCGGGGCCGGTTATTTTGCAGGCGGCCCCCCAGGTCATTTCCGGTCCAATCGCAGGCAAAGGACCGGTTCGACCGGCACCCTATCTCATTTGCACTATCGGTACTGGACGCGGCCGGTCCGATCGACCGACACCCCCACTAGAACTGCTGGACACCTGCAAAATGGCCACTTCTTTTGTTCTTTTTTCGCTCTTTTTTTTTCTTTTTTGATATTTTTTTCTCAACTAGGAACTCGAGAATAGCAAAATCTCGTGAAGGTGTAGCTCAAACCAATGTAAGATGTGGCCTGTAGAAAATTATGAGCGTGCTTTAAAAACTGTGCTGAAACTTTGAATCTCGAAAACTCAATCTTTCTGGCCGAATTTCGCAAAAAATTTTCGGACAAACCCGACGAAGTGGGGGAGAAGCAGATGTAAAATTTTCTCTAGATGTCCGCAGAGTATTTATTTGCTCGATTCCGAGACCGTATGCGAAAGTTATGCCTGTTTTAAGGTGGTAGTGTGCGTTAGGGTTTCGGCCGGGTTTGTCCGAAAAAATTTTGCTACATTCGGCCGGAAAGATTGAGTTTTCAAGGTCCAAAGTTTCAGTACGGGTTTTAAAGCACGTTCACAAATTTCTACAGGCCACATCTTACATCAGTTTGAGCTGCACCTTTCTAAGATTTTGTTGTTCTTGAGTTCCTAGTTATAAAAAAATACAAAAGATGCTGAAAAAAGAGAAAAAACAACAAAAGAAGTGGCCATTTTACAAACGCCCAAAAACCGTCCTCCTAGAGGGCGGTTCAAAAATTTACAAAAATATACTCAGAGAACGTTTTTTATGAAATCGCCCTCCCAGAGAGCGATTTCATAAAAAACGTTCTCTGGAGTATATTTTTAAAATTTTTGAAACGAAAATGTAGTTTTGTAAATATTTTATTAAAAAAATAAAAAAAATCCTACTTTCGCTTGTATTTAAGCCTTTGTAGATGGGCCATGGACTGATGGCACTTAATTTAGCCGGCGGCGGACGGCCTAGTCACCGGTTCGATAGGACTCTCGGACGGCCCAGTTAGGCAGCTACCGGCCTGATAAAATTCTGCGGCCGAATAAGGAAAGGGCCGTAACAAATCTCCCCCTTTTCTTTCTTCAATTCAAAAAACTCATTACTAGTTTTTTTTTGCAGTTTTTTTAAAGGAAGTACTACTAGTTGATGACCTGTTAACTCGTTCGCATTTGGTATCTACAGGAATTTTTTTACCTTCAAACATGATATTTTCTCTCGATGTTTACCCCTCCATTCCAAAATAAATCAATTTCTAGAGTTAAACTTTGTCCTAAAATAAACTAAATTCTACCTTCTTACCTATATTTGGTCCACAAATTAAGAAATTTTATCTCTTCAATACCCCTCACTAACCCGCTAATCAATACTATACTCTAATTAATAAGGGACAATGTAGTTTTTTTTCTTTATCTCTAAAACTGCCTCAATATACTAGGGTTTGATTTTTTTTCTAAGACAGAGGGAGTACGTAGGTTTGAATATTTTATGTGCAGTATTAGGCATGTACAATTGTATAATACTGTACGTGATACGCAGGGTATAGACTATAGAGGAGAGAGTGACAGACACAACCAGTGTCCAGTAGTTGTACCATCTACGTCCACCCCCACCATGACACATCACAAACCACTCACTGACAATGGGGACCCGCTCAACCCATAAATTAATCCTTTTAGATAACTTATTTTAAAAATAGATCATGCCAAAAACTAATTATAGAAATGGACTGTTTTCTTAGCGTCAACCTTAATGGCCCTAAGCTATAACGTCTCAACACCGATACTATTGGCGTTGAGCTGTTCTCTAAGATAGCGTGCCTTTGTCAATTTATTGGAGAGCCGCTGAGCTTCCTACAGGATGGGAGGTGTGGTCTCATAGCTCCCACTATATAGGTTTGGGGTTCTTTTATCTTTGTTAGGAATTTTGCCCCTTCACTACTTACTCTCTTAATTATCTTTTAAAAAATTATATGTTTTGTTTGTAAATTTGTTTCATTATGAATTTGAATAAATATGAAAAGAAGTGTACTATATGTCTTGCTTACAAATTTATCCTATTTTCAGTTTTTAAAAATATGAAAATAATATATATTTTAGGTTTATATATTTTTATGGAAAATTTGAGAGTTTAATATATATATAAATTAATGTATTTGATGAAAATTTGAAAAGATCATATAATATAATTACTTTCATATGAAAAGATCATAAAAATTTATTTTGAATTTGAAAAAACATGAAAGAAGTATATTATATGTTATTTTTATATTTTTATGGCAAAATTGAGAACTTCAACTATAATAAAAAAATGTTTTATTTTGAATTTGAAAAGAGAAAAGAATTATATTCTATGTTATTTTCACATTTTTATGGCAAATTTGAGAACTTCCGTTATACAATATTTAGGTTAATATATACAAATAATGTATTTGATGAAAATTTGGAAAGAGCATATAATATAATTCTTTTTATATGAAAAGACCATAAAAATTTGAAAATAACATACAGTACACTTCCTTTTCTATTTATTCAATTTCATAAACGGGACATATGATTTTTAAAAGATGATTAAGAGAGTACGTAGTCAAGGAATAAAAATCCTTGAATAGACACATGGATGGGGAGTTGAACTCTAAACCTGTGCAGCGGGAGCTAGAAGACCACACCCATGTGTCAAAGGACGCTTTTCTAGCCATTTAAAGCATCTCTAGTAGGCCTCTAAACTAAGATTCTAAACAGGTTTTTAAGAGAAAAGAAAAAAACAAGGTCTAGTAGCGTCCTGAAAATAGGAAGGTCCCTAAATCCCTCTCCATAGCCCCTCTTCGTGGAGGCTTTATAACCAACCCCCATTTCACCTTTTTTTGGCACATGTGAAATTCCAAATTCTAGCGTGGGCTTTTATCGCGCATGGCGCATCCCATCTCCCGCCCCTCCGCAGCCCGCCACCATTCCACCTTCTCTCGGCGGCCCTCCTCCTTGGCTGCCTCCTCCGCTTGGCGTCTATCCTCCCCGATGCCCCTCCCCCAACGCAGCTCGCCTTCTCCCCCTCCCCCTCCCCCGACAACAGTTCCTTCCTGGCTCCCCCTTCACCCCAGAGCCTCTCCTCCTCGACACCCCTCCTCCCGACGCCTTCTCCTCCCTTGCCTCCTTCGCACAGTGCTTCATTGGTGACCTCTAAGAGAGGAGTACCGACAACGTAATAAACCCGTATTAGAGGAGTTTCTAAAGATATATAAAGATATAGAAAACAAGCAAGCACATAAGCACTTTGAGATTATCTTATGGAGCACATGTGGGTGCTTCATGGTGCTCAGTAGTTTGTTTTATTCTATTTTCTATGGGTTATTTCCAGTCTTGAACTTTTGCTTGTAGGATATGTCATTTTCATGTTTCTAAATTTTGAATAAAAATTTGAACCGTGGTGTTTTAAATTATTAATTTATATATGGATGAATTCTACATGTTATAAATATTTATGTTTCAATTATTATAGTGTCAAACTAGGCATATATATATAGTGTATGGTGAAATACAATAGAAAAAAAAATAGAATAGAAAAAGAAATAGAAATGTGGACCGGTATTGAAGTTCGAGGCATGATTGGGGTTCAAAGAAAATGGGGACAACCTCCATTTAACCTTTGCAAAGGCTCTAAAATAGAGACTATCGTTGAAGATGCTGTTAGCCTCTTGCGAGCTCAGTGTTAATGACGTTGATGTTTCATTTTTGCAATTAGTTTTCGACGCAATTTATTATTAAAATAAATATTCTAAAATGGTTAATTTTTTAAAATCTTAGTACTTATAGCTCAGGACCATCGAGGTTGACGCTGAACGATGGTCCATTTCTACAATTAGTTTTCGGCTGTCGGAGGATGAAACCTTGACAGCGGGAAGTCAGGAGACCCCCCTTTGAGATTCGGCCAGGGGAGTAGTTCTCAGGCGAAGCCGGTGCCAGGTGTAGAAGAAAGATAGGCGAAGAAGACGTAGAAGAGGCGGGGTTCGGACCGTCCGAAGCTAGTCCGGACCGTCCGAACCGTGGTGAAGCAGAAGGGTCCGGACCGTCCGATGGCGGGTCCGGACCGTCCGAAGCGTAGTAATCGCGCAGGGCGCTGGGGAAGACGATGAACAGAGGCGCACAGAGGAGACGAGAGGATTTATACAGGTTCGGGCCGCCGGAGCGTAAAACCCTACTCCTGTGTGTATGCTATGTGGAGATGAATGTGGTTTGCTATGTTACAAGGTGAGCTCAGCACGCGGCCGGAGCCGGAGAAGAAGAGCAGTGGTTAGAGAGTGAGCTCGGGGGTGCAGAGCAGAGAGTTAGAGGACCGGGCAGCCCCCTGTTCGGCCTTGGCTTGGTCCTCCTTTTATAGAGCAAGGGGATTGCACAGTGCCAAGATACATGATGATAGAGAGAGAGAGCTACATGAGAGAGCAGGTATGGCCTGTCTTATCGCTGTCTTGTCGCCGTCTTGACGAGCGCGTCCGCCTGCTGCCGCCTGCCGGACCAGTCCGCCTGCCGAACCCACGCCGGAGTTGGTGTACGGCGGGCGGTGGAGTCGTGAGGACGCGACGGGATGTGACGGGGCACACTGCCGAAGTCAAGCATCTCTGACTGCTTGACTTCGGCGCACGCCCTTGCCACCGAAGTCAAAAGGCCTCTGACAGCAATCAGGTGTCCACGGGGGGTCGTCCTGAGGCGCTTACGCGTGGCGGAGCGGACGATAGGGGCAACGTGCCCCGTCGCCTCATCACTAATACTGATATTTAGAGAGCTGGTCCATCGATCCTGTCGGAGACCGACATGTGGGCCCCGGGCAGGAAGTGGGACGATGGCGCCCGGAGGCGAGGTACGGGCCCGAGGCCAACGATGCCTCGGAGCCGAATCCGGTGGGGACGGCGCCCCGGGGACGAGCCCGGGGCCAATAGGGTCAGCGCCCCGGGGACGTGCCCGGGGCCAGAGGCGAGGGCGCCTCGGGGTCGTGCCCGGGGACGCTTGGCGCGGCGCCCCGGGGACGTGCCCGGGCCGAAGGTGAGGGCGCCCCGGGGACGTGCCCGGGGCCAAAGGCGAGGGCGCCCCGGGGACGAGGGCGAGATGGCCCCGGGGAACTGACTTGGCCGATGACCCACGCGTCCCCAGGGTATGTGGGACCCCCTATCCCATTTCACCGACAGTGGCCCCTGGCCCTGTTGCTCGGCCGGAACCGCTCCGGGCAGGAACGGGGCCACGTCTTTGAAGAAATGAGGGGACGCTGGGTCCGCCTGGTTCATCTTGAGCTGGTGGAGCTTGATGTCTTTGTTGCCTTAGACGGGATACGTGCCCGGGACCCGGGCTAAAAACATGGAACGAGTGTTTAGTAAGGCCGGCGGCAGTGGTCGCGATGGTGATGCGGCAGCTTGCCGCCCGTACTGTCGCCAGCGAGTTCTTCGTGGCGACCGCTGGCCGGAGACGGCGGCGGGGATGAGGCGCACCGTCCGCTTGGAGGCCGCCACCAAATCCGCCGCCGATGAGTTCTCTCGTGCCTGGCCCGAGATGGAGGCGCGGGAGAAGGAAGCACTCTCCCGGGGAGAACGCGTCTGGGCCCAGGAGGCCGGGCTCGTGTCCCGGGGGTGAGAGTTCGCCGTACGCGAGGAAGTCGCGGCAGTTCGGGAGGAAGTCGCGGTGGTTCGCGAGGTGTTCGCGGCAGATCGCGAGGCGGTCGCGGTTGTTCGCGAGGAGGTGCGGGAGGCCATGGTCGAATCCGCTGCCCCGGAGGCAGGGTTCTTCGACCGCGGCGAACATCTTGTAGGGCCGATGCCTGACGAAGAGGTTGATGAAGACGCCGGTTTCCTTCAGACGCCATACACGGGCGCCTTCGGGGCCCGGGGGCCCTCCATGCCCCCGAGTGCTCCCCATCCGACGTCACCCGGGACCCGGTCAGAAGTACTCCGGTGACGCCCCCCGTACGATCAGGGCCTCGCTCGTGCTTGCGTCCCGGGTTTGCCTGTCTTGTACAAAGAGAGACATTTGTATATGTATGTGATCATGTTTTCATTTTCGTACCTTGGTTTATTGTGTTGTTCGGAGGTTGCTTGGTGTTCGGGAACGCCGAGCACCGGGCGTCGTCCGACAGTGAGATCCTGGAGCTGCGAACAGCCGTTGGGCCCACGGCCCCTGCCCGGGCTCCGACGTAGCCGCTTGCTTCGGGAGCCCGGTCCCAGGGGGCAACGGATGCGCCGGTCGCCCGCTCCGGGAATCTGGTTCCCCTGGAGCGATAAAGTTCGTAGGTTCGGCCCCTGCCCGCCTTCTGGATCCGGGGACTCTTCGTGCCCTCGGGAACCGTTGGCCCTAGGGGGCATGGCGAGGCCGCGACGACAGGCTCTACATGATGAACTGTGAGAGTACTTGGCTCGTCCCCTTGTCCATTCCATGCTGCGAGCCATTGCGTCTACCACCCCCTAGGGGCCTCTTCGCGGTTGCGACCGAGTGGAGGAAAGGATTGCGCATAAGGAATCTGCCCCCTAGCAGCGGAAAAAACCGAGCCCGGAGCCAACCAGTGCGGGACACCGCAAGCCGGGGCTTTGACGACGTCCAGGGTTTAGCAGATGGGATACGGTAGCTCGCTGGTAGGGAACAGATGCTTAGGCGCAACACCCAGCCACCGCATGGGCGCGACCCGATTATGCCCCTGGGGGGAGATCGCCACGATCGCGACATAAAGAAAGGATAAGGGCACGAGCCCGGGAACGATAATAAAAGTATTACTATGGAAAGCGAATACGCATGGGCCCGGCCTCGGTCAACGCTGAGGTTTAGAGGCACTTACAGGATGTGTTTTCAGATAATATTTGTGAAGATGCTCCCAGGCTTACCGAGCCCGGTTGGGAAGTTCCGATCACCAGGGAGGGGCCTTCCCACGGGGGGAAGATTTCATTCTGACCCGTACGAAAATACGGCGGAGATTCAAACCCCCAACCCGAAGCGACCGGACCCGAGCCTTACGCTAAAGATAGTGCTTGAGGCCTTGCTGGTAACGAGCGACGCGGAGCGGAGCGCGCCACCTTCGTTCCTCGAGGAAGTCGAGGTTGCCGAGCTGCATATTTGTCGTGGTTGATGTTTGTCGATGTAGCGCTGTACCCGAGAGCCGAAGGAGAGGTCTGGCGACAGAACGGCTTCGGCCCGGTACACCAGGAAGAAACGGGGTCTCCCCGGGCGCCCAGCTTGGTGTGGTATGAACCGTCCCCAGAACCGCCGGGGAAAAGTCTGCTCTACACATAGTGAACTTTGAGAGCGTCCGGTTCGTTCCCTTGTCCACCCCATGCTATGAACGCAACACATGGGAAACGACGAAAGGAACGAGACCGGGGAGGATATTAAAAACATTGCTTATGTAAAATGTATATAAGTGGGGCCCCGGCCAGCGCTGAGCTTCCTGAGAAGTCCGGCGCGGGCCCGGGTTCACCCAACTTACAGGATGTTTATACAGGTAGACTTGTGAAAATACTTGATGCGCTAGGGATGGAGCTCGGACTCACTTCCCTCGCGAGCCACGAGGCTGGGGAAAGGCATGCGCTTGGACCCGGGGGCCCCGACTATCATGCGGAGGATGTGTCCGGGACCCGGGGGCCCCGGACTGGAATACGTTTTTGATATAAGCCGGGTTCCGGGGGCCCGGGCTTGAAATATGGAATGTGAGACGGCCTTCCGGATGCATTCTCACCGGGACGGTGCTGTCCGGGCTCCGCGCCCTACTTCGGGTGTCGCATTCCTAGGCTTGCACTCGCCTTGGCGAGGCCGCCCTGGTTCGGCTCCTCGGTGTCGGGCCCGGGGCACGGATTCGGGAATCCGTGCCTCGGCTCAAATATGTGCCCGGAGCCCAGGGGGCCCCGGACTGAAATATAGTTCATATGTATGGTCGACATGTGCCCGGGCACGGGGCCCGGATAAGGGCATGGACCATATTGGGACAACTTCCCTAGACCCACCTTTGCCAAGGCGATGCAGTCTGGGTACTCGTGCCCTGTTGAAGCTGTTCCGGCTCGGGAGCGGGCATCGGACCGTCCGCCTAAGGGTCGGACCGTCCGAGGCGCAATGACCGGACCGTCCGCCGAGGGGACGGACCGTCCGAATCACCTTGGCCGCGCTTGGTCTGCTACTGGTTCTGCCAGGACTCGAGTTCACCTCCCTCGGGCTCAGGCCTTTGAGAGGGAGCGAGCTCTCCGTGACCGGACCGGGGGGAAACATGCACCCGGGAGCCAGGGGCTCGACCGGGGCTAGATACGCGCGCCCGGGAGCTAAGCTCCGACCGGGGCTAAGGACGCGCCCGGGAGCCGAGCTCTGACCGGGGCTGAGTACGCTCCCGGGAGCCAAGGGCTCGGACCGGGGCTAAGTACGCGCCCGGGAGCCAAGCTTCGACCGGGGCTAAGGACGCGCCCGGGAGCCAAGCTCCCACCGGGGCTGAGTACGCTCCCGGGAGCCAAGGGCTCGGACCGGGACTAAGTACGCGCCCGGAAGCCAAGCTTCGACAGGGGCTAAGGACGCGCCCGGGAGCCAAGCTCCCACCGGGGCTGAGTACGCTCCCGAGAGCTAAGGGCTCGGACCTAAGTACGCGCCCGGGAGCCAAGCTTCGACCGGGGCTATTTACGCACCCGGGAGCCAAGCTCCGACCGCACGGGCTCAGGTCCCTTGAGAGGGAGCGAGCTCTTGATACCGGGAGAAGACCCTCAACCGGGAGCGGCCTGCCCAGACTCGCGCTCGACAGGGCGGCGTGGTCCGGACTATCACGCCGGGACCCGGAGGCCCCGGACTGAGTCGGGACGAACCGCCCGGACTCGCCATCGCGTCCGATGGAGCCCGGGCAGTTGTACCCTACGTGCGTCCGGGGCCGGAGGCCCCGGACTGAGTCGGGACGAACCGCCCGGACTCGCCATCGCGTCCGATGGAGTCCGGGCAGTTGTACCCTACGTGCGTCCGGGGCCGGAGGCCCCGGACTGAGTCGGGACGAACCACCCGGACTCGCCATCGCGTCCGATGGAGCCCGGGCAGTTGTACCCTACGTGCGTCCGGGGCCGGAGGCCCCGGACTGAGTCGGGACGAACCGCCCGGACTCGCCATCGCGTCCGATGGAGTCCGGGCAGTTGTACCCTACGTGCGTCCGGGCCCGGAGGCCCCGGACTGAGTCGGGACGAACCGCCCGGACTCGCCTTCGCGTCCGATGGAGTCCGGGCAGTTGTACCCTAGGTCAAAAGAAAGGGGAAGACTTCCTCTAATAAAGGAGGAGAAGAGATATATTCATTAAACCAAAAGCCAACCAAAGAACCAGAACTGATATAGTTGACGCTTCCCGGGAATGTGGGGCGAATCGGGACGATCTCTTCGGGCTTGGAAAGTGTCGAGACGTCCTTCCCGGACACGCACTCGCCCTGGTGAGGCTACCCTGTTTCGGGAGCGGGATTCGGACGGTCTGGCTAAGGGCCGGACGGTCCGAGTCGCTGCAACCGGACCGTCCGTCGACGGTTCGGACCGTCCGAACCGCTTCAAGCGCGCTTGGCCCGCTACCGGTTCGGCCGGGACTCGAACTCAGGTTCCTTGAGAGGGAGCGAGTTCTCCGTCACCGGACCGGGGGGAGATATGCGCCCGGGAGCCACGCTCGGACCGGGGGGAGTAAGCACGTGTAACGCCCAGAAATTCACACCGAAATTCTGAACATTAATGTGTAATAAATCCCTGCCCAGGAAAGCCAGGGTACACAAACCAAGTTGCCATACAGAGTGTCTTACAAACAGAGTAAACTGTATATTACATAAATGCAGCGGAAAAAGGTAAAACGGAGTCTATAAACATCTGGCCAAGCAGCCGATTCCATTCCCACAGGCACCTTGACGACGGAGCCAGCCTATTCCTCAGGATAATCTTCATCTGACGCGTCCTCCAACACTGGGGGGGGGGGAATTGGAGCAAGGCTGAGTACCACCCACAGTACTCAACAAATCACACCCACAAATATGCATATGCACAGGGTACAAAGATGGGACAGGGTTTATTTGCGGAAAAACAGTTGCAAAAGGGAGTAGTTCGCAAACATTGAAAAGTTAATTTAATTAACAATATTAATTTCCACTGATTAACGTTACACCACGTTAACCAGGCCCAACCATTCCCAACCGATTGACGCTAAACCACGTCAACCAGTCTCCACTGATGAACGCTACACCACGTTCACCAGACACCTCCGGGTACCGTTACACCACGTTACCCGGACTCCACTGATTAACGCTACACCACGTTAACCAGTCACCACCGGACAACGTACCACGCTGACCAGTTTTTCCCGACCAACGCTAAACCACGTTGACCAGGCCGCGCTGATGGAAGTTACACCACGACCACCAGGCGTAACTGATGAGAGTTACACCACACTCACCAGTCTCCACCGATTAGCGTTAAACCACGCTAACCAGTCACCCCCGGTCAACTCAACCACGTTGACCGGACTCACACCTTCCACACACCAGTTTGATAAAACAGGATTAATTATCCAGGGTGAGACTAATCACGGTGAGTCTTGGCCAATGTGCCCATTACCGCGGGCGCGGCTATTCGAATAGTTTTACTCTGATCAGAGGTGTACAACTGTACCCACAAGACACAGCCCCCACACACGTTCCCGTGTGCCAGTACATCACCACGATGTCCCGTGCGAGGCTGTGACAGGACCGTTCACGCAACCCCTCCCTAACCATCCACACCACGCTGAGGTTGCACCTGCCGACAGGGCACGCCATATTGGCCAGGCTACCCCCCTTGCGCCACGGTGAATCCGGCAGCCGATCAACCCTACCCCGGGCCGACCCAACTCCATCACGCCCACCCTCTTCTTCGGTGCCTAGGAGAGAGAGAAGAAATGCTTCAAGCCCAGCCGTTGCCCACGCTGGCTTGTGGCAAGTATGGGAAGTTGCCCAAGTGGTTCCCGCGAACCGGTCCTTAATTGTCATGGGTGTGACAAGCAAAACCATACACCCACAGCCCACCATTTAGGTCAAAATTTTAGGAATTTAACAACAACCTATCCAAGGTTTCATTTTTCCGACATTGAGTCGAATCATATAAAAAGACATTATTTAATTCCCAGGTGAGCTATGTTGCTAAGCATGGCTAAGCATCCTAGGGATTATATTCTACTCATATTATTACCTAGGTGACAAGGATTTAGTCATCAAAACTAAGGCTTCATCCTGACATTGTATAGGCAATACCAATCCACATGAATTATTAAAATAATGCAGTTTATTTGCGTAAACAAAGCAATTTAACGAAAAATGGGTACAAATTGATCAAAGTATCAGTGCGACTTGCCTTGCTCCGGCTCAAGGTATTCGGCTATGATCTCGAAATACGCAGGAGAATTACCGGCGTCGAATTCTACAACAAACAGTGCATAAACAATTAAAAACAGTACATGGGGGTCAACAAACATGGGCTGAAAGTATTTTTAATGGATTCTTGGCATTTTTCTGGATTTAATGAAATTTGAATGGACTTAATCAGAGTTCGCATGAAATAGTTATGATTTATTGAATTTTACTGCTATTTTCAGAGTGAATATAATTAACCAGTGATTTAATGCGCATTAACCGATTTAAAGACGTCACCCAAGAGGGAGGCGACGGCGCACAGAGGCGGGCGCACCACGTGGCGCCACCGCGGGCAACCACGCGGGCGAGCGAGCGGGCGGCCCCGATCTGCCACCCGGCAGATCGGACGGCCCCGGGGAGCGGCGGTCGAAGCCAGCCGTCCCGAGCGGGAGGCGGCGGCGCGCACGCGACCCGATGGTTGACGACGGCGACCACCCGGCGCGGCGGCGACCACACGGAGGGGCGGAAAGGAACGGGAAAACGAAAGGGGTTCTCACCGGCGGCGAGCGACGGCGCGAAGACGACGGTGGCGACGAAAAAGCGGCGGCGGCCTCGGGACGACATCGGCGACGGAACTCCGACGGCGGGGAACGGGCGAGAGGCGATTGCCGAGGTGTCCTGGAGGATGAGGAGGACGGGAGAGGAGTTAGAGCGGAGAATGGAGACACGGCGTGGCGGGAATCACCGGCCGGAAAGGAGGCGGAAGGCTGATACTCACTGTGCGCGCGGGCGAGGCGGTCCGGCGAGCTTCGGCTTCCACGGAGTGGCGGCCGAGATGCGGCGCGGCGCGGCGGAGGTGCTGGCGGTGGCGGGGTGGTCTGACGGCGTCCGGAACGGCGGCCGGAGGCGGCGAAAAAACGGTGGAGCTCAGGTGCGCGGTGGCGACGGGGTTCTGGGGCACTGGAAAGCTCGGCGTGTTGGGGAAAAGATGGAGGAGAGGGCGGAGATGGTTTTTATATAGTCGGCCGGGAGAGATCGAGGCCGAACGGCCCCAATCGCGCACGGGAGAGTGGACGGCGGCGTGGGCATCGTGTGCGAGATTCTCGGGAGAGAGGGGACGTGGACGCCGGGGAACTCGGGGGAGTGGGGCGGACTCGGTTCGCGACCGTTTGAACGAGTGGAGGGCGCGCGGGATGAGGCGGGAGGCGGCGCCGGATCGGACGGCTCCGGGGAATTTCCCCTCCGCCCGATTCGGACGGAGGAGGAAGATGGTGCTGACAGGCGGGCCCGGCCTGTCAGCGGGTGCGTGGGCGCGGGTGCGAGCGAGGGCGCGGGAGCTCGGGCGCGGGGGCGCGGGTGCGAGGAGCGCGGGCGCGGCCGCGGTTCACGGGCGCGAGGAGGAAAAGGCCGGGGAGGGAAAAAAAGGACCCGGCCTGCGGCGCGTGGGGAATGGCGGCACAGGAGCGGGCCAGCGGCCCCGAGGGAGAAAAAGAGAAAGGAAGAAGGAAAAAGATTTCCAGGACGATTTAAATTCCGATAAGCGTATTTGATTTATTAAAAATAGTTCCTGTGCTCTGTAAATTCCACTAAAAATCCAGTTAATGTATTTTGGCACAGAGAATACAAGAAAAATATTCCCGGCCACGATAATTTATTATCTTGCATTTTACACCATCAATTAATTCCTCTAGCCTTTTTAAATTTATTTTCTTGGGTATTTTTCACAGGTAATATTTAGTGTGGCTAAACTCAGGGTGTGACAGCACGCCCGGGAGCCAAGGGCTCCGACCGGGGCGAGAGATGCACCCGGGAGCCAGGGGCTCCGGCCGGGATTAAGTACGCACCCGGGAGCTAAGCTCCGACCGGGGCGTAGTACGAACCCGGGAGCCAGGGGCTCCGACCGGGGAAAGATATGCGCCCGGGAGCCAGGGGCTCCGAATGGGGCTATTTGTGCGCGCCCGGGAGCTAAGCTCCGACCGGGGCCATTTATGAGCCCGGGAGCCAGGGGCTCGACAGCACGGGCTCAGGTCCCTTGAGAGGGAGCGAGCTCGGGCCCGCTACTGCTCCTGCCGGGACTTCTTGACGCGCTCGGCCAACTTGTGGACGGCGCGACACTCCACGAGGTCGTGCGAATCCGTCTCGTGGACGGCGCACCACCTTCGGGCTTCGACCGGCTCGAGGCGCTCGGCCAAACGCTGGACGGCACGACACTCCGTGATGTCGTGCCGGTCCATGTCGTGGAAGGCGCACCACCCACGGGCTGTGGCCGGCTTGAGGCGCTCGGCCATGCCCTGGACGGCGCGGCACTCCGCGATGTCGTGCCGGTCCGTGTTGTGGTAGGTGCACCATCCCCGAACTAAGGCCGGCTCGGCACGCTCGGGTGAGCATTGGACGGCGCGGCACTCCGTGATGTCGTGCCAGCCCGTCTGGTGGAGGGGGCACCACTTCTGGGTTGTCGCCAGCGGTGGCGGCGCGCGTGCGGCCTTTCGCCGCTTGCCGCAACCATCGCCTCCGCGGGCATCATAGCTCCGGGGGCTGCCCGTAGCCGCCAAGGCGTAGCTCTCGGCTGCCGCCTTGGCCTTCTGGCGCCTCCTCCTGTTCCGCCGTAGCGCGGAACGTGAGAGCCTGCCGTCCTCTCTAGGGCCCCTGTCGGGGGCCACGTTGCCCGGCGGGGTGTAGCCGCCGGACCCCTCGCCGTAGTCTCGACGATGATGGTGGCCTCCTGCCATGGAGCGCGTCGATGTTGGAGGCGCCGGCGTAACACCTGAAAAGGAAACTCCCCCTACCTGGCGCGCCAGCTATCGGAGGATGAAACCTCGACGGCGGGAAGTCAGGAGACCCCCCTTTGAGATTTGGCCAGGGGAGTATTTCTCAGGCGAAGCCGGTGCCAGGTGTAGAAGAAAGATAGGCGAAGAAGACGTAGAAGAGGCGGGGTTCGGACCGTTCGAAGCTAGTCCGGACCGTCCGAACCGTGGTGAAGCAGAAGGGTCCGGACCGTCCGATGGCGGGTCCGGACCGTCCGAAGCGTAGTAATCGCGCAGGGCGCTGGGGAAGACGATGAACAGAGGCGCACAGAGGAGACGGGAGGATTTATACAGGTTCGGGCCACCGGAGCGTAAAACCCTACTCCTGTGTGTATGCTATGTGGAGATGAATGTGGTTTGCTATGTTACAAGGTGAGCTCAGCACGCGGCCGGAGCCGGAGAAGAAGAGCAGTGGTTAGAGAGTGAGCTCGGGGGTGCAGAGCAGAGAGTTAGAGGACCGGGCAGCCCCCTGTTCGGCCTTGGCTTGGTCCTCCTTTTATAGAGCAAGGGGATTGCACAGTGCCAAGATACATGCTGATAGAGAGAGAGAGCTACATAAGAGAGCAGGTATGGCCTGTCTTATCGCTGTCTTGTCGCCGTCTTGACGAGCGCGTCCGCCTGCTGCCGCCTGCCGGACCAGTCCGCCTGCCGAACCCACGCCGGAGTTGGTGTACGGCGGGCGGTGGAGTCGTAAGGACGCGACGGGATGTGACGGGGCACACTGCCGAAGTCAAGCATCTCTGACTACTTGACTTCGGCGCACGCCCTTGCCACCGAAGTCAAAAGGCCTCTGACAGCAGTCAGGTGTCCACGGGGGGTCGTCCTGAGGCGCTTACGCGTGGTGGAGCGGACGATGGGGGCAATGTGCCCCGTCGCCTCATCACTAATACTGATATTTAGAGAGCTGGTCCATCGATCCTGTCGGAGACCGACATGTGGGCCCCGGGCAGGAAGTGGGACGATGGCGCTCGGAGGCGAGGTACGGGCCCGAGGCCAACGATGCCTCGAAGCCGAATCCGGTGGGGACGGCGCCCCGGGGACGAGCCCGGGGCCAATAGGGTCAGCGCCCCGGGGACGTGCCCGGGGCCAGAGGCGAGGGCGCCTCGGGGTCGTGCCCGGGGACGCTTGGCGCGGCGCCCCGGGGACGTGCCCGGGCCGAAGGCGAGGGCGCCCCGGGGACGAGGGCGAGATGGCCCCGGGGAACTGACTTGGCCGATGACCCACGCGTCCCCAGGGTATGTGGGACCCCCTATCCCATTTCACCGACATCGGCATAATTTATTATTAAAATAAGTTTTTTAAAAGGTCAATTTCTTAAAATTTCAGCTCAGCCCTTATCCTAATCCTTTTAAACCCGCACCACTATGCCTCGGGACACGCGGCGCGTCCTCACTGGCACCACACTGTCGCCCTCCTCCTGTCGCCGCCACGAACCCCATCGGCGTCGATCTAACGTCACAGTCACCAGCAACAAAACTTCCACTGACATATGGGCCATACTTCCATGGGAGCCACCTGTCAGTCACAGGGTCCGTGTACCTGCGGCTCGGAGTAGATGCCTCTTGGGCTCCCTTGGATCCCAGCACCCTCCCCCGCATCCACACTCTCGCCGGCCGCCGCAGCCAAGGCAAGACGCCTCCTCCCCACACCCGATCTCCCCTCCCATCTCCGGTCACTATATAACCCCGCGCCTCCCTCCCGCTGCTGCGCTCGCTTGCCGCCCAAACCCGCGCTCCATTTCAAATCCCCGCCCGAACCCTAGCCCGCGCACCGCGCATGGCTGACCAGGCCGCGGCGGCGGCGGCGGAGGCGGCGGGGAGCTCCGGTACGGCCCCTCCGGAGCCCAACGAGGTCGCAGGCGCAGCGGGCAGAGATCCCTCGCTCCGTCGGGCCGGCCCCGCTGATGAGGAGGAGGCTTCGCCGTCGGTGGCTGATGAGAGGTGCATGGCGATGATGGAGGTGGTGAAGAAGGACGCGGTCGGGGGGAAGTGGAGGGTTTCCAAGCTGGTGGTGGAGCACAACCACGGGCTGGAGGTGGCGCCCGGGGAGGTGGCCGCCGCGGTGCCGGTGCTGGGGATGGAGTTCGACTCCGTGCACGCCGCGAAGGGGTTCTACTACGGGTACGGCGAGAGGTTGGGGTTTAAGGCACGCACGGGCTCCAATCGCCGATCGGTTGGTAATGGCGTCATGATCATGCAGAGGTTCCTCTGCTCCCGAGGAAATTACGCGAATCGCAGGAATAAGACCAACGGTTTGGATGAGTTGAAAGAGGAGGAGGTGCAGGAGGGTGCTGCAGGTAAGAGGAAGAGGGCCACCAATAGGAAGAGTAATCCCAAGCCTCTGAAAAATAGCTCGGAGGTGATCGAAGTGGAGGTTTTTGTGGATAAGGGTGTTGGAACAGCAGGCCCAAATAATGGGCAAGAGGTGCGCAGGACGAGGGGTTCCAAGAGGGGTAGGAGTAAAAAGGATGTTACAGAGAAGGATGCGCAGTCTGTTGTTGAATTGGAGGCGGAAAAGGAGGACACAGTGGTGGCACAAGATGGTGATGATGTTGAGGAGCAAGATGAGCAGAAAGGGGTAGGGGAGGAGGAAATGGAAGAGGAGGTACAGGTTGAAGCGAAGGAAAAGAGAGGGAGGGGAAGGCCGAGAAAAGCTGATACTGAGGGCAATGCCCTGCAGGCACGTGTGTTGAGGGAACTCGGTTTGAGAGCGTCACAGTATACTAATGAGGAGAGGAAGAAGATAGTTACTAAATACCTCTCAAAGCGACAGAGCAGACCTGTTTTGGGAAGGCCTGCCAAGGTAAATTTCTTGCAGTTTGTTATTAGCTGTGACGAAGATGAATATAAATTACTGAGGGATAGATTTGAATGTATGTAGGCACCACTGATAAAACGGAAAGTAAGATACTTGATACCTGACATTTTTACTTGCCATTATGTCCTTTAACTTAGCAAGGGAAGGAAGTTGATTTTTTATACTTGTCACACACTGTTAATAGCAGCTGCATAGGTAGCTATTCTTTATTTATGCAAAGCAATGAATCATACGAGTAATTTTCAATAGCTGCCTTAACTGTCTCAAGTGAGTGACAAGGAATAGGTCACCGTTGTGATGACATGAAAACCGGCATATAGATGTCAAGAGTTTCTAAACATAGTGTTGTCTCAAGATGATTAGCAATTGTTCAACTAGATAGTGATCCAAATAGGGAAATGCTACAACTGGAAATCAGAAGCACTATATTTAGCTTTGGATAAAAAGATCCTGTCATATTTGTTGCAGTGATTGGGAGTTGCCCATTATGCCCAGGCAATATAAGATATTTATGTCGCTAGGGCATGCACTCGCTTTTTTCATACGTGATGCATGCAAGGTCGATTCTATTTAATAATTACATATAGTGTCCTACAAAAGCATGCGAGGGTTTATACATTTGTACTAGAAATGTCAACACGTAAGCATGTGCTACAAGTGTTGAATTGTCTGGACATATACCAACATAACAGTTGGTATATGTGTGTGGTTTAGCTAATTTCACTTGGTAAGTACGTGCTCTTGTCGTTTTCAGATTGCCTCACGCCAAGCTTTGGCTGAAAGACGAAAACGTGGTGATGGAGGTAGATTTCTGGCAAGCGAAGGACTGACGGTAACTTCACTTCCATGTTGCCAATGAATATTGCTGATGCTCTGTATTATTCTGCTCTGCTGCTGTCTATATTTTCCCATTTAACAAGTGATTAATTAGGCAAGGAAAGAGTTAAAATAGTACACATTTGTTATCTAGCAGTTACCTCACAAGCTAGAGGCCATGTCACACAACTCAGTTTACAACTAACTGCACTTAATAGACACACTGCCATACTGGCATATAAATTACCACTTTTTATGGAAAAGAATGCACTATTACTTCATTTGTAGTTCACATATCCAGTTTGTGTTTTCTACTGAACTAGAAATTAGGCAACACACATATCTTTTATTGCACGCCTATTTAATTGTTCGCTTCTCTGGGGTTGATATCAACAAATTATATATTCTGTGACACTTCTTGGCATCTGCTGCACAAAATATACATTTATTATGTGTTGATTTCACATAGATGTTTCATTGATGCATGAAATTTATCTCATCTTGTTATGTTTCCTTATATTCATGAATTGGCAGCCACCGCAGCAACCTTCGGAAAGGCGTTCTAAACGTCTTGAGAAACAAAATCTCAAAAAAGAAGATAAGGTAAGACCCACATGTGAAATGATGTATGTTTATTTCATAACTTTTTTTCTCTACGAATGCTGCATTGAAGCTGATTGTTTGAGTCCTCTGTCTTGTTTTCAGTTGGGTGACAAAAAAGGGAATCATGACTTATACTTTGAAATTTACATTATTAATTCCACGTGAAACACTGCATTTTTATATTCGACTTCTTTGGTTTAACACACAATTTTTTCCCTTTGTCCAGGCTGAGAGTAAAGATGATGAAATAGTTGAAGGAGAACCAGATTCGGAAATGGAAGTAGTTGCTGGACCTCGAGGAGAGCCGGAAGTTGGAATGGTTTTCCTGAACGAAGACAAAGCCTATGACTGCTACGTCACCTATGCTGGAACTGTGGGGTTCAGCGTCCGAAAAGGATGGTTGGAAAAAACAGCGACGAATATTACGAAATCTCGGGCATATGTATGTTCTAAAGAGGGATACCGCTCAAAAAGTGTCACTACTGATCCAAAGAAGCCACGGCCAGAAACAAGAACTGGTTGCCAGGCACACATGACTATTAAAATAACTGTGAGTGGCAAATATGTAGTGACTGAGCATGTGGCTGATCATAATCATGATCTTGAAGCTCCTTTGGTGGACATTCAGGTTCTGAGATCACAGAAGTTATTAGCAAAGTTACAGCAGCCTCCAGATCCACCAAGAGTTGTTTTTATACCAAATGATTATAAAAATTATGTAAGGACAAGGCACACAAAAGATATGCAATTTGGTGATGCCCAGGCAATTTGTGAATATTTGCAGAGGAAGAAAGGTGAACATCCTTCTTTCTTTTATGCCATCCAAGTGAATGAAGATGACCAATTGACAAATATATTCTGGGCAGACGTTAAATCAATTTTGGATTATAACTACTTTGGTGATGTAGTGTGTGTTGACACAAGATATAGCACAAGTGATCATGGTAGGCCTCTGTTGTTGTTTATTGGAGTTAACCATCATAAGCAGCCAGTCATATTTGGTGCAGCACTGATGTATGATGAATCAGTTGAATCATTCAAATGGTTGTTTGAAACTTTCAAATCTGCAATGAGCGGCAAGCAACCAAAAACAGTTCTGATCGATCAATCTACAGCAATCAGTGAAGCAGTTGCTTCTGCTTGGCCAGGGACTACCCTCCGCTTTTCACTGATTCATTTATATAAAAATGCCACTAATATATTAAGGCATACCTTCCAAGCCTCGGAAACTTTTGCAGATGATTTTAGCAGGTGGTTGTACGGCTATGAGGAGGAGGATGATTTCTTGTCAAGCTGGGAAATCCTGTCAGAGAAATACAATCTGAAGGACAACGAGTGGCTAGGTAAACTGTATGCAGATAGAGAAAGATGGGCTTTGCCATATGGGCGTGATTCGTTCTGTGCAGATATTGCAGCCACACTTCGCAGTGGTAACACTGATGCTATGCTGGTAGATCTCCTTAAAAAAGAAATGGATCTTCCATCCTTTTTTAACAATTATGACAAACTTTTGGAAGAGAAACGCCTAGATGAACAACAAGCTGACTACCTTGGGGTTCAAATGACACAGAGAGTAGCACCTCTGCGGATGCTTTGGCAAGCTGCTAATGCATATACTCCAGCAGTTTTTGAGATGTTCAGATTAGAATTTGAACTCACCTTGAACTGCATGGTTTATAGCTGTGGTGAGATTGTACCAATATCTGAGTATGAGGTAACTGTCAAAAACAGGCCTCGTGGCCATTATGTTAGATTTGACTCATCAGAATGTATGGTTGTTTGTAGCTGTAAGAAATTTGAATTCACAGGTATTCCATGTTGCCATGTACTGAAAGTTCTTGAGGTAAGAAATATTAAAGAACTTCCAGCACACTATATTTTGAAAAGATGGAGAAAAGATGCTCAGAGTGAATCTCCGAGGGAGAACTACGGTTTTGAAGCTGTAGATGAAGATCCCAAGTTCTCATTGTCTAAACGATACAGCATGTTGTGTCGGACGTTATACAAAATTGCAGCAAAAGCTGCGGAAAATATTGAAGCTTATACATACATGGAGAGCCAGTATGATCAGTTTCTAGAACAAGTGGAGCTTTTATTGCAAGCTAAGTTACATGATAAATCTTCATTGAGCACTATCCTGAAAGTTCAACAGCAAAATTTGCTTCCGAATGAAGCCAGCAACAGTGAACCTCGCAGAGTAAGTAGTAAGAAAAATAAGAATGTAGAGATGCGTCGTCAGCAACAAAGTCCTCTTCAATCAAATAAGAAGAAAAAGGCTAGACAAGGTCTATTCTTCACCCAAGCTTCTTCAGCACTAGATTTTATATAGAACAATGATTGATCTTATTAAAATGTTGCAGGTCTACCCGAACCTGAGGTGGCTGAAGTTCCACTTAGGGTTGATCCTCCTGCAATATCAAATGACATTCCAAATCATCTGAGAACTCCAACCAGTCAATTTCTTGCACCAAGCCATATAATGCAGGTAATATTTATATTTGTTTTCTGCCTTTTCCCAAACCCCAGTTTTGATGAACAGAGGAGTGAAGGTGGTGATTATAGCAGTTTGTAGTTGTATACTGTAGTATGACTGATGTGCTTCACAAATACAGGCACCATATGTTGCACAGCAATTCGGACTTAGTTCTCTTCAGGGATTTCCTGGCATATCACCATTTGGGCAGGTAACTTGAGCACTGACACATTGTTGATTGGTTGAAGAGAAGTGTATTTTTGTTCTTCTCTTATATGCTGCAAATGTGAACTCCGAAACAGATGCAGGAAACAGCACCTGCTCCTCTTCAACAACCTCATCTACAGCAGCCACCCTTTCATAGCGGTCCACAAATCCCCCAGGTGATTGTTTGATACTACAACTTAACCTATATTCCCTTCCCAAGGGATTTCACCTTCACAAATTCCATTAGCAGTTGCTAGGCTAGGACTATAAGTGATCGTTCAGTATAGCCCACATATTCCCTTTTATAATTACTTACTCTCTATAGAAGATTTTTCATGTAGTTATAGTTAATCAGGTCTTTGTTTTCACGCTGTACTTCTGTCCCATGATTTCATTTGATACTTTTCTTGTAAACTATGTATCGCGGAGTTACCGTTTGTATCTACAATGTAAAATTACTCGACAAAAATTGATGGTAGGTCGCGTGCCATGTTTTCGTGCAGGCCCCCCCTCCGGACATCCAGTCATTGCAGTTTCTTAGTAGCAATCCTCAGCTGGGTCACCAACCTACGGATCAAAGCCAGTACACCATTCCAGTCTGGGATTTCCTGTGATGTACGCTGTGATATATGTGCCATAATAGCAATCTAGCTGTAAATTATGTAATGGCAATAATGTAGAAACTAAATTATGCCACCTTGCTCAGCTTGTCTATGTTAATGAAACAATTGAGCACGGCTAAATCTCGGATTCAGCCTTGTGCGCTGGTCAAAAGAGTACTTTGTGTAGTCAAGGTGTACAATGCCAAATGCAAGAGAAAGCAGGCCAAGGCTGAGCGGAAGCGTATATTCGTCTGAAATGATAAACAGTTTAGGCTTAAGCTGAAACAAATCAGTGTACTGAGTACAACATCAGAACACAATCCTTCACGAGCATGTGACAGGTTAACTGTAAGTCCCCATCTTATATCTTGTGCTATGGCTGAATTAAATCATTCTCACGGTGGTCGTCAGCTCCCACAACCGAGCAACGGAGAACTGTGCAGAGTTGTCGGATGAAATGCCATTGTTTGGCTAGCTAAGTACGGCAATGGATTTCTGATCAAGATACTGTTGCCAGTTATCGCCATAGCCCTGTTCTTGAAGCTGACGGCCACCTTCAGAGCAAACCTTCTTTGGCCCATCGTAGTTGAGGATGTCTGAGTTAGCATCTGCGTGCTTCCAACTGGAAGGGAGCTTCAGATAATTATCATAGAAGGCCAATGTTATTGCCAACCTAATTTGGTCCCTGAAAATGGAAATTGGACAGCGAACACAGTTAATTGAAAGAGTTGGCAGTGTATGGCGATGGTGGATGTTGCCCAAAACAGAATCTGAGTAACTGACCTTGGATTGGCTAGGCTGAAAGCCCTGAACCACACCATGATGGAGTCAATCAGGTCCTTCCGTAGTTTGCGTGGCTCCACCACAAACACATCAAAATCAAGTAAGCACGCATCCTTGTCATAAGGTTCAGTATACACCAAATTTTTTGGAGCTGTTTTCTGAACGGCATGCAGAACATCCATACTAACGTAATCACCAACGTGCTTGGTACAATCTTCAGCAGCACCAATGGCATAAGTGCCTAAACCGATGCGACCGAGATCTTCAACTTTGCCCTGGGCAGGAGATTGACGGTTAACATAAGTTAACCCAAACATATCTAGAAAATGTTCGCTTTATTGTATAATATGTATGGTTTTGTATGTTTGAGTTGGATACACAACATTTCAATGCTCAAAAGCTTCTATGGAACTATGCCTTCATCAAAGAACACAACCATGTCATATATACTCAATTGCTCACTTACATATGCAGGTTTTGTTTCCTAATTGACTAATTGAAGAAACTGTTGCCGGTCACAGGGGCATCACCAATTTAGTTCCATACTCTGATTTTTTAATCATCTGGCAATACTAAAGCAAATGATGTCTTCGAAGAAACTTGCATTCCACATAAAAATCAGCGTTATGGTTCACTATCACAGGTTAAAATTATTGCAAAAGGTGAACAAGCCATTAGAACAGCAGCTGCATGGAACTGTTCCTGGCACTAATGCTCCCATGATAGTTCCTTATGGGTTCAATAATTAATTTTTTTCAGAGAACTCAGTGATAGGTTCGATAAATGATCACATAGATGCGCAAGTACCTTTACAATTGAGTCTGCTGAGATATAAACATATCTCTTTTGCGAGAATTGAGTCGTTCCAATAATGATCGGTGACAATTCATCAGGGAACGACCAAAAGAGGTTTCCTTCTGGAGTGGCAACGTTTAGCTTGTCCTCAATTTTCTTTTGACTATAGAAGAAACAGGTGTCAGGGTGCAACAATGCCCAGGATAAAAGGTAGAGTTTTAGTTTTTTTTCCCCTCACCTAGCAACAGTAACATTCGAATCAGGCAGTACTGCTTTTAGCTTGTAGTAGGGCGATTTATCTGTGCCTCTTTCAGGTATTAAGAAATTGAAGGATATATTATGTGGATCACTGTTAAACAAAAACACAATTATGTCAGAAAACAAACACTTGTGAATGAACCTATCATTAGTTCCATATCATTAGCAGTGCAATGAACAATGAAGTAAAGTTATCCAACACCAAAGGGGCTTTGTCTTTTTGCTATCACTGCTAGTTATTTGAAATATGCACTAGTTACAGATATTGAGATAAACCAGAACCTTGAGCTGGATAGGGTGGAGTTTGTCAGCACAGCGAGAGTACGAAGATCCAGACAACTTATCCAAGAAAAGACATTAACACTTCCAACCTCGTCAGGCAAATCCTGCAGAAAGAACCAGCAGTACATCAAGAAATTTGCTTTTCCCTAGCTCTGATCAAAACAATACCGTCTCCTGAGATATCCAGAAAGACACAGCAAACAAATACTTGGGCAATCCTAATGTAAGCCACACTGCCACCAACTATCAAAGATGTCTTGTTACCACATTTCGCATTTCAATATCAAAACCCAGTTTTCTAAGCCAGGATAAGGGGAAAAAGGCATATTAAAAAGGAAACATTCCAATTCACCATGAAAATGGCAAGCCTAGTAATGTACCTTTTTTTAGACAAAAGGCTTAAAACCCTGCTTATAAGAAAGACAAGCCTAATAATGTAACTAGCAATGCCAGATGTCAAACAGGGAAGAGATTAATGGACAAAGAGTAGAGCTCTATGAAGCCAACGCAGAGAGAGTGAGAGAGGCAGTAGGGTGAAGCGCAGCAGTCGTGTCGCACCACCGGGTAGCGCGAGCGGTCGAAGGGGATCCAGGTCCGCTGGGGATCGGCGGGGTCGCGGAAGTGGGTGGCAGGCAGGAACTGGAGGCACCCGAGCACCACGATGGCGGCGATGGCCAGCTTCTGCATCCCGGGCCGCGCCCGGGGCGGCGGGTCGATGTCGCCGTGGAGGACGCGCTGCCCACGGGGAGGCTCGGCGCCTTCGCCCCTCGCCGCGGCTGCGGCCGCCGCAGGGCGGCGCTGGAGGCCGCCGGGAGATGGGTCCATGGTAGAGGCGTTGACGGGAGGCGGGAGGCGGCGGCGGCGGGAATGATCCGTGGTGGTGGTGGTCGTCGTCGTGGGTTTCAAGGGAGTTTGGAGACGATGGGGTATCGGCCGGCGCGATCCTGTTTTTCCTCAATTAATTTTGGATTTTTATGGGTGTTTTGAGTGGGGCCACTTGCAGAGAGATTGACGTGTGCCGATCTGGCAAGGAAAGAAAACGGGCAAGTCACGTCGAACATCCGTAGTTGGCAACTTGGGAAAGAGGGACAGAAGTTTAGACGTGAGAATTGGTGATGAGATTAGTATGTGAATTTGATTTTGTCTTAATTTTTTGTTTGATAGAGGTGATGAAAATTACTAGCAAGTTTTGATAGAAACTAGTAGATCTTAAAGTAAAAGTGAATGATTGAGGTTTGTCTAGACAAAATAAAAAAGAGAGAATTTTCTCATAATTCTCATCCCTACCCACGTATTAAAAAGTAGGAGCTCCTCCCTTAATTTCTGATCTCTATTCCAATAAAACTCCCACATCCTCTAATCAAACAAAATATAAAAGTACCGTCCCTTTAAACTCCTAATCCCTTTCTTAAAAACTCCCCTAACCAAACACACAGAAAGTTAAGTTAGGAATCATTCACCATTCAGTACTTGGTTGGAGAGAGTTTTTAAAAAGAGGGTTATTACAATTATTTTGTTTGGTTAGGGAAATAGGAATTTTAGTGGGATAGTGATAAAGGAACTCCCTGCATACATACTACCTGGGAGAGGATGAGAGTAGAGAGAAAATTCCTCCTTTATATTGTTTTGATAAATCTCAATTGGATGTAACTGATCTAGTCTTACCTAAACTCCTAATCAATTCATGACTGAGACTAAAAATTAAATTCCTATCTTAATCTCACCATTACCTCTCTCCTCTAGACTTCTAATTCTATTCTCCAAAGTTACCAAACACACCAATAGTCCTAGTTACTTGTGCTCCACCTTAGAAAAAAACTACTAGCATGAAAAATGAGTGCTAGTTGCCATAGAAAGGTATTCTAGAATCTGTTTAGATGGTATACACACATTACCACGTTTTTATACTAAACCTTCTTATAAGTGTGGCTAACAATTTACTAGTCACTCCTTAGACATGGTTTGGCTAAGGATTGAGTCTGATAGGTGGGATGTAATTATGCCATATCATAGTTATACCGTTGAACCAAACATGCACCTAAGAAATTATAGCACGATCAACGTTTGACATGGTAAAATAAGGTTTCCAATCAAATATACTCAGTAATTCATAAGCATGTATATTAGAACAAGTGCATGGACATAGACATGGTTTTTTCTTTGAGAATTGTCACGGTATGATAGGGAGGATAGCCAACTATGCAATTGGCTCCTATTCAATGAAGATGAATTAAACCAACAACTATGTATACCACATAACTATAGTAATATATATATGCAAAAGTCTAGATAATATATTTATTATCTTATTAACAAATGTGAATACGTAAGTCATATTTAATAATAGCATCATCATGGTCTTAAAAATCATGACTGGCCATCCTTATAATACGCTGTAACTGTAACTGGTTACAATTACATGTCGTCGTGATTCTTAGTTGTTACTGTACTCATAAAGTTTCCATTTGATATGGCCCGAAAAATTTTGGTAACCAAACATTCAGAAGCAAAACCACCCAGACGGTATTTAATGCCTAAGAACACATGCTATACACAGTACACACCGAACACACCGACTAATAAATATCACTGAAAATTTTATAAATATTTATACATATATTTTCAATAGTTTTATAGCTATGTATGAAGTCTTATCTTCAAATTTATTATATATAAAGAAAAAAATAAAATTCTGATAGATTTATCCTTCTAAAACGGTTAGATTTTTTAGGCTAAAATATAATGAATTTAAAGAAGAGACTTTATATATATGTGTAATACTATTGGAGGTATATGTACCAAATTTTTCTAAATTTTTTTATAATATTTTGTTAATTGATGTATATTATGTGTATAAAAAAACTTACATACATAGCATATTTCTGTTGATGTTTGGCTTAAACCTTGGCCCCTGTTACTGGCTGGGCTGACTGCGCATAATGCGTAGTTCGGATCAGCTTCTTGTTTTTTTTATTTTCTCGTTTTCCTTAAACACACTTTTCGAATTATTAAACCATATATTTTTTTAAAAAATATATATATAAAAATACCTTAAAAACTAAATAGATCTATTTTTTAAGTTTTTAATAATTAATATTTAATTAATTATATGTTAATGATACGTGCGGCCAATCGCCACGTAAATGCGGTCGTCCAGCGTCCAGCCGACCGCGCCCCCAGCGCCAAAAGCTATCCTCAGCCTATCCACGCCTGCCGAATCCACTACCGTTTCATCCCGTGTTCGGGCCCGTCTCCACTTCCGTTCCACCACCACACCACCGACCGCGTCCGGTCCGTCTCCACTCCCACTTCCCCCACTCCTTTAACCAACGAGTCGCCTCACCCCGTCTCTCCCCCGCCGCGAGACCGAAAGCCATCCTCCTTGCGCTGCGGCGATGGCGGGCGGCTCCTCGTCGTCGTGGGGTCCGAGTCCGGCCGTGGTGACCGCGCTGGTGGCGCTGCTGGGGCTCGGCCTCGCCGGCTACATCGTCGGCCCGCAGCTCTACTGGCACGCGAGCGAGGCGCTAGGACGCTCGCCGGGGGCCTGCCCAGCGTGCGACTGCGACTGCGACGCGCGCCCGCTGCTCGCCCTCCCCGAAGGTCCGTGTCGGTGGCTTCCTCCTCCCAGATCTTGTTACCATGCGGGAACATACCTTGTCCTTTGGCGACCGCTGTTTGGATCCGATTTATCTGTTCTTCTTTTTGTTATTTTCTTTAGTCTGTGGAGCTTGCATTGCGTTTCTCGTAGCTGGTTGTTTCACTCTGATATGGAAATGTCACAAAGTGATTTAGTGGATGATAGGTTGACAACCTAATCAACATGATAGGAATACAGATTCGGAGATCTGTAGCTTTTCTGTGTTGCTGTGATGGGCTAAAGATGACTGAATTAGTGATTGTTTGACAGAATCTGTTCCACTTATTTTTAAGATATAGCTGGGTAACTGAGGGAAAAAAATGATTTTGGCGTTACCTAAGACCTCAATTAGATTTTAGTGGTTGAAAGAAAGTTGGATACTTGACACGATTAAATTGAGTGGATAGCTAGTGGCCATACTAAGAAGGTTGTTCATTTTTTTTCATGTCACTGATACACTATTACATATGACTGGGTGCTACAAGATTGTTATTTAATGATCAAAGTGAACCAACCCCCCTATGTGTCTCGTTGCTTCAGCTGTTGTAAATTTATGAATTTGTACAATTGTCAGATGGACTCCCTTGCTTATAAAAGGGAATATTTCACGATGCGTTTACCCTTTCTCCTACTTCAATTCAGACTATGATGAATTGATGTTCATGAATGACAAGGAAGAATGCAATGCCCTTTTAGGTTCCTCCTCTAACAGGTTTAATACTTCTGTGAATATACTTGATGATATTGTGTTGTATAAACAGATGTTTGAAACCCTCTAGCTGCTGATTTGTATCTATGAAATAAAGAAGTCCAACAGGAACTAGAGGCTTAAGAATATTCAGAATTGTTTCAATGACCTTAAGGTCTGTAATAGCAACTACACTCCATGATATCATAGAATCATTATCTTGACAATGAATATAGGTACTTCATTTTATCTGTGCTTAGGAGTTAGGGCAAGCATGGCAAAATGAAGTACCTGTGGAAAATTATCTTAGACATGTTATGCAGTTGTTGGGTGACTGTGGTTTAACTGGTTGTGGTTACTTCTGATATTTTCAGACTGTTCCAAACAATTCAAGGAGGTTAAGAGCCGTGCATCTGGTGAAGAAACAGAGAAGAGCTTCACAGAGCTACTCATAGAAGAGCTGAAGCAGAGAGAGGAGGAGGCAACACAGGCTCAGCAACAAGCAGATGTAAAATTGCTGGAGGCAAAAAAGTTAGCTTCACAATACCAAAAGGAGGCTGACAAATGCAGTTCAGGTATGGATACATGTGAAAAAGCCAGGGAAAAATCAGCAGAGGCATTGGTTGAACAAAGGAAATTGACCGCTTTGTGGGAGGAAAGAGCTCGTGAGCTAGGATGGAAACCTGGGAATATCAAACCACACCTGATGTAGTAATGAACCCTAGCAGATGGCGATGGACATGGCATGTCAAGCAACAGAGATCTAATTCCAAATATGCTCCTCAAAGACAGTGAAGTGATTGAGGTAACAAAGGTGTGACCTCACCTCCGTTTTGCGCTGCCTCACGAGCTTTTGTCCATAGTTATTTTATATTCAAATTGTAGTATACGTCCATAGCTGTACGTGAGCATTATGTTAAAATGATCATAGAATCAAAATGCCACTCATTCGCTTTTATGTCTTGAACGGAATATTGGTTGTTGTCTATGAATGATGGTAATAAATGAAGTGTTATTTAGTCCAAGTTCATCTAGTACTACTCACAGAATGAGTTAGGATTACCTGCAACTAGCTGATGGTGGTTCAGAGGCACTAACCTTTGAACCTTTGGCATTTAAGATTCCAGAGGAGCAAAAACAAATTTCTTATGTTTTGTCAGTACCTGGCATCCACAAGGAGGCAGATTGGCAGAAGCCTCCTACCTGTGGATTGGAGGAGGGGGAGGCTGCTGCGGCCTGCGGGCGGTGGTAGAAGAGGCGGGTGTGGCGGGGCGCACATCCTCTGGCGTACGGCAGGTGCCGTAACATAACATGATATGTCAGCGCATGGTACGGACCTGCCGTTACGGCAGACGGAAGGAGGATGACCCACCGGAGTCCTCTGAGGTAGCGGAGGGAGTGCCGCGAACGGCTTGCTCGTTGGAAGGAACATATTTTGCAGAAAGATCCCTGAGTTGGTTGGATAGCGATTCTATATTTTTTTGAGAAGTCTCTTACTATATCTTTCTATAAACTTGGTTAAACTTAAAAGATTTTGGCTTTGACCAAAGTCAAAATAACTTATAATCTAAAACGGAAAGTAACGATCACAATATTTAATATTTTGAAAAAAGGGCTTTTCTTGGGCCGCTATTATGGTATCGGGCTATTGGTCCTGAATATTTTTGAGAAGCCCTTGTTTGCTTTGCTATTAAGGGCTCGCTTGATTTAAAGAAATTTTAAAGGAAAAGTAAAGAAATATGTAATCATTTGGAATAGACATTATACCGCCGTTCGTTTTAAAGGAATCTACCAAAGGAAAACTAAAGTAAAATTTTCTATCCCTCTACTTTTTGTTGCAAAACACAAGAAAAAAAGAATCCACTCTAACCTATTTTTTTTCAATCCTATAGGTTTGCACATGCATTCATAACTTATTCGTATGGTTTAAAAATCCTATAAACCCTAAATGTGGAATCATATGCAAAAACATTGAACGCAGAGTGAAGGTAGGGGATTTGCAGAAGATAACTGTACCTTCATGCATCCTTATCGAAATTTTCAGGTCAATTCTAACAAAATTTTGGAATGAACTACTGCATACCTAAAGCACACAACCTGAAACAAAAAGGTACTCCTATAGAGTTTGACACCTCCAAAGAAAGGTATTTACATCTGCTGAAAAGTGTAGTCTGTGAATCTGTGATTGGACTAAGGCCAGAACAACGAAGCACAGGGAGTAGACGGCTTGTTAAAGTGAATGCTCCACGAAGTATAAAAAAAACAAATAACAACTTCTCAATCCGACTAAGATGATGTTTGAATTGGCTTATTTTTTTAAGCTTATAAGTCACGTGTAAAACAAAAAATATCATTAGCATGAGATTAATTAAGTATTAATTATTAAAAACTTAAAAAATGAATCTATTTGATTTTTTAAAGATACTTTTATATAAAAAATTTTTATAAAAAAATACACCGTTTAGCAGTTTGAGAAACATGCTCATAAAAATTGAAAAAATAAACTACTAAGATAAGAGCTGCCGAAACAGCACCTAAATTTCATCTTGAGATTTCGCAATTCGCATCGATACTTTTGAGAACATCTAGAAGCTTCATACTTGTTTGTTGGCTGTGTATATCTACTTTATTAATTTAAAGGCCGGGCTTTTAATCTATTTTTAAAAAAAGCTTCACACTTAGTAGTTCTCAAATAATAAAAAATTTCAATTTTCTGCCCTGTATCCTGTTTGAGCTACTACTCCACTATCTTAGCAAAATAGCATCAACGCATTAATTAACACTAATCATAATAATCCATTTCATAAAGCACCACATTATTACCCCTAAAATTGCTCCCTCCCACAGAGAAAAGAGATAAAGTGATAAACACTTCTCTGTGTTAATCATTTCCAATTTCAAACGGCGAAAAAGCCCCTGAAAGAGGCCCACGCGGTCTTCGCAAACTCCGCCTTCGTTTTCCCTCGCCGCCGCCTCCTCCGCCTCGATTTTAAATTTCAAAACCCCACCACCACCCAGCTCCTCCTCCTTAAACCTCGCCTCCTCCTCCTGCCTGCCATTTGGGCGCAGCGCAGAGCGACCAGCTCGCCGCTGCTCCTCGAGGCAGATGAAAGCTTCGCCCCGCGGCTCGAGTTCTCGGGGGAGGGCGGCGTCGCTGTGAGGAGGAGGGGAAGAGGATGATGGGGTGGCTGCTCGGCTGCTTCCGGGTGGCCGGCGACGGCGGCGAGGGGCGACGCGGCCGCGAACGCGACCAGCTGGTCTCTTCTTCCTCCGTGCAGCCGGCGGATGCTCCCAAGGTATGCGCAGCGGGGAATCCGTGGGATGTTTCTGGGTGCTTCGATTTCGGATTTTGGTTGATTGTTTATGTTGCTTTGTGGTGAGCAGGTTGGCGAGAGGAAGAGGCCGCCGTCCAAGAACGCGCTCTCCGCTGTGTTCTTGCGAGAAGGTGGATTTCTGGAGAGTTCTTTTTTCCTTTTTTGCGCCTCCATGTGGCTCTGTGATCTTATTATCGCGATCGTTTCTGGATAGTGATGTAGCGATTTTCTAATTTGTTCCTGCTGTTTTGGTTTTCTTCTGATTCAAGATGAGGGATCGAGGGTTGAGCAGACTACGAGCTCGGGGACGAACGGGATCGCTGAGAGGACGAAGATGGATCAGGTGCTCAAGAACGAGGTATGCCGATTCCTCATTCTGGTTCACTGTCAATTTGCCCCCATTATTTATCATGATTAATTTTCACCCATTTGGCAATCTAACTCGCCTGTATCATGTCACGTGGAGACAGAATTTAGCTGACTGACAAGTATGCCCACTGTGATTCTTGGTCAACCAAGGGCCTTTTGAACACATTATATTATATGCATTATAACTATTTGGATGACATGCAAAAACGAGGGGACATCCCCTCTAGGGATTAGAATCCATTTCCATTTTTCTATCGAACAACAATGATGAAGGAGCATTGTTCTCTAGGTGATAGATACTTACATGTTACTCTTACCTGAAAAAGAACTATCATATCGCTTGTGTGTTGCCCGTTGCCCATTGTTTATTTGTTTGATTTGCACGGCGAGTTGTGTTTATAATGACAATCTGTTGCATTGGTCCTGTTAAATTTACGATGCTGTTTAGAGCCAACCTTTCTACATGAGAATTTGGTGTTGTACATTAGGTAACCAAGTGATACATAGTGGAGGTGTAATAACGATTTTGATCTGTAGTTCCTTGCTAGTATGTTTGATCTTGGTTAAGAGACTGACTTTCACCGGTGTCAACAGGCCTATTCACTCAAAAACATTGATGCATTGTTGGAAGCCCCAAATGAAATCAGACAAGGGCCAGGAAATACTTACCAGAGTCTTCCTGCCATGTCTGATGAACTACAATTCGTGGAAGGGCAGACGGTTGAGGATTGCCTAACTCCTACAGGGTCTCATCAGAGCTCCACTTTTCCTGATGCTATGAGGTATACCAACCGTATGCTATTTCCTACTAATGCCAATGCCTTCATCCTGTTACCAACTTCTGAGGAGGCTGTTGTCTTCCTCTTCACTAATAACTGAATAGATTAATTTAACATTTTGGATGGTTTCTCTTACCTGTGACAGTTCTTCTTGGAAAGGATGCGATGCAACAAGCCAGAATGATTCTGAAGCTGCAAGCAAGAGCATAGAAGTTGAGGGTGTGAGAAATGATGACAGTGTAATCAAGTTAACGACCTCGTCATGTACATGTAAGGATGATATCAATCTGGTTGGATCCAAATCTTCCCCCATTTCAACTCCTTCAGAAGCGACTGCTGAGATACAGACACCAGCTACTACTCGTGCACCTAACTTGGAAGAGTTGAGAAATGAGAAAAATACTAGGGCTTGTTCGGAGCATACATATGAAGCTCTGAGTTATGTTGAGGCTTCTGAAAGCTGTGGGAAATCGAGAAAAGAATCCTGTCAGCCCAATATATTAGATGAGGAAATCAAGTGTGCAAAGAATGGCAGTTTGGTTTCGGTTGAACTCTCAATATCTAATGAATGTTCCCTATTCCAGAGTTCTGAGGGTTCCGTATCATCTTGTAACAATATAAGAGACAACTTGAGCACAGATTCTATGGAGAAATGTCTGAAAAGTGAGCGAACAGTTCATTCCAGCAGAAAGAAGATGCTCAAACACAACGATTCTGAGGTGGAATTCCCAAGCTTGTCACAGTGGTTGAAGCCTCCAAATCCTAAGAAGGCATTCAGGGATGAGCCCTTTACAAGTGACAGATCTCATTCTGCCAAAAGCTCAGAAGAAGATAGGCCAATTATCGGATTGGTCGCTGCTCACTGGAGAGACAGAGAACCTGATACTTTCACTCCTAAATGGTGGGATCGAAATGGCATTCCCAACTCAACAAATAAATACAAAGAAGTAATTCTTCTTCTGCTTCTCTTACTTTCTAATATGTATGTAAAAATAGCTTATACATAATTAATTACATGATCAGGATCAAAAGGTGAGTTGGCATGCAACGCCATTTGAGGAGAGGCTTGAGAAGGCTTTATCTGACGAGAAATTGCTTTCGCAAAGGTTTGGATTTCATTTCATTTTACATCAAATCACATGTTGATCAGACTCCATAAGTATTTCATGTCATTTTACATCAAATCACATGTTGATCAGACTCCAAAAGTTTCATTTATAGCTTTTAGTGAATACTCGTACTGTTTTATCGAAATGGCGGTGTGGTGCAATTTTGTCTAATTTGATGATTTTCGCAGGAAATGCTCCAGCGGAAACACATCTCAGCTTTCTGGGCTGGAAGGCGAAGAAAATGATACTGCCACGTCTAATTCTAATTACCTATATGTTGCTGCTTTTACATGATATTCTCATCCACCAAGAGTTACTGAAGCTTCTGGTATAGTATGGTTTTCTGCTGCCATCTCCTAATTGGTGTGTTTTGCACAGTCCAGTTTCCCTCTGCTGTCCTTCAGTGGGTACTAGGTAGTCCCTAGAAATGATCTGCCAACTTCTTTATACTAAGACCATTGTATTTCAAGACAAATCAGCATTGCAGATTTCAAATATAGCTGAGGCGTGAGATTCTGAACTGTTGCTGCTAGTGCTAATTTATGTCTCTGCCTTTTGCTGCGATTTTTTAGCGAAAAATGCTGTGGTTTCTGTTATTTCCTGTTTTATGTACATGTTTAATTCCAGCTAACTATTTGTCATTGGCACATCATAGAAAAATGAACACACATCCCTGTTTGTCTTCAAAACAGTTGCAAACAGAATCAAACTAGCTTTTTTTGTCCCACTGTGTACTGTATCTTTGGTGGTGCCTTTGCACAATACAAATTTTTTTTAATCATTCTGTCACGAAGTCTTTGTTTGTTCTTTTTTGGACTATTTCTATTCTATCACTACTAGCTGAAACCGTTCTATTAACTTAGCATTCTACACACAACACCTCTAGCTTCCTTGGTCAGAGAAGCCGCAAAATCTGGTTGTCTGCTTTCATGGTTATCCTAACACATTAACTATAACACATAAATATTTCGTTTGTCTGGATGTTTTCTGTTCATGTGGTTTTGCTCTTACTGCTATTTTAGCTTAAAGACGGTGATATCATTTTCTAGGAAGTCACATTCAGCATCCAGAATGGTTGTATACATCTTTTTCCTACAACTGTTCATGGAGGTGACCCGAAAAGGATATCTTATGGGTTTTGATTAGATGTAAATGCAACTTTTTACGGTTTCACCTCCTGTCACGGTTCAAGTGGTTCAGATACATTGTATTGAATCACCAACTTGATAGCAATTCAATTGATTCTCTATAGGGTTCTGGAAGAGTCAAATTAGGGGTCAGCACAAGAAATTCTGAAAATGATCCATCATTTGTTTATGTGCAATTCTACAACATAGATAACAACATTTTGTCGACAGATGACAAATCTTTACACCAGATCAAAATGTCTACATCGCACGCAAGCGCAGATGGTTGAGTGTCTGTGCATCACGTGCGCAGCTTTGGATGACTTGTGTGAATTAATCAAATCTAAGAGTGACAAAGTGCTTATGTTATAATCTTTGAATTGATTCTTGAGTATTTTAGCAGAGTTACAGCTATTAGCCTTAGCCAACTTTTATTTAACCAGTGACAGCAGCTGCTTATGTCTACTTGAGTGAGCTGAGTAGCTAAGTTACAAGAGAGGCCAGGTTACACATTGCTGCTGCAATAACACGGTTCATGATTTTTCCAATCCAAATTAACATGATTCATGATCACCCAAAAAATGATTCATGGACTAGGCTGAAACATATATTTATATAGCCAGCAGACACAATCACGCAAGTACACAAGTAACAATCACATAGTACTTTGTATGACAATTCATAACCCATGTGGTGTGTATATATTAGATCATAGAACTAAAGTACAAAGCAGAAAATTCTGCCGGCAAAACCTAGCAGGCTACTGCGGCCTCTGCGGTGCGGGCCCTACATGTCAGCCTCTCACACAACGGGGCACTGTTTTTGTCGGCGAGTTTTGCATATCTAGCATCTACTTCTGAGAACTTGTTCAGTTGTTCCTACTGATCAAGCATATCTACAGTCATAGAATCCTGTTGGACTTGGATCAGCGACCTCCATCATCCTCGCAATCTCTTCCAAGTACCCGTCCTTGTAGAAATCGGCTACGGCGGGGAAGCTATGATCGTTCTGATGGAAGGAGACCGTCATCGGCGACGTGTTCAGAGGCTTCTGCTCCGTCGCCGGCGCCATTTGTAGGGAGCCCCATTGCCCCTGATGAAGCTTGTGGTGCATGCTGTCGTTGACGAAGTAGCCGCCGTTAACGTTCATCGTGCTCATCTGACGGCTGTGCTGTTGATGGGTGATGGTCGGAGCCAGGCCGCGGTTCATGTACTCGTCGCCGCCGTCTGACTCGAAGCTCCCCGTGTTGGAGCTCGAGTCCCCCGGCGGCGGGGCCTTGATGGTCACCGTCGCCGGCGCTGGCGGCCTCCAGACCTGCTGCTGCTGCTGCTGCTTCCTGTAGGTGACGCTCCTCTTGAAGATCCTGCAGATTGTCCAGACCTCCTGCATTTTTCAGTCGGAAATACACAAGTTAGAGGTATCAATGCCTGCGATACAGGTGCCTCCGGCTTGTTGGCATGGTAGAATGATAGAACCACACTCAAACGTGTTAGAACGTGAGAGAATCTAGTGCTCCGACATTATTAATGCTCCTTTAAAATGCAGGAGTTTTACGTGATTTTCGTACGAATCAGTTCAGTGAAACTTTCGCAAAATTTCTTCGTTCCAAAGGAGGCCTAAAATATTTAAAGAACTGCATAAATTATTTTGGAAAATTTTAAGCTTTACATCACCAAATTGTACATCAAAGAACTCCACGTCACCAAATTGTATATCAAACTTCTCAAAATTTTTAGATGATGATATCAAACTTTTCATAACTATTTTATATCGCTTCTAAAAATTTTGAGCGCTGGAACCTTATCTATAATCTGTTATGCGAATGTATGACAGCTCGTGCATTAATTCATACGTTTTAAGTGTATTTTGAGAGTTCGACGATAGCAAAAGAACATGAGCATGGGAGTGCATGCTTACCGCTTCTTGCATGCACGGCGAGGCGTTGGCGGCGGCGGCGGCCGGTGGGAGGCGGAACTCGTGCATCATCCAGTCGGTCTTGGTGCCCTTGCCGGCGCTGCCGCGGTAGTAGACGAGCGACTTCTTCAGCCCGATCGACTCGCCGGAGTTGCTGGCGGCCGCGGCGGCGGAGTAGATCGGCCGGTCGATCCCCGTCGCCTTCCAGAACCCGGAGCCTGTCACCCTGTTGGGCCTGATGCTGTTCCGGTACTTCCTCCCTCTCAGGCAGAAGAAGTACCATTCCTTCTCTCCACCAACCGTGCTCGCCTCTGCAAATTCATTCAAACACATGAATATTTCAAATCAAATTTAAGTTTTGTTTTTTTAACGGGATTTGTGTTAGAGGTTATTTGTCAAAAGTGGAATGATGAGAAATTTCCAATTTAGAACAAGAATCAATTGGATTGACAGGCATGGATACTTACTTGGGAGATCCCATGGATCGTGCTTGTAGATGTCCATCTCCTTGATGATCTCTATACTGAGAGACTTCCTCGCCACCTTCCGCCGGAGATAGAACGTGACGAGCTCCTCGTCGGTCGGGTGGAACCTGAACCCGGGAAGCACCACGTCTCCTTCTTCTTCCTCGTCGCCGGCGAGCAGCACCTCGCCGTCGGTCTTTATCTTGTCCACCATGGCCTCCCTTGCAAACTCCTTGCTGGTCACCATCTCCTGAATTGTGTTGCCTAGCTAGCTAGCTAGCTTCTTGTATGTGTTTTCTTGCCTTGAGAAACTTGTGTTCTTGCTTCAACAATTTTCTATGTAGATATCTTCTCTGATGCAATCTTCTAATGCTGCAAATGGAGCTAGCTAGCTCTCTTGATATGGCCTTCTGCAAGGAGCAAGCTAGCTATATATGAGTGTGAAGGAGTCCATGGAGCAAAAGGTTATTCTATGGCTTTATAAATGCAGGAGAGAGCTTGGTCCAAGTCACTGATGGCTTTGAATCCTCTTTCTGTCTTGAAGAATCTTCAGAGCAGCATCATAACTCGCTCGGCTAAGTACAAAGCTAAGCAATAGTTTACTACTATACGCTATTTTTTGTGCCTTTTGTCTGTGACGACGACCATGGATGAGAGAAAGTTGTAGCTGTACTTACATATATCTAGCCTCAACAGTGGCCATGCACTGGTGATCGTGCCACGTCCATGTCGTTTGGTGTAAGGGTGCCGAGAAATCAAAGAGCCGATGAGATCACTGTGTTGACTGAGATTCTGTTCAAGGTGAAGAGGAAAACTTTTTAACAAATTCTTAAGGCATGCATTCGGTGTTGTGTTTTTGGTCTGACCTTTTTAGTTAAAACACCTTTTCTTTTTTTTTTACATGTAGTTAAGACGTTTTCAGGTAGAGTATTCAGTGAGGCTGAAATTTGTCATTTAATTTGTCCTTTGAGTTAGGAGAGGGAGTTCGTAATAGACGACTAACGACTTTTTTTTTATTTGTAGTGATGCAATGCGATTTTAATTTACAAGGTTAAGGACAAGCAGTACAGAGATTGACTTATTTGGTTTAATCTGCATAACATCGAGTTAGTAATTAAGAACCTGAAAAGTGGAAACAGAGAAAACAAGGAAAATCTTCTTCAGTGACGACATTGTACTAATTAATCTAGTCAGTCGCTTTTGCTGCCAGATAAAAAAAAACATTATGGAGTAGCAAGCAGCTGCATTGTCATCGTTGACACTAGAACAACCGCACCAATAATCAGGAAGCACGCTAATTTTTCCAGAAGCCCCTAATTATTAGCAGATGAATATGAAATGGGACATCATGAAACATGTTCTAATTATCTAGTGTACTGTGGATGTTCTTGCACTACGGCCCTTGTGTGTGTGTACCATCTGCATTATAGTCATTGAAGCCTGTACAGACCGTATAGGAGTTTAAGAACAGAATAATAACCCACCAGAGTCTCCTTTTAGTTATAAAAAAGGTCCTCCTTTTGATCGAACATGGCTATCTGGATCATGATTATGTTATATTTAAGACGAAAGATCATTACGACCCGGTTTTGAAAGAAAGCCTAAAAATTACAGGGGATGAATATGTATTTCGTTTAAATAATATTATTCTATTTGCTATGTAGTAGCCGGTTCATCTAAAAATTTGTCCGTTCAACACTAAAAATAAAAATTTTAAGGGGTTTCAGTTGAATTCAGGTTATTGATAAACTACAAATATGTCAATTTAGAGTGTCTTTCAAAAGCCAATTTCTAAATGTGTCTTTTAACAACTGCCACAAATTTTGTATTTACCAAATTTTGCCTCATACAGTTGAAATCTGGAGTTGCCCTAAACAAAATAGGGGAAGACATACGCACGATTCTATATTAGCAGAAATAATTCATGTAAAAAAATGCTTAAATGTTTTTCTGGTTGCACTGCAAGATTCAGTTAAAATAATTAATAACATGAAGTCACCTTTTTCTAAATTAACATGAACTAACCTGTTAATCAGTAGCAAAGTCTGGTTTTGTCTACAGGAGAGACAAGAAGGGCCCAAAACACCTACCATAGGCAGGCTGCGTTGAAGAATGTTCGAGTTTTGAAAGAATGAAAGGGACTACGAATTCTAACCAAAACAAAATGAACCTCATCTTTCTGTGGCCCATCAGGCCAGGTCAACCGCCGTACTGTCCACCTCTCACTGTGGTGGCCCCACTGCCACGTCTGCACAGTTCTTCGTACTCTCTTCATAAAAAACAATTTCTGGATATAAAGCTAGATAAATATTTATTTAGATTCATAGTTAGTAATTAAATTGTTTTAAATGGAGGGAGTAGTTTCAGCCTTCAATGCACGTGCAGAAGACTCTGGGTGCAGGCGTGCAGCCCTACCTATAGCCTGCCTTCCTGGAAGCTAATGGTGGGTTTACACCTTTATTTTTACCTTTTTATTCAGAGTTATTAAAGCCTCCTTTCAAGGTCTTTTAAAAAAAATGATTTTTATACATGCTGAATTTTTTTAATATGCTTCAAGTGGCTTTATTGTTGGAAAAATTCCTGAGATAAACTAGCCAGTGATGTACCAACAATGCCCCTATTTTATTAATTTCACTTTTATTATACTATTTGTAAAAAAATTACTAATTGTTTTTAATGTAATCGGGAAAAAGTCACATAAGCCATATAATAAAGGTAGCAAAAATCACTTCAGGCGAATATCGATAGAATTGCCACGTAATTGACTTGTGAACAAAAGTAGTTTTTTTTAAAAAAATAATTAGGTGTATTCTTGTGAGCTTGTTAGGGGGCCACACTTTTGTTTATTAGTTTATACTATTCCTATACATTTTGTACACCAAAACAGTATAAATCATCAATGCCTTGTTCACGGTCATAAATTCCATAGAAAATCTATTGGCTCAAATGCATTGTAATCTGACCTTGCTATAGTTTTCTTGCTTACATAGCAGTAACTTGTTGGCTGTTGCAAATAAATTCTTGGTCTCTCCGGAACAGCTATGTACTTCTGTTGTGAAAAATATCGATCATGGCCTTCTATTTTCCTCACCTTACCGTCGACCAATTCTTAAGGTACTACCAAAGATAGGCATGGTTCAGATGCCAAAGAAACAACAAAAGTATGGAGCCCTCCAACAAACTAAAATGGTTTTAGAGAGTGGTAATTCAAAGTGTTGTAATGGAAATGTATTTTCACTGTACCGAAGCATGCATAGATAAGAAACTTTGTAACAACATATCAATCTTTTCTAATTAAAATTTTGGATCTCAAGAAGTTGAGCTTTTCAGGTACTTGATAAGTAGCGGAACATATATAATCTACAGAGTTACCACGAGCTACCACACTCCATGGTGTTAGAGTATAAGCCTCTGTTAAGTGACATGTTTTGGCCACAATTTATTAATTAACTAGGAACCGTTCAATCTTTTAGCCTACTTTATCCTATTATCTTAACCATGCGAATGTTGAAATTGGTACATACTAAGTGCAACTTGTCTAAGCTAGCAGAGGCTTCTTTTTTGGATATGTTTGTATTTTATCCACATTAAAATTTTTACCATTTGTACTTTTCCCAAAAGTTTTTTATGGTAACCTAGTAACTCTGGTCTCTTTGGATATTTTTCAGTCAATAAAAGAAACCATGTTGGTGCTCCATGACACATAAAAGAACTATTGCGAGACTGTTATACAAAAATAATAGAGGCGTGGAGTGGGTGAACCATGGATACATGATAAATATACACGATTACATGATAGTGTGGAATTTTTATGGTAAAGTTTTACCATTAGCACTTTTCTGATTTTCCCTCAAAAGTTTTTATGACAAAGTGACAATCTCTAGTAACTCTGATCTTAGATGTCCTTTCCCTTCAGATATTTTTCAGTCAATTAAAGCAACCATATTAGTGCTCCATGACGTTAAAAAAGGGGCACTATTGCAAGTGTCATACACATAAAAAGAGTGGTGAATTGTGGATACGTGGTGAAGATATGCGATTACATGATAGTGCGAATTTTTTACATGACCGAGGTAGGAGGAGGATTTCATAGAATCGATCATCACCACAACCGAGATAAGAAGGGAAGATAAGTTTGCGAATTAAGGAGGGATTGACACGTAAAATCGTACAGCCGGTCAGTAAAAATCACAAAGAAAGTACCATGATTGTCTTAGATGCACGCACGCACGAACACATGATGTACGTACTAGCCCAGTACTAGCCGATAATTGCCTGATATCTGTTTGCTTCTTGTAAGGCGCAACACAAAAAGAGACTTTGGGATCATTACGGATGTATTTAGTTCCAGGGATAGAATGGGTTAGAACAGAGCCAACCTATTTTTCAGGGTGTTTGGTTTGAGGTTAGGTGGGTTGGGTTAATCCCTGGAGAGGAATATTCCTCTAAGATTCGGATTCAACTCGTTCGGTAAAATCGGGCGGACCGCGCCGACCCACCTCATGGGCGCGTCGCACGTGGCCTCCCCCGCCAATGCCGCCGCTGCCCTTGACCTCGTCCGCCCCCGCCAGCGCCGACGCCGATGCCGCCGACTTCCTTGGCTTCGGCCTCCACCACCGCCATCGCCCTCGGTCTTCCCCACCAGCGCCGACGTCTCGTCCGCCCCCGCCAGTGCCGACGCCGACGTCTCCCTCGGCCTCGGCCTCCACCACTGCCGCGGCCCTCGGCCTCCCCCGCCAGCACCGACGCCGATGCCGCCGCCTCCCTTGGCCTCGGCCTCCACCACCGCCACTGCCCTTGGCCTTCCCCGCCAGCGCCGACGCCTCGTCCGCCCTTGCTAGCGCCGACACCGACGCCTCCCTCGGCCTCGGCCTCGGCCTCCGCCGCTGCCGCCGCCCTCGGCCTCGCCGACACCACCCGAGCTCCATGCATCCTATCCCACTCTAATCCCTTCTACCAAACAAAAAACTAGGACCACCCCATTTCTCAAACCAAACAAATAACTAGAACTATTCCATTCAAAAAAAAGAGATGGGTCTAACCTATCCTACCTCATCCCCAAACTAAATACATCCTATGTTTTCATGCTCCATGAACACCCAAGATATGCAAGATTGGCTTCATGTCCCTGTCACCATGCTACTACTAGCCAATGTGTCACCAAGAATAAAAAAGATGACATTGCTTTGTTGCAACATAACTGAAGAAAAGACCTTTCTTCTTCCTCTGAACTTTCTTCTTTCTGTCTTCAGAAGCCTCATCCTTTTGAACCTTTCGAGAAAAAATGGCACCTAAATGCGACTTTGAATGGCACTTGTTTTCTGTAGTCAAGAAATGACATCTGATGCTCTCTGCTTCCTAAGGGAGAAAATAGCACAGGAGAAAAGGCAGACTTGTGGTGATCCACATATCTTTTGAGTGGACACAAGTCTCAGGTTTATGGTTATAAGTCACAGAGTACGATTTTTGATTTGGCATGCTTGATGCTAACATTTGTCCAATGAAATTTCGCAGCTCCTTGTGCCTTCCGAAGAAACATGCAACGGAGAAAATTGGCTCAATGTCTAATGTGCATGCATGCCCCCTGATAAGAAGAAAATTTGTTTGGTTAATTCGTCTTTTGTTTATTATTGTTAGTAAAATGAGAGTAGCGTATTCCACTTCCGTTCTTAAGGTAAGCAAACTTAAAATGGAAGTAGCGTATTCCACTTCCGTTCTTAAGGTAAGCAAACTGTACGATTTTTAACCATGTTTTCTTTTGACAAATGAAGGATGTATGTGAGATTTTCAATATTGCATACTTTGTAGAAAGAGGCATTTCAGAATTTCCCATCATGGCGGCTAATGGCTGAATGTAGCCTTAACATAAGATTCAACGTTACCTCAAATGCTTGACATCTGTTTTATATCCAATTATTTAGGAATATCGCATATTGACACGATTATACCTGAGAAACGTACTAAAACTTGATTCCAAGTGGGAAAAAGGTCAGTATATGAGCCTTTTTTTTGTTTGTTTTGCTGACTAACAGGGAGGTGTCAACTTCTTTTGGACTGTAATATTGAGTTTTGGAATTTTGACAGTAGATTGCAGACTTAACCCCCAACATGAATCCAAGTTCTGAAAATGGAAGAACGGACAAAAATTGTATAGCTCGTTGATTATTAGCCGCCATTCTGCCATCAACAAGTGTTCGGTAAACTTTGAAATTTACACTTCAGAGATATTCAGAGAATATTTGTCTGAACAAAATGACAAATAATTATAGAAGTTCAATTCTACCTGCAGCAAAGAGCATCCTAGCCTAGTAATATTCATATGCCAATTGCGTAGTAAAAGTTCTCGCAAATATCTTGACAGTTACTTCTTCCGCTCTAAAATATAAGTACTTATAGCATTTAAAATTTATAGCAAAATATAAGAACTTCTAGACTACTGCTTGTCACATCAATCACTTCCTATTTAAATTTCTTTCTATTTTACCCTCAACCACCCTCTCACACCAATCATTCCTTATTTAATGAGAGGTATCATAATATTTTCTATTTAATCTTAATATTTGCTAAAACCCTAGAAATGATTATATTTTGAAACGGAGTGAGTACTACTTTTCCAAATGTTCTGATACTCATGGAACCTGATTTTCTGGTTTTCGTCAGAAAGATAAGCATACTGTCTGAACTATGTACCGTACAGCAGCAGAAGTTGAATTGTTCTTCACTTTGTCATTTAGAAAGCTCCCTGTACCTTGGTCCTAAAGCAGTACAGTATATTAAATCTTCAGAACCTTTCTGTCCAACCGATACGTAGCAAACTAGCTAGTATAAAGCAGGACAAGAAAACTCAATACCGACAGAGACAAAAACCTACTTTTGTGCCTACGAATTCCTCAAGATCAAAGTCTTAGCAACAGCATTTTGGATTGGACATTGCATATAAGCACAAGCAAATACGACGATTATCTTCACTGTTGCAGCAGCCTTACATTTATGGAATTCCTGACTTATGCAAGACTAATGCGACTGAATGAACTTGGAAGGCTCAACATTTATGATTGATTATTCATGCTTGATTCCAGAACGAATCTCATTATTGGGTCACAAGAAACCAAATGCTGCAAGACATAGCCACAGTAACATACAGCATATGCATCATCTCAACTTAGTACTGCACAGGAAAATAATATCTAAGAAACATGGGTTTGGCTGAAATTTTTATAGGATAACAAAGTCATGCAGCCAGAATTAATTCGATCCATCGCATTCTCAGTTCAGAGTTGGAATAGCTTCACTCAAAGTTAGTTAGCTGTATCTTTCCATGAGCAGTTCGTGCAACAGAAAGCCAGGAGGATACAGTTTATTCTGTGACTGTTTTCAGGTCTGCTTTGAGCTAATTTCTGATCATTGTCAGTCACATTGTGCATGCACGTTCTTCCCTACGTGTTTCTTGCAAACCTTCGCAGCCATCCCAAGTACAAGTTCAGAATAAATACAGTCCAAGATGAAGGGCCTATCTCCTGTCATTTTTCTTTTGCTGGTCCCAGAGACAGATTGTAGCTTGTATTTAGGAGCAGCTATTGCAGATGACCTTCCAACAGTTCTAATCTTGACTGGAAAAATGGCAAGGTTGAAAGTTTTGTACTGTAAACCTTTTTTTGTCAACTTGGACTTGCAGGGGAGATAATTTATCCTAATAGGCTAGACTTGATGAGGTGAAGCATTCAATAAATAAAATGCTCTAGCTCTGAAATCACCGTACGCATGGATTGTGAAAATTGACCATTTGACCTGGAACAAATTACTGACATCTGTTCCGACTCTGATGAAAGGTCAATTTCTTTAGACAGAGAGAGATATACTCCCTCTGGTTTTTAATATTTGATGCCATTGACTTTTGAATATAAGTTTGTCTATTTGTCTTATTCAAAAAATTTATACAAATATGTAAAAATATAAGTCATGTTTAAAATACCTTTAATGATAAAACAAATCACAACAAAATAAATAATAATTACATAATTTTTTTAAATAAGACGAATGATCAAGCGTATATCTAAAAGTTAACAATGTCAAACATTAAAAATTATATAAAAGTTAACAATGTCAAACATTAAAAATTAGAGGGAGTACCATTTAGTCAACAATTCAAACCTGATGAGATCATGATCTGGCCCTGACTTAGACCAAACGATTAAATTGTGATTCACTTGCCACATGTCTATCACATGCTGATAATCCCCTAGGGAGTATGATAAGGTTAGAACCCCATGATTCAGTGGTTAATTACCTAGGGTTATCTTAGTATCTAGGAGTACAGAATATTCTGAGAAAATTCAAAATAATTAAAGCAGAAACTGTGCAATGTTGGCTGCCTTTGAATGACCATATGACAGCAAATGTTGGCTGTGGCGTCTTGCAATCTTCAGTGAGACCGCTTCCTTTCCGTCTTAATGAATGACACGCAAAGATTTTGTGCTCTCTACCAGAAATCTTGTTCTACAGATTGCACAAACTTTACTAGCACAGGAACTGAGCCATGAATTCAGACTAATTATTCCTTCAGAAGCTTCCGCGCACCTGAACAATCATCAATGAAAGATTGAATGCAAGTGACTTGAAGTCTTCTTCAGAGAAATTTTAATGGAGAATTACTGTATAAGCTTTTTGTACAACGAATGCCAGCTCTACGATGACAAAAATGTTTTGACCCTGTAACAATGTCGATTATGAGTTATGACTTGGACCTTTTCTGAAGTCACCTGGGTCAGAGGGATATAGTGATCGACAAAAATGTTGGGCTTTTGAGTTCTGAAATATTCTGTTTAAAAACTGACAAGGACTAGGTAAAGTTTCCAAGTACTGTAACTTGTACCATGTTCATCCAGATTGTTTCACTTCCACCCAGCAAAACTGACCTAATAAGGATAAATCCATCATTCTATCAACCCCTATGATCCAAAGTCAACCACACTTAGGCACGCCGTAGAGTGGTTAGAACTAATAATTAGCACATTGTTAGATGATCATCTGCATAGCAGCAGCATTTGAACTGTGACAAGACTAATGCGACTTGGTCCTGTGATGAACGAATTACAGCAATCGCTTTGGGTGTTCAGATGTTATCTGTTACTATTGTCATCATGACAAGAGCTCAGAAGCTTGGGCAAACTTGGAGGTTAATATGGATCACATGCTCTTTCTCGGTTTCTCCTTGCTGATCTTCAAGACTCATACTGAAGGTAGTTAATCATTATTGAAAACTTTTTGACAAAGGAAGTCTATACTATACTAAAGGGAAGAATTGACCCTCCAACAATGTCAATAATTCTAAGTTCAGCATTCAACAGCATTAACATGATAGGGCGAAAACGGGAACATTCTTTGAAGTTCTCATCATCCTTTTTTTTTATACCAATTTATACCAAGCCATCCTTTTTTTTATACCAATTTATACCAAGCCGCCACATAACATGGACTGATTAATCTATTACTCATCTTTGTGCATCCTCACTGGGTAGCAGCTTGTATACCGAACAGTAGGTTACAAACCCCAATCCCATTATCTATCAAGAAAGAGCATTCAAAATGAGCTTTGGAAACAAATGGAGAATGGAGGCAACAGCACACTTTAACAAGATATTGAGTTACTCAATTCTGTAACTTGCATTTTTATTCAGTAACAATGGTACAATCAGCACAGCATGTGAAGGTTGATGAACATGAACCACTACACCTCATCATGATCACTGAAAAAAAATCCCGTCTCCATTTATACAGACTAAAAAACCCATTTATACAAACTAAAAAACGGAACCAGACTTTCCTTTCCCCATCAGCATGTCCTTTGCCTCATTTATCTTTGAAGCGATGTAATGGCTCCCACCAGCATCAGGGTGATTGGCTACCATTACCCTCTTGTGAGCATCCTTGATCTTATCCATTGCAGCACGTTCTCTGAAACAAGTAAACGATTTCTATAAGTAAAAAAGACAGTGCCAAAACCTTCCTTAACACCGAAAAAACTGAAAATCATTAAAGCTTGCCAAGAGATTTCAAAGACATCATCATATGGGATTACAGGATACAGTTCACAAGTATGAAGAAGAAAAATCACCTTATGCCAAGGATCAGTGCCGCCTCTCTTCTTGTCATTTCTCTCTCAAATCCACCAGGATAGAACCTCCGTACTCTTGGCATTGCTGCACGGGTCCGGAAGGCTTGCCATGCCTGGAGCACATATCTGCTGCTCAATGCAGCAGCAGCTACTGACAACCCAGCTACCAAGGGAGTAGCCTGTTGGCAACAGAGAATATTCCAAGAAAGTGATTATATGCAATACTCAAGTCATAGTTAGAACATTTACCACGGACTGCAATTTGCAGAATTGAAGAAACTAAAGCTCGTATTGCTAGGACAGACACGCATTAAAGTAGTTAATACGGAATCAACTGGAGCCAAAGATCCTACTGAAGAAAAGTGTTCAATTAGCAAGGCGATGCAGTTCTCAGACCATTCCCTTTCAGAACAAACTAAATGAGCAAGCGATACAGTTCTCACATCATATCCCTTACAGAACAATCAAAATGAGCAATTTACAGCATGAATGAATACTTCTTCTTTTTAAGGAAGCATGAGTGAATATAATCAAACCACTACAGTGGAATTTATTCTGTTCCTCATTCTCACCCTGAAACTGGTGTGACTTATTGTTAAATTTTACCTTAAAGATAATCACACAGACACAAGCTGCTGGTACAGGTTTAATCGAACAAAATGTACTAATAATCCAATCTTAACATATTTGCATTTGAACACCAATAACTACCACAAACATAGTTTTGTTTTTTCTTTATAAAAAAAGACTATTTGGTTTAACCAAAAACGAGGAACTATCATGTCTATCCTGAATTCCTGGTCTTAGCAACCACACTAAAACAAAGGTGAACAAATATTGGAGATTTCAGCACATGAACCAAACAAAGCATACAAGCATATGAATCGCAGGGGAGCATATGGACCGCATGGGAAGGCAGTACAGTCCGGCGGCTACTGGTTCCCGGACCACACAAATCCCCGATGCCTCCCAACTCCCAAGTCAGAGACCGAGCGGCGGCAACCATGGCAGAAAAATCCCCAAAGTCTCGATTCTCGAACACAGGACGCTATACTGGTCTGGAAAATTTGTGCTCGCATTGATGCGTACCCGGGACCAGACCGTACCGGACAACAAGGGTGGAATTTTCTCGGAAGAGGGATCACAAGGAGAGAAGAGCGTACCATATCGACACCAACCGGTCGAGCCGCGCGCTGTATCCGCGGGGAGGATTCCGGCGAGGCGAGAATGGGGCACGGCGAACCGGAGGAGACGCCGCCAGGTGGTAGGCGAAGTGGTAAATAAAGCGAGCCGCGTTCTTGCGCCGCAAGAAAGAAGAGACGGGAAGGGAGAGTAGTGGGCGGCTCCTTTCGTCGCCTTCTTGGGGAAGAAGAAGGGGACGAGACGAGACGAAGACGAATGCAGGAGGAATTCTTCTCTTACTTTTCTTTTCTTTTTTTTAAAGAAAAAATGAAAACAAGGTGCACCAGCACACGGGAACCACGATGCTTCTGGAGAGGGCTGGACTATTCGTGGGCCGCCAGGTGGGCCTTTTCGCTGGACTATTTGTGGGCCGCCAGGGCCTTGAAAAGGGAAACTACAGAATCAACAGTGCAGTTGTTACGTGTGTTTTTATTTGAAAGTTTCAGATTTGAAAGCTTTTATTTGGAAGTTTGTGTTTTTATTTGAAAGCTTTTGTTTGGAAGTTTGTATTAGGGAGTCGATTTTTTTTAACTTTGAATTGGAAATTTCTTGTTAGAAAGGATTGAATTGTCGAGTTGTAATTTCCCCTTGTTTGCCTATTTGATAAGCTTTTAGTTGAAATTTCGTGAAAGTTCAGAATCCTTTACATGATGCGATGGACCATGGATGCAGTATTAATCCCTTATATTTGGCACATAGCTGAGTAATCGTCACAGAGCATTCTTAGTTGTGAGAAAAACTATATAAATTGATCACACGAGACAAAAGTGATGATGGATTGTTACCGACCGCAGTGTTCATGTATATATGACCTAGTGTATATATATATATATATATACACTAGGTCATATATATATGATCTAGTATATATATATATGTGGTGTAGCGCCTCCTTCCCGGTACCCCCGTATGGTGATACCGGAGAGGAAGCGCCCCGCAGGAGATTGGCGTGAACCAACTCCCACGGAACCGCGATGCTGGTACTAGTCCTAGGAAACCAAGCTGGTACCTGTGGTCAACCGAGATGTACCACAGCAAATAACTAAATACATAAATACATATATACCTTTACAAGTTGCGGCCTTGGGCAAGTCCTGAGCAGCAACCAGCAAACAGAACCACACCAGCGAAACAACAGCGCAGCGAGAACCCAATCCACAAGCAACGACTTGGGACTAGGAAGGAAACCCTAATCTTCACTTCAGCTTCATACTTCCTGAAGGAGGAGAGAAAATGAATGGATTGAGTACTTACGTACTCAGCAAGTCACGGAAAACGTGAATCATGCAGGCTATCAAAGAGAGGCTAGGGTTTATTTCGCAAACCCTTTTCATTTGAAAACATTTTCAAAAACCTAAGTGTGTGTTGTTTCAGTGTGACTGGAAGGAGGCTCTCGCCTCGATCCTGTCCGCGAATTGCTTTTTAACAACTCAAGCGGACGAATCAGATTTTAATTGATCTCAATTATTCTTATACCGCCTGTCGGATCATGACAGCGGTTCAGTGGATCTGCCCTCAAGCAGCTTTCCACTGCATCAACATTTATTACTTTATTTTCAATTTCGTCCACTCTAGGATGTAATCTTATTTTTTCACTTCTGTCCCATCCAAGACATCATTTTATCTCATCTCATCTCAGCAGCTCCTCGAGCCATTCATAACTCATCTCATAATTTATCTCGATGGCTCCCCAAGCCATCCATATTCTCAACTCATTCACAAACTGCTTCCACTCAGGAAGCCCTATCTATGATGCCATACGACATCCCGGGTCATACAGCCCCGTTTCAGACCACTTAGGTCATCCATCAGCCACAAAGACTGATTCTGGTAACGATTCCTATACCACAAATCACTTTCACAAACACTTGCAAACAAATCTACGCTAGAGGAATCACCTCACATTGCCCGTAACTGTGGGCGCGGCTGTTCGAACAGTTAGTATACCTTTGAAAAGATTGTACACTTTACCCACACAACGCGAGCTTACTCCCACACTGATCAGATGGGGAGGTTCGCGACAAGGCCTTTCCGAAGTGTCTCCAGGATTGCCTGAAGCCAACTGGACGGGTCCCAGACCAAGTACCGAGCGAGTCCCAGACTCCTCGTACTCAGGATCCCGCGGGTGCATCTCATATGGCTACCCCGGTGACTCCACGTCCAAAAGCGACCAAGCCAACCCTGGGTCTACTAATTACTTGGCCAGGGGTGTCCCATACCACCCGTGTGGTCGCACTGTGAGATGCTCAGATGAAATTCCCCAAGGAATCGGTCCTTATATGTGAATACGAAGTGCCACCACACAGGCGATCACTTTGCACCGCAAATTTTCACAATTAATTTTGTTTCGCGATTTCCACCGACATCGCATGTCGGGTTTTTAAATATTTGGAAATCCAAAGTTTTCCCAAATCGACAAACAATTGTGTTGTGAGTGGAACCATCAGAATCCATGCTCAAAGAGCACGGTTACCGAGGTACCATGGGGTGGAGCGACAAGGGATAGGGCACCAATGTCCTACGGGGTTTATGCAACTAATGGGCAGGTCCGTCGGTTCGATACGCAAACCGAGGTCGATCAATTTATCGTGCACACTAGCCATGCAATTTTGTAAATAAAACATTTTAAATTTAGGAGCAATATGGTCAAGGAGTGACTTGCCTCAGACTTCGTCTTCAATCTTCGCGAAAATCCGACGTCCGAAGAATTTCCGAAGCGTCGACTACGCGCGAAACGAGAGAAAAACACACAAAAACCTAAAAATAATATACTATTATTAATAACTAATAGTGCCATGAGGTAGATCTCATTTTTAGAAAAATTTAGAGATTTGAACAGGCTCAATTGGAGTTACGGTTGAAAAGATATGAATTTTAGAAGTTTTTGGGATTTTTCTGGAAAAGAAATGAATTATTTGGATTATTGGAAAAGGATTATTTTTGGGGAATAGGGCTGACAGGTGGGACCCAGGTGTAAGTGGCAGAGGAGAGAGACAGGGAGCAGGGCCCACATGTCAAGGACACAGAGGAGAGAGAATTGGAAGGGCCCATAGGTCATAGGAGAGAGAAGGGGTCACTGTACAGGGGCCCACATGGAAGGGAGAGGTAGATGGAGGACAGGGAGGGCCCACATGGCATTGGGACAAGGAAGGGCTTGTGGGGTCCACTTGTGTCACTCCCAGAATTTCCATCTAAAATTCTGGAGTTTTATTGTGTGTAAACCCTCGTCCAGGAATCAACCGAGGCACACATGACAAAATTGATCATCAAAGTAATTGTTTACATAGCGTAAGCATTTATTACAGAGGTGAATGGTATCTCTCAATACAATAAGGTTCTAGCAGCGGATAAATAAACAACAGCGTGACGATTTCCACTCCACGCACTTGACTGGGCTCCCTCTTAGTCCTCCAGGTAGTCCTCTTCGCTGTAGTCCTCCTCTGAATGATTGTTGATTGCAAGGTGAGCATATGACATACTCCGCAAGCCACACAGCAAGTATGCAAGTGCACGGGATAAGAAAGGATGGCATAGTACGGCTCAAGTTTGCGTAAAAGCACGAAATAAAGGATTTGAGAGAGTAATAAAACAGTAATTAAATAACAGTATTAATCAACGCTATACCGCTCATCAAAACGGTATAGGCCCAACCACTCTAACCTAGAGCTACCCATGTTCCACTGTTCAACCATCAGATTTAAATAGTGTGGGACTAATCACAGAAATATTGCTAGGCTTGCCCTTAACCGTGGGCACGGCTATTCGAATAGTTTTACTCTGGCCAGAGGTGTACCAATTTACCCACGAGACACAACTCCACAGCACACCACTGTGCCCCTCAATACCACCACGGTATCTCGGAAAGGAATTGTGACAGGATCATTCATGTAACTCGCCCAATAGGAGAGCCTCCCGCCGAACCTCCGGTCTCCGGTAGGTGTGATCAAATACCTCCCCGCAAGACGGTCCGACGCCCGAAGCATGGCCTTATTGGCACTGCCATGTGTGGACTTATACCAGCCACAAACACGCCCTGGAGCCTCCTATTGAACTCGGCACACTTCAAACTCCTGCTAGCCCATACTAGCTTGTGGTTAGCACGAGTGTTGCTTCGCAACAAGTAGTCCGCGAACCGGTCATTAACTGTCATGAGCACCGCTAGCAACAAACCCACCCTGGTGCTCGCGACCCACCTTTTCTTCAAGTTTTAGTGGACCATTAAGTTATCCTTGTACGACCACGTCGTAAAGGGGTCATCATTTCATGTGACTGAATAATAGTATAGAAATTATTATGACAACCCATAAGTCATTCTATTATTTGCTAGGCGAGGCTAAGCAGGGTCCTAGAGTTATTCTAGCTAACCAGTAAATAAAGATAGCTAGTCAAAATTATCCCATAGGTACAATGTCATGTGATCAAATCAAAGGGGCCATAAACAAAGGTTAGGGTTTCCCTGTCCCGATGACATTCCAAAATAAATGCAGCGTTGAAAGAAAACATAGCTTTAATCATAGGAACAATATGTTCAATGAGAAAGAGGAATCTGTGTGACTTGCTTTGCAGTTCTACACAGTCTTCGACACCTGCTTCGACAAACTGCGTCTCTTCCTGAACGTCGGTAGCTATAGGCAAATAACAAAACAAGCAAAAACAGTACATCAACACACATGAACAGTACAGTATTATATTTTTAATGGATAGTTCATGATTTTTAGAGAAATTAGAGACTTGAACAACCTCAATCCGAGTTCGTATGAATTAGTTATGATCTTTGGAAGTTTTAACCCTTTATAGCCTATTTAAAAGAATTAACTGATTTATTGTGTCATAATCGAATTAATTTTATTCGGAAAAAGGCATTTATGATGTCACAGGAGAGAGGGGGCTCTCGGCTGACCAGTGGGGCCCACTGTCAGTGAGAGGGAGGCATCGGGCCCATGGTGAACCGAGTCCGTCGTGGTCCACGAGGGAAAAACGACAGCTGGGATTCTAGGGTTTTGATCGGACGGCTATGATCTCACCACGTGTCAAGGTGATCTCCCTACGATCGGACAGATGGAAACTAACCGAGAAGATCCGACGGCCAATGTCGATCCCGATCGGATCGGCTACAGCGACGGCGGCGGCTCTGGACCCGATGGTCGACGGCGATCGGCGGCGCGGCGACGCACGGCGAGAGCGGGAAAAGGTAAAGGAGGTCAAGGCGATCGTTACCGAAGGCGAAACGGCGAAGAACGGCTATGAAGACGGCCGGCGGCGAGCTTGAGGCGGCGGAGGGCTTCGGGTCTTCGTCGACGGCGGTGTTCCGGCGGCTCCCGAGGGCTACGAGGCAGCGGCCTGGCTTCAGCGGGACCCTGCGAACCTAACCGAGGCGGCGGCGACCTCCGATGGCAGCTGAGGCGACGGCAGCGGAGCAAGCGCGAGACGTGGAGAGGCGGCTAGGGCTAGCTAGAGCTCGATCTAAAGGGCGAAAACGACCCTAGGGGCTCCGAGCTCACTATTTAAGGCGGGGAGAGGCGGACTCCGGCTCGGATTCGACGGGTTTTGCGGCGGCGACGAGAGAGAGAGAGAGAACCGACTCGGGAGGCTTCAGGTTTCCACTCCACGCGTGATCTGGCTCCGGATCCTTAGGGATTAGGTAGAGGAGGATAAGGACTCGGTTTTCCCTCAACCGATTCGGAGAGAACGGGTCCGAGGAGAACCGATTTGCCGGGATTTGCGGCGGCGGCCCTCGGGTGCTACAGTGCCACCCGGCTGGAGGTAGGCGACGACCTGATAGGCGGGCCTCGCCTGTCGGCGACTGCGAGCGCGGGCGCGGGCACGGGCGAGGGCGAGGGCGCGGGCACGGGCACGGGCACGGGCGAGGGCGAGGGCGCGCACGGGCGACTGCTAGAGCACAGTAATGGGCTGAGAATTGGCCCAGAGACTGAGAGGGGATTTTAAAAACCTTTTTTTTTATTTTACTGCTGTGAGCTTATTTATTTTGCCAAAAATGTTTTCCCTAATCAATTAATTCCCAGAAAATTTTAGAAATTAAATAATTAAGCAAAGAATTTTATAAAATTATTTTCAAGCCTATTTTTCTTTAGATTTTTCCCTGATTTTATTCTTTTCACTCATTGAGACTTTTAATTCTATTTCTAAAAATTCTTTTTGCACAATATTTTATATAGGGATAATTTCAGGGTGTTACAACTTGTAAGTGTCACACATGTGCCATGAAGATCAATTATGGTTTTGATTTAAGTGGGACCCATGTGTCATAGGAGAGAGGAGGAAGGAGTATTGAATAAAAGGGGCCTGCATGTAAAAGGTATAAGATTAATTTAGGAGGGGTGGCCCACTTGCAGTGAGACAAGGGGGTTTATTGTGCATAGGATAAATGGGGCCTACTTGTAAATTAGGGAGGGGTTAATTGAGCTGGGCCCACATGCAGACACACACACACAGAGAGAGAGGATAGTGCCGGACGGGTAACAGAGACCAGGCAGAGAGATCGACGGCGGTCGGCAGCCGGGGGCTCGCTGGCGAACGGCGACGAGAAAGGAGTAGCGGCCGACGGGAATGGAACGAGGAGGGGACGACGAGGGAGGTGAACGGCTCGGATTGGCCTATTGGCGGTCGACGGCGGCCGGCGATGGGCTATAGGAGCGGCGGGGAGAGAGAAAGGATGGGCGGCAGCGGCGGGACGGTCGGCGGGTGCTCGGTAAGGGTATTTTGGGGCTCGGGTTAGAGGCGGTGAGGGGCGGCCCGATGAGGAGCGGCTCGGAGGAGGGCAGGGACGTGCAATGACGGCCGGCGGCGATTGGCGACGGCGTCCAGAGGCGGCAACCATGTCGAACGGCGGCGTGCATCACGGGGCTCGGGCAGTGCTTCGGTCGTTGGACTTGGGGTAGAGGAGAAAAGAACTGGGAGAAGAGGCTCACCGAGGAAGAGGCCAATGGGCGGCGGCGGCCATGGTGAAACAGCGGCGGCGGTGCCAAAATTGGGCGTTTCCGCCTCCGGGGCTCTCAGGCGAAATTGGGGGCTTGGTTGAGTTCGTGAGGTGGCGAGGAACTTAGTGGTGGTGGCGGCTTGGACGATTGTGCCTCGGGGCTGCCAGATTGGAGGGGTACAGGGAGGCTCTAATGGCGACGGAGAGAGAACTAGAGGGAGCTCAGCTTGGGCAATGGCGTGGTGCAGCTGGGATTTTATAGGCGCGACGTGGCGCTAGGCGACAAAGGAGAAAGAGGAGGTGGAGCTCACGGGATAAGGCTCTGCGCGGGGCTCGAGATGGCGGGGTTGCCGAACCTCTGTGGCCGGCGTCATCATGCCTCCTCGGGCGGCCGCGAGAGAGGGGAGAGAGGCAGAGGGGGATGGCGACGGGACGTGCGGGCTGACCTCAAAGCGGAGGGAGGCAAGGAGGAATGGGCATGGCGGCCGGTGTCGGGGCGGAGCCGAGAGAGTTCGAGAGAGAGAGAGAAGAGAGGAGACCGAGAGCGGCGAGGAGACGACGATGGCGCCGATTGACTGCGGGGCTCGAGGTGATGGCGCGCCGCGCAACAGGTTGGTTCGGCGCGGGACAGAGAGAGAGTAGAAAGAGAGCTCGGGAGAGACTGAGAAGATTCGAGAGAGGGAGAGAGAAAAGAGAGAGAGCGGGTGGCGAGAGGAGGAAGAAGACGACGACGACGGGCTGGCATGCGGGGGCCGCCTGGCAGAGGCGATCGCGTCCGTCCATGCGTGAGCAGCGGGCGGCCGAGATCGAGGACGGAGCGGGGTGGCTGGCACGCAGGCCCCGCGGGGTTAAACCCCGTGCACTGCTCGGTTGGGCCGACTGGGCCTGCGTAGCGATGGAACAGGAGCAGGACGAAAAGGGAGGAGGTCGGCCTGGATTGAACAGTGGAGTTTATTAATTTCCCAGGGACTTATTTTGGGGGGTTTTGAAGGATTTCCAATAGAGATTTTTGATCCAAAATTTTATATTTGGATCACAAAAATTCTAGGGATTTTATATGGGGTATTTTCTGGCTAGGAATTGAATGTGTATTTATTTAGATAAATTTTTGATAAAGGATTTTTGAGAAGGGAAGGAAGGGAGGGAATTCCGAGGGGCTTCGGACTTTTATTCAAAGTTTGGGATTGCGACTCATAAATTTTTAGGGAATTTTTGGAGGACTCGAAAGGGTATTTTAATTTGGAATATGTTGTTTGATTTCTCAGGAATTAAATCCGGGGAATTTCAAGAGGGACTCCTTAGATATATATGTATATATATATAGATACACATATATATAAAGGGAGGTTTTGAGAGAGTTTTTGAAGGGATAAATTGGAGATTTATTTTCGGATTTGATATTTGGACTTCTAGGAGTTTTGGGAGTCTTTGAGAGGGGTTTCAATGGGTTGGATTTGAGCACAAAATTATAGATTGATTTTGGATGATATTTGGGAAAAGAAAAGAGGAGATTCAATAGGCGACTTGAATCGGAACATTGATTTAAATCGGGACTTGATTTTCAGGGATATTTTTGGGAATTTGCGATGGATTAGAATTGGAGGACCTCAAGGGAAGATTAGAATTTGGATTTAATTCTTGGGATTTGATGATTTTAGGAAATGAATAACTTTGGAAATTTCGGGAAGGAAGTTCTCAATGAAATTCAGAGTTTCCGAGAGAAACAAAATGAGGAGATTGAAACGGAGGGCTTCGAATTGCAAAATTCGAACCCGAGTACAGAGAACTTTTGGGAGGAGTGAAAGAAGGGTATTTTGATCAAAGGCTTCCAAAGGGATTCGAAGGGAGTTTGGATTTTGAATTGGGATTTTTCAGAAGAAGTTTGAGAGAGACAATCGAATTGCAAAATTCGAGTCTCGGGTTTTAGGAGAGAGTTTGGGACTGAGGATTTAGGTTTTCAAGGGAGGCTATGATCTGAGATGTACGACACTTAGTCCTTAAGCACACTCAAAGAACCAAAATTTTTGAAATTAGGGTTTTTACTAAAATAGTTTTTTTAATGGCCCGAAAATGGGGCGTTACATGTGGTGTATTTGTGTATGTAGGGTAAGGCCGATATAGGGATGTAAAGAAAACTATAGCAAGAGGAGGCAAGGATTTTTATATGGGTTCAGATACCTATAGTGGGCAATAGTCCTACTCCTATTTGGTCAAAGGCTGGTGTTTCCATTATATAAATCTCATGAGTGAAAACTCTAATCTAGTCCGCCACTATATCAGTGTAGAGATCTGGCATGGTAGTCAGCGGCTAGTTATGTTCAGGCTTCCCCAAACCTTGACTCGACGAGATTGGACGTCGCTTGTATTGTCTCTCGGTTTATTCCCCTCCTCTCCTAGGAGGACTTGTATTTATACGCCTCCTCTAACAAGTAGAACTAGATATGCAAGTTAGGATAGGAACCCGAGCAGTTCTAGTGCATAGGACTTTGTCTTCCTTTCTAGTCAGTGTCTACTTTCTTATCTGTTCAAGACTCTATCTCTATTTTAGGATTTTGTTTCTATATAGGACATGATATGCGTAACTTTGTCGAGATATATGGTATTTCATATTTAGCACACTGACAACAAGCCAGCAAAGAAAACGACAGCAAAATTTATTAGTCTATATACTATTATAAAAGCAGGCAATGGTCAAATCTGCCACCGCCACACCACCAACTTATATATTGTCTTACCAACCACTCTTTCACGTACTCCAATATTACAAAATAGTCCTTCTATATATAAGTTTGTCTTGTTTCATCTCTAAAATACAAGCTTATTATAAAAGATATCTACAGGGATGAATTGTTCTAAAATTTACAGTTAATTTGTTCCAAACAGTATTAGCATGTGTATAATTCATATTTATCCTTGGCAAAGCACGATATTTAGCTACTAAGACTAAAAAGAGACAACAAACTTATAGTACTTGATACTACGTAATTGATACTCGGAATCGTTTTTGCATGCAAAGGGGCAGTAAACCATTCATCGACATAGTACTTGGGTTGTAAAAGAAGGCCATAAATCTACTATAGAAGACAAAAGTTTAGCTACCAGTCTACCACCGGAACGTGCATGCTTGATAAGACTATAGGAATTTCCAAACAAGAGGTAATAAACTAATAACTGATCAGAAATTGAAATAATTTATTCTTTTGCTAGGATGTGCAGAAGAGAGTTGAGCTCGTTTTTCTGCTAGGCCCAAGATCAAATGGTTTCATGCCTTGGAGCGTAGAGTACAAATCAATCTCCTGCAAGCACGCCTTGGAGATGGAGCCGTCTGGTCTGTCCATTGTTCAGTGCTACTACCGCACAAGAGGAGTGCCTTGTTTGTTGCTAGGTTGAGCTGCACGAGCCCAACGTTGCTCATGCGTAGGAGCACGATGCCGCTCCTCTTCCCGAACCCCTCGAAGCGGACGATGCGGTACAATTTCCAGGCTGCTAGGCTCCGATCGATCGCTAGTCTCGTGATCACAACCTGCCAGCTCCACCTCCCCAACGCCGCTTCCTCCTCCTCCTCCTCCTAGGATGACAGCGTCCACACCGATATCAGCCCGCGCTCCGCCACAACCAAGCTCAACGCCATCCCGTCCGCCCACGTGGCCAGCATGAGCTCCTGGATGCTCTTTATGCAACTGCGGCCCAACATCCTGTCAACGCATCCTGGAGGTAGCTCGATCGTCTTAGGCTCCGGGAGCGAATATTCGAAGAAGTTTTGACGCATGTAAATTGAGATAATTTATTAGCATATGATTAATTAAATTTTAATTATTATAAACTTAAAAAATATATTTATTTTATTTTTTATAATAACTTTTACATAATTTTTTTTAAAAAAGATACTATTTAGTAATTCAGAATACATGCTCACAAAAAACTTTACCCTCAACTTATCCTCCCGAACACTCCCTTAGCCAATGCCGTCTCGACGTGCACGGCGAAGATGGTCGCACTGACAACAGCGGGGAAGGTATCCTGGAACGGGACGGAGGGAAGTTGGTGTCCCGGGGCCAGGCGTGCCATGCGAACGGCATGCCATCCACCCGTCTTGGACGAGAAGGTCTGGGTTCAAAAATTGCAATCTCGAACGAGCTGCCGGCGTTGCCCACAATGAAGGCGTTGCATACACACATATTGAAGCTGCAGTGTCTGTAATTGAATCTACCACCATTGAAGGTGTTCTGTTTGAGGACAATGAGGCCGTCACGCGAGACTATATATGAGCTTGAAAGACTCGAAAAGACTTGCATTAAAGCGGAGAGGCGAGGATGATGAAGTGGTCTGCAATACGCCCTCAAAGGTGTTGCGATCCATGCGGATCCTGTAGGAGACACCGCGAAGGAGGCTGGCGTTGAGGGCACGGTGTCGGCGGCGGCATTTGCTTTCAAGGATGCGGCCGCGGAGCGACTTGCAGGTGGCAGCGCAACGGACTATGGATGCAACGTCCGAGCGCACAATGATCTCGAGCATGAGATTATCTGGGAGGGTCGACGCCATACGATACGAGCAGATTTGTTCGTGGTAGAGGACTGTAGGATGTGGCCGATTTTTTTTCGTGGTGAAGCTGCGACTAGACGTGCCAGTAACTGGATTTTGAGAGGCGTGGATACCTTCGTACGTGCTTGTACTATTAGGAGAAGAGTTGTGAAGGTAAAGATATGAAGAAATTTAACACTACACGAGATCGGTAATCCCTTTCTGGCCATGATGCGATACTCTCGAACGGCTGTTTTCTCATGCCGATAATTTCGCGAATTTGGTGAATAAGAAACCAGATGGTTCACGTATCAATCTCCCAAATTTCCAAATTTGCCGGCGCTGCACCTTGAAGGCTATAAATACGATACGAGCAGGTTAATTTATTATTAGCTCTCTCTCCTACTCTCTCCATTTCAAAATATAAGTATTTCTAAGATTTAAATATTATTTTATGATATAAGAATTTTTAAGTATATTTATAGTACTACTTGTCTTACCAATCATTTCTCATTTAAATTTTTTTCTATCTTATCCCTGCATGTCCTCCCACCTCTATTTATTCCATATTTATTGAAGGATAAAAAAGTCTTTTCTTCTTAACTTTAATCTCCGTTAAACAATCTAGAAATTCTTATATTTGGAACGGAGGTAGTACAAAGAATACAATTTTGGGTGCTGGAGAAGGAAGGATGGAATTTTGACAAATTGACCATTTAAAAAACTTATTTCAAGAATAGATTGTATCAAAAACTAATTGTAAAAATGGACTGTTTGCTTAGCGTCAATCTCAATGACGCTGAGGCATAACATTTCAACGCCACAAACAATGACGCTAAGGTCCTATCTGAGGTTGAATAATTTTGCCACGTAATCTAAGCTCAGCGTCACCTGTGATGTAACACCCTAGTGTTAAACGTAAAAATACTTTAAATAAATACCATATTCGTGAAAATTAGCTATTATTTGTTGTCGTGTTTGCGTGTGCTAAGATCTTATTTCCTCTCTTCGAAAGCAACTCCCAAAAACGTCTGTGATTGGCTCCCTATTCCTAAGGTTTCAAATCCGAGATTTATTCCTAAAATCCTTGAAATCTCTCCAATGCAAAAATCCAAGAAAAACTCACCTCCCTTAATCCCTAGGAAATTCCAAAACGTTCCTGTGCACCGTGGGCTCAACCTCTCCTCCCGGCCCGTTCCTGTGCATCTCCCCTCCACCTGGCCCACATGGCCTCACCCCCCTCCTCAGGCCGACACGCGCCCCCCACGTGTCGTCGCCCTGCACGCGAGAAAACGGGAGCACTCCTCCTTGTTCCTCTTCTCACCGTCTCTCTCTCTCTGTCAATCCCGCCTGCCGCCGATTTGAACCGCACCGAGCGAGCCTCGGATACCTCCGTTTCCCGCCTCGGCGCTGACCGCCAGTAGCGCCGCCGTCACCCCGGCTGCCACAGTGACCGCCCGGCCGCCGCTCCGTTCCAAGCAAGCTCGCCCAGCTTTTGCCCTGTCCCGTGCGTCACCGCAGACCGCCGCTAGCCGCCAACGCGCGGAGCCCCCTTCACCAGACTTCCCGCTCGGTATCGCACAGAAACGGAAGCCCCGACATCCTCTTGTCCTCCTCCCGTTTTCTCTTTTTCTTACCCGAGCCGAACAAGCTCTTCCTCCGTTTGGCTTCTACCGGTGGCGGATGGAGGACGATGACGCCGGCCGCACCAGCCCCCGCTTGACCGCGCCAGCTCGACGCCCACTGGAAATCCCCATGCCGCCCCGCACAACCGACCTCGCGTTGGGCTATAAAATCCCCGCCTCCGCTCCGGTGTTCCCCTTCCCAAAAATTGATCTCCCGAACCGTCCCGGAGCCCTGCGCCGCACTGAGCCGAGACGCACACAGGACTGCCGCCGCCGTCGGCCCCCGCTCCTCCCCGCCGCGTCACTCGAGCCGAGGCCGAACGATTACGTTCGCGCCGCCGGCGATTCTTCACAGCGCCCCTCCTGTCACGGTAGCCGCCACCTCCGTTTTCCCCTCTGTTTCCCCCTCCTAGCTCGTGTGAATGCCCGCCGGCACCCCCTGGAATCCTAGCCAGCCACCCTAGGCGCCGCGTCGCGATCGCCGCCTCTCCGCTTTGCGGTGCGCCGTCGCCAGCCGAGCTGAGGCGTTCCCGGTCGGCCTCTGTCCCGGGGATGCGATCCAGAACCTCTAGGGGTCACCCAACCGCGGGAAGTCGAACCGTAGTGCCCCATTGGCAAAACGCCCTTCTCTCTGCCGCCGTCGCATGTTGCCAAAATTCCTTGCCGTCGTCCCCTTCCCGGTGGATCCAAGCCGTAGGATACTTTCCCCGAGCTCCGTTCTCCCTGCTCGTGCCTCGTCCCTGCCTGTCTCCCGGAGGAAGTTGCCTCGGCGAACCGCGGCGTCGTCGACCATCGGATCGGGCACTGTACATCTCCTACCTCCGGCCACCTCGGTCTCGCCTCGCCACGTGCAGCGAAGAAACGTGGCCGTTTTCCCTTGGCCTCTGTGCACGCGGTCTACCGCCCCCGCTCGGCTGCGCCTGGGCTCGGCCGCAACCGACGCACCGTAGACCGGCGAGACGCACCAAGCCCACTAACCCTTTGTCCCTGCCCTCCGTGGGCAAGGCTCTTGTGAGCCTAGCGGCCGACAACGGGCCCCACCTGTCAGGTGGGCCTGCATGTCAGGTTCCACCGTGCCCCTCCAACCCCCTAGGCCGAGAGGCCGTTCGGCCCAAGTCGCTTCCCCGAAGGCCGACGTCACGTGGGCCAACTCGGTTGGACTGGCCCAAAGTCCACACGCCACCGCCGAATTATTACTGTTAATAATTTAATTTATTTTTTAATTTACAAAACTAAATTTTAAATTTTTTTTTAAAATACACTCTTGCCGCCGTGGGCCAGGGCGGCATTTAAAAACCGCCGTGGCCCAGGGCGGCAAATGGCTAGGGCCCACGACGACGTCATCAGGCCGTGACGGCGGCCCACGGCGTCAGCAGGCCGGGGGTCACGTGGCATTGCCGCCCTGGGCCACGGCGGCGAATGGCTCCAGGGGGCCGAACGCAAAAATGCATTCGCAGCCGTCCACGGCGGCGGATGCATTTTTGCGTCGGCCCTCTACGGCCATTTGCAAATTACCAAATTTGAAAATTTTCTTGCTAATTTTTAACCCCAAAAATTTTGAAAATTTATTTCTCAAAATTAGATTCTTAAATTCTATTTATTGTGCCATTGCATTTATTGGGTCGATGTTAAAAAAAAACCAAATATCATAGATGGTTTACGTCGTGAAGAAAACTTGTCAAACTGAGGGTATTTCCGGATCGCCACTCGCATTCCACTCCTCGTATGTCCGGATCGGCACTCGCAATCCACTCCTCCCCGTCTTTCGCCTACACGCTTCACAAAATTTAGTTTTAATCGTGGTTTAAGGTATGTTTTTTGAAGTTTTTTTATAATCCGACGATGGTGGGCGTTGGTTTGTAAAATCGTACTGATCATTTTTTCTAGTTTATTTTCGGTAATACTTAATTAATGACATGGTAATAGGCCGGTCCGTTTTACGTGAGGGGCTTAGGACCCCCAGGCGAACAGAATGTTAGGGTCTATGAATTTGTTTCCAAATTTTTGCGCAATGTACGTACTGAATGATTTTTAATTCGACATTGGGAGACGATATATTGTATTATTCGTGATCCACTCGGTCGATACTTAACGCAGTGCACGTACAATAGCATAGTGATATTAGCTAGATGCGAGCCGTTCGCATTGCGGCATGATGAATGCGACACCTATAGTACGAAATACAACAACGGATACAACTTGTGAGCAGTACAATGTATCCGCTCGTTCTAGTCACCGATTACTAGAAAAGCGGACGATTCGTTCATGGTACGATCTAGACAGGCTGTAGTCCGCTGGTGATTCTGGTTGCATGTTCCAGTGCCGTGATAGATCTGATGGCGTGAAATTATCAATCCATTGTCTGAATTGACACCTCCTTGGAGGATCCTGTGGGACGAGTTTGATTAGTAAATTCGTCACGTTTGGTGAAGGTAAACTATCTGCAGGAAGTAAGGTGCGGCTTGAACTTACATCGATATCGTCGTCAAGAATGTTCGGACGAACAAAGCTTCTGCGTCGCAGAGTTCCTGGCCTTCTCGACCTGACGACCTGGCAACGATCACCACAAGCGCACGTTGGACGGTCCTCCCATCGCGGTGGTCCGAGAGGTCGATTTCTCCAGCCTGCCTCTTCTAGCTCTAGACGTTGTTCGTGCTCCGTCCTCCTGGCCATGTATTGCGCCATGCTTTCGTCTAACAGGAGGTAGTCATATTCCGGGTTGTCGTTGTCAATCCACTCGATGAAGCCGCAATATCTTTCCTCGGTCTGTTAAGGTAAATATCTTGGTGTAAGAGTCGTGGGCGTAAAAATGAATATGACAAAGACTTGATTGAAACACGTACCTGGGGACTCCGGTGCATGCACTCGAAGTATCTCCAGCCGTAAGTCTCCTCCTGATGAGATACACGTAGCCGGCAATGGTCACCACAAAGGCATATCGAGTGTTCAGCCCAAGGTGGCAGTACCAAAGCGAAACCTAAATATCGCCAGTTGTAATCCTCCACGAAAAGAGATGTAGGAGGCATTGTTCGATGCTGCTACAAGAAGAAAAGGAAATTAGTGAGGCAGGTAGTGGCCGTAGTTCATAAACGGTGCAAAGTTTGCCCGAGGGGCTGGGTGAAGGCCCTCTGCTACTATGATGGTGCTTTTATATAGGTTGTTGTGCTTCTATTTCCCTATGAGACGTACAGGTCAAAATATAAGGGACATGCATATGCAAAAAGCGGTTGAAGTGGCCGACCATGTATTCAGAATGCCCGTGACAACGCATGACTAAAGCGACACCGAAAGCTCGCTTGTCGCAATGTGGCGCACGCGGGGCCTATATTATGCAAGTAAAGGTGGTCCATACTCGCACATAGTATGCACCGAAAGTGGTTTGTCCTTTTAAAATGTTACAAACAGGACGGAGTACCGTTGTAAATATTTGTGAAAGGTCAGATTTGAAGGGTGGGATCAAGCCTAGAGGGGGTGAATATGGACATGAAAAATTTGAACTAAAGCGGAAGCAATCTGCAAACAACGGATATTTCGTAATAGTATGACAGAATATCCGTTTGATCGGAATTTCCGGTAAACTTTAACGAAAGTTCCGTTTAAGGTTGTTAGCAGAGAGGCACAGCGGAATTTACGCTCAAGATCAACAGAAGTTCCGTTAAAGTTGGAAAACAGAACCAAAATTCAACCTCAGAACTGAACGGAAATTCCGGTCCGAACCAACAGAATTTCCGTTCATGACAGAAAAACTTGTACTAAAAATGATTTTTAAAAGATTAAGCTCTTTACAATTTTGCGCACTAGTATTTGAACTCTAGGATTCAAAGCGAAAACCCTCTTAATAGTTTCCTATTGTCGAAGATAAAATGACAATTACATTTTACCGATACAACAAGTTATGCGAGACCTATAAATAAATAAATACAACAATAGCCCCTAGTCCGTACGCCTCCTCGTCCTCCTAGGCTGCGCTCGGACGTGCCCGCGCGAGTACGTCAGGCAATCCGCCGCTACCCCACGGGTGGCTCGGACCGCCTGAGCAGTAGGGGGAGCACCGGTGTCGATGCTTTGCACCGGCAATGAAACTATGGGGCTACTCGGCGAGGGTGAATTCGGTGGATTGCAGAGGAACACAGAAGGTTTTTTACTGGTTCAGGCCCTCAGTATGAGGTAATACCCTACGTCCAGTTGAGGTGTTATTCCTCTGAGGTGTATGGTGATCGATGATCTTGTTATCCTTGCCCTGAGGGGCGCCCTGCCTCCCTTTATATACTAGGGGATATAGGTACATGATAAGGATCCTAGCCGGATACGGCCAAGGGATTTCCTCCTTAGAGATAGAGTCCTATCTGACTAAGACTATGTTTCCTTATTATACAAGGCAAAGCCTGCCGGATGCTATTTTATCTCTAATTATATGGTTCGGCCCATCCTCTGTCCGAGTGGCCCATATACTAGTAATGAGTACCGGGGGCCCATGGCCTCCACAATAGCCCCTGAGACCTTCACAGTTGAGTCACAGCTGATGCCGAGTGCTCGTCCTCCACGATGAAGGTTGCCCGAGTGCAGTGCTCCCGAGTACTCTTTGTCCGAGTAAGTCTTCTTCCGAATCCTGCTTCATGTCAGCTGGCAGCGAGGCTATGAAGGGCTTCATGTAGATATATGAATAGTGTGCACCGAATAGGCGCACCTATTAGGTGTAGCCCCCGACTTTGTGCTTAATTGTGAAGACAATTAAACATAAAGTCAAAAATCTTTAACCTAGAAGTCTTTCCCGAGTAGATTACTACTGGTATATGAGACTCTTCGGTATCATGTCAACCGGAATAAATTTTATAGTCTTGCTGAGTAGGAGACTACTCGTAAGACTCTTCGACTTCATGTCAGTCGGAATATGTGTTTATAGTCCTGCCGAGTAGAATGCTACTCGTATATGGGACTCTTCAGCGTCATGTCAGCTGGAAAAAGGGGTTTATAGTCTTTTCTGAGTGGCGTCCCTCTCGGAAGTTAGACTCCTCCACATCATGTCAGCGGGAAAAGATATTTATAGTCTCTCCCGAGTAGTGCACTACTCGAAAGTAAGACTCTTCCGCATCATGTCAGCGGGTAAAATGTTGCTCATGGCAACTGTCGGCGAAATGGGATAGGGGGTCCCACATACCCTGGGGACGCGTGGGTCATCAGCCAAGTCAATTCCCCAAGGGGCCATCTCGCCTTCGGCCCCGGGGCGCCACGCCTATCGGCCCCGGGCAGACCCCGGGGCGCCCTCGCCTTCGGCCCTAGGCACGACCCCGGGGCGCCGCCTCTATCGGCCCCGGGCCCGTCCCCGGGGCGCCGTCCCCACCGGTTTCGGCCCCGAGGCGTCGTTGGCCTTGGGCCCGTACCTTGCCTCCGGGCGCCATCGTCTCACTCCCTGCCCGAGGCCCACATGTCGGTCTCCGGCAGGATCGATGGACCAGCTCTCCAAATATCAGCATTAATGACGAGGCGACGGGGCACGTTGCCCCTGTCGTCCGCTCCGCCACGCGTAAGTGTCTCAGGACGGCCCCCCGTGGACACCCGACTGCTGTCAGAGGCCTGTTGACTTCTGTGGCGAGTGCGTGCGCCGAAGTCCAAGCAGTCAGAGACTCTTGACTTCGGCAGCGTGCTCCATCACATCACATCCTCACGACTCTACCGCCCGCTGCATACCTACTCCGGCATGGGCTCAGCAGGCGGGGACGAGAGCGACCAGACGCTCCACCGACTCCGGCGCAGGCTTTGCAGGCGGATGTGAGCGACTGGACGTCTTCCAACTCCGGCGTGGGCGTCGCAGGCGGAGGGGAGGACCAGAGAACTCTCCAGAAACTCTCTCTCTCTCTCTTGGTGTGCTGGTACTGTGGACTCCCTTGATTATAAAAGGAGGATCCAAGCCACCGAGAACGGGGGGCGGAACTAGACAGGAGCTTCCCCATCCTCTAACTCTCTGCTCTGCACCCCCGAGCTCACTCTCTAACCACTGTTCTTCTTCTCCGGCTCCGGCCGTGAGCTAGATACACCTTGTAACCATAATACCACATTCATCCACCTCATAGCAAAACACGCACAGGAGTAGGGTATTACGCTCCGGCGGCCCGAACCTGTATAAATCCCCGTGTCTTCCTTGTGCATCGATCCCTTCTTCCCTGCGCGATCTCCTCGGTTCGGACGGTCCGGACCCGGTTCGGACGGTCCGGACCCTTCTGCCTTTGTTCACGGTTCGGATGGTCCGGACTCCTCTGTTTCTTCTACGTCTTCTTCGCGTATCTTTCTTCTACACCCTGACGCCGGCTTCGCCTGAGAACTACTCCCCTGGCCGAATCTCAAAAGAGGGGTCTCCTGACTTCCCGCCGTCGAGGTTTCATCCTCCGACAGCAACTATGGCCATGCATGTAGGCCGAGTACCACTTTATGAAAATAAATCCACGGCGTGGTCAGGTGTACCCGAGAAAGATGCCTATATCTCCAATTTTAATGGAGACCAGCTTGTGATCCTTGTAAGGATATATCCTCGAGACCTGGTGATTAAAACAGATACCCAAACATATATGTTTTGGCAATAAGGCTCTCATGAAGCATACCTGTTTACCTCATCGGCTCCTGTCAGTAGCACCAGCGCTATAATTTCAACTCAGCCTGCGGGCGGCCCACATGTGGCATGCTACTGTAGGAACTCATATCTTGTTGGCCCAGTGCCGACTGTGTAGGTCCAAGCCCATCTAGTCGGCGTCGGCTATATAAAAGCAGGGAGAGAGAAAAAGATTCCCTCATCTTCCCCAAATCAGCCAACCGCTTCGTCTTCCACCTTCGCGCCCAACTTTTCGCCTCCCGCCCGGCTAGGATTAGCTGCCGCCGTTCCCCACCCGAACTCGGGCGATTCTAATCCTCTTCGTTTGATCCAAGCTCCCGATTTGCTTTTCCCCAAATCTCACTGCCTCCAGTCATGCCGAAAGCCTCGGATCTTGCGGGGGCGCCGGGGAGTTCTTGGCCGATTTCGGACTGCGGCTCGGTGAAGCTGCGGCGGCTGTAGAGCGAACTGAAGTTGCCCAGTCAGGAGGTGATTCGCTGGCGGTCGGCTAGGGATGAGTCGAGCCCAAATCCCCGACCTGGTGAACGGTAGTTTTTGCCTCTTTTTTCGATCGAGGCTTGTGCCTTCCGTCTTCTGATTTCTTCCGCCGCATTCTTGACTTCTATAAGCTAGAGTTGGTGCATTTGAATCCCAACTCGATTCTTCAGATCTCCATCTTTGTCACTCTGTGCGAGTGCTATTTGGGTGTGGAACCCCATTTCAACTTCTTTAGGCATTTGTTCCACATTAAACCCCAGCCCTCCAAGAATAGCATGAGTGTGATTGGGGGGCTGGTCTTCAGTTGAGGAGTGATAGGAAAAAGTCATATCTGGATCTTCCCTTGAAATCCTCCTTGAAGGGCTGGCACAAGGAGTGGTTTTATTGCGCGGATCTGGCTCCCTCCTTGCGGCCATTCACCGGCTCGCCACCGGTAGTCTTGCCGAATTGGTCGGCGGACCCAACCTATGAAGAGATGGGTCAAGTGCACCAGCTGCTGACGAAGCTGGACAATTTCAAGAAGGCCAGCTTGACTGGTCCTTGGGTGGCCAGGCGGTTTCTGACTCGGCGCTTCCAGCCCCTGAAGCTAAGGAGCGCGTTCGCCTGGGATTACCAGGGAAAACATGACCCTGACCGGGTCAGCCAGGAGTCGGCCGATGAGCGGAAGGTGACGGAGACCCTGTTCGGATACTTCTCCAGCGGGGTAATTGAGACCGAGGACAAGAAGAGACGCATTGCGTCTTACAGGCGCAGCTGGCCCCGGTCCGAGGTAACGTCCGCCTTCCCTTCGTAGCGCACGCCCGTGGACTCGGATGTCTAAGTCCCCGGGAATATGTAATGTATCTTGCTGAATTTCTTGTAGTGGTGTGTGGAGTTTGATGAAGATTTCCGCCCGTTGTCGGCCGTCGTGTCGAAGAAGAGGCCGAGAAGTCTCTCAGCTGCCCATCCCGACTCCAAGAGGGCGGGGAAGAAGCCGATATTATATCGGGGCGAGGGGGCCATGACGGCGCGCGCCGTGGCCGGAAGCCTGAAGATAAAGGATGCCGTCGCCGCGACGCCCAAGAGGTCAAGTCCCAGGTTGAGACCTGCGGGTTTGAGCCCGACGTTGTCGAGCCCGGCTGCAGCGCCACCGAGGGCCGGCTAGAGCAAACGCCGCCAAGGGCGGAGGTGCCCGAGCCGACCACCCCGGGGTCGGGGCCGACTCGGATTGATGCGCCGCCGCCGACTGTGACGCCGGCCGGGCCGACTGCCGGAGCTAGCGCTCCGCCGGGGGCCGGGTCGCCCGGCAAGAAGCTGAAGTTCTCCAAAAGGTGCGCTGCTCTGGGTCTTCTGAAATCCTTGTGCGTTGAAGCAGTGTCGTGATGCTTTGTTTTGTCGTGCAGGAAGCGGGCCGATATCGATCTCAAGGAGATCAGTCCGACCGCTCCCCTTGATGAGCTTGCCCCAGCCGAGCTGGCGGCTGCGAACACACCTGCTGAGCCGGTGGCCAACCTGGGCGCGAAGGCCGAGGTGGTCCCAACTGCAGGGCCGCTACCACCACTCGACCAGGAGGCGGCTGCTAAGGCTGAGGCCCTAGCCCCTGAAGCTTTGCCCGTTGCGGAGGCTGCGGCCGGAGCCCCTGAGCCGGTTCCTGAGGTCGCGGGGGACGGCGGCGCTGAGGTCAGGACCCCATCGCCGTTGTGGTGGTGGTGGTCGTCGTCGCCGCCGCCGGAGATCCCACATCTGCCCCGGATCGAAGCTCCTCCACGCGTGATGCCTCGGACATTCACATGGACGGCTCCTGATGGGACAGCGAAGAGCTTCAGGCTTGATGAAGTCGTCGCGAGGAGAGAGCGCGAAAGCTTGCTTCACGCCGCCATTAGCGGGTCCCAGGGAGTCGCGGTATGATTCTTGTGGTAGAGCCTTGGCAATCTTCTTGTTTTGATGTCTGACTCCGTCCTTGGTCTGTCTCTTATCCTGAGCAGAAGCTTGTCGACCGCAATGAGGCGATGACGGAAATCTTGGTCGAGGTAGCTCCCCACCTCGCAGAATTGGAGCAGCTCTGGGCATTGAAGGCCGAGATGGAGGAGCATCATGCGGGGAGGGAGGCCTGGCTGAAGAGTGGCGCCGATCAGCTCAGGGCGGAGACATGGGCCCTAGCCGGAAAGATCAGAGGTAAAATCCCCGAATATATCTTCCTGACCGAACCTTTAATGTATTCATCCAGCTGCATTATTCCCGATTGCCCAGTTATGTCATGACTGCGCAGTTGAGCTCTTGGCTAATCTGTGGTGCAGCCCTCGAAGCAGAGTTGAAGACCCGAACAGAGAGGGAATCACAGCTGAAGGAAGCCGAAGAAGCCAGGGCCGACCTGACAAGGCCAGGTCAAGGCCGACCTGACAAGGGCCAACACCGAGCTTGACCGTGAGAAGGCCGAGTTGAAGGAGGCCGTCGCCAAGCTCGGTAAGGAAAAAGCTGAACTGGAGAAGACCGTGGCCGGGTGGGAGACCGACTACGAAAGTAAGTCCACCGCCTGACTAAGATCTTAGCCAATCCATTAGTTGTTCCGTCTGTAACCGAATCTGACAAGTTTACTTGCCGGCGGGCCTGGGCAGACATGAGAGTCAATGTCCAGGCCCAGTACCGGTTCTACACAGAGGAGATAAGAGTGATCAGGGAGTCACGGGAGGCCCTCGTCGGGTCCGTGAAAGGGCTCCTTAACCTCATAGATCCCCGCCCTGTGGGGACCAGTTGCAGCAGAGTGCCCCAGATAGAGGCGCGTCTCGAGGATGCACCGAGTGCCTTGAAAAGGTACTCGGATGAGCATATTGTCGCCGGCGTGGCCCAGACCCTGGCGATGACCAAGTCCATCTACCCAAGGGCGGACATTGAAGCCATTGGGGAGGGGTTTGCCGAGGAGACGACGCCCGAGGAGGCGCTGGAGCTGATCGCCCGGGCAAAGCCGACTGCTGAAATAATTACCCGAGACCTGGGTCTGTAAGGGCAACATGTTATGTAGTCGGTGTATTTAAACTTTTGTTAAACAAGCATGTGTAAATATGTGTGTAGTGCCGCCAAGCTCCTTACTCAGTCGTCATCAGCTTTACTCGACCGTGTAGTATGCACCGAGTTAGTCTGTCAGAATTTGATAAAAACATTCAAAGTAAGAAGTTGTACTTGGGCAAACGTGACAGTCGTAGTAAGGCTTCGTAACCGAAGTAAGATAAGCTCGTATGTTATTGACAGAACACATATATACATGCAGCCCCCGACTCACTACTCGGTTGATACAAGCGGCGTAGTGAGTCAGAAGAACTGTACACATGAAAATTATAGAACTCAGGTATAGAAAGGACGTAGCTGTTCTATGTTCCATGAGTTGCTGATGAGAACGCCGTCTTCGGTCTTCAGTCGGTAGGCGCCTGGCTATGTGACCTCGGCTATAATGAACGGCCCTTCCCAGATTGGGGATAATTTATGCCTGTCTTTGGTGGTTTGTATTTTCCTCAGAACGAGATCCCCGACCAAAAAGGCGCGGCCACGGACAATGCGATTGTGGTAGCGACGTAGGCCTTGAAGATACCTTGCCGACTGGATTGTTGGGGTGTCTCTTGCTTCTTCCAGCTGATCTAGTTCGACCAGTCGGGTATTGTTGGAGTCATCTTCTGAGTAAGCCCGGACTCGCGGAGAGCCGAACTGTAGCTCTGTAGGTAGCATAGCCTCGGCACCGTAGACCAGAAAGAAAGGGGATTGCCCTGTTGTCTGACTAACCGTGGTTCTGAGAGAGCAGAGAACGGATGGGAGTTCTTGTACCCACCGGCCCGTATATGGTTGTAGTCGGTCGAATATCCTGTCCTTGATGCCTTGTAAGACCATACCGTTGGCTCGTTCGACCTGCCCGTTGCTCCGCGGGTGTGCCACAGATGCATAGCAGATCTTGATGCTGAAATCGTCGCAGAAGTCTTGGAATACGCCGGCCGCGAACTGAGTACCGTTGTCGGTGATGATGCTGTTAGGGACCCCGAACCGGTATAGTATACTCATGATGAAGTCCTTTGCTCGTGCCGCTGTGATTGTTGCAACGGGTTTAGCCTCAATCCACTTGGTGAATTTGTCCACCGCGATGAATAAATGTGTGAACCCTCCTGGCGCATTCTTGAAAGGCCCGACCATGTTGAGCCCCCATACTGCAAATGGCCAGGAAATGGGGATAGTTTGGAGTTCCTGGGCTAGGAGATTTGTTTGTCTTGCGTAGAACTGGCAACCCTCGCACATGCGAACGATGTCCTTGGCGTCTGTTACTGCTGTGGGCCAGAAAAATCCCTGCCGGTAAGCCTTTTCGACTAACGTCCTGGATGCGGCGTGGTTGCCACATATGCCCGAGTGAATTGAATGCAGAATATGCTTGCCCTCCTCGGTGGTGATGCAGCGCATGAAGACACCGGATGCACTTCTTCGGAACAGGTCTTCTCCGACTAGTAGGAAGCTTTTGCTTCGACGCTTTATTTGCTCGGCTTGACTACGATCTTCTGGGAGTTGGTCGTCCAAGAGAAATTTGACAACAGGAGTCCTCCAGTCTTGACATATGTGCAGCACCTCATCTGTGGCCGGGGTAGGCTCGCCTCCCGACTGCTCCGGTGCCGGTTTCTTCTTGACTGATGGCTCCATAAGTTGCTCGACAAAGATTCCAGTCAGAACTGCTTCTCGCTTGGATCCCATGTTTGCCAGCTCATCTGCCGCGTCGTTGTATTGACGCAGGACATGTGTGATTTCCAGCCCGTCGAACTTGTTTTCCAGCTTGCAGACCTCCTGACAGTATGCCGCCATAGTATCATCGAGACAGGTCTAGTCTTTCGTGACTTGGTTTACCATGAGTTGAGAGTCCCCGCGCACAACCAGTCGACGTATGCCGAGTGATATAGCGATGTGGAGCCCGTGAACAAGGGCCTCGTACTCGGCGACGTTGTGGGAAGCCGGGAAGTGGATTTGTAGAACGTACTTCAGTTTTTCGCTGGTAGGGGAGGTCAATATGACTCCAGCCCCGGCGCCGCCGATCCGTAGAGAACCGTCGAAGTACATTGTCCAGTACTCTAGCTTTGCTGTTGGTGTTGGCAGTTAAACTTCTGTCCACTCGGCCACGAAGTCGGCTAGAGCTTGAGATTTAATTGCTGTCCGGGGTTGAAAGGTGATGTCGAACGCCATCAACTCGAGTGCCCATTTAGCGATTTGGCCGGTGGCCTCGCGATTATGAAGGACATCCCCGAGTGGAAATGTTGTGACCACCGTGACTTGGTGTGCTTGGAAATAGTGCACCAGCTTCCGGACTGTGATGAGTAGGCTATATAGCAGCTTCTGGACCTGCGGATATCTCGTTTTGGAGTCGGCAAGGACCTCGCTGACGAAGTAGACTGGCCGTTGTATTTTTTGAATATGACCCTGTTCGGATCATTCAACCACCAGCACCGTGCTGACTACCTGTGTTGTTGCCGCCAGATATAGCATTAGCGGTTCCTGGGGCAGAGGTGACGTCAACACGAGGGGTGATGTGAGGAATTGTTTGAAGTCTTCGAAGGCTCGCTGGGCTTCCGGAGTCCATTGGAAATTGTCGGCCTTTTTGAGTAGCTTGAAGAAGGGCATGCCCCGTTCGCCCAGTCGGGAGATAAACCGGCTGAGTGCCGCCATGCAGCCTGTCAGCTTCTGGACGTCTTTGAGGTTGGTCGGGGGTGCCATGTTCCTGATGGCGTTGACTTTCTCCGGGTTAGCCTCAATGCCGCGATGCGAGACGATGAAGCCGAGTAACTTTCCGGATGGCACCCCGAAGGCACATTTTTCTGGGTTCAGTTTCATCTTGAATCTTCGAAGGTTTTGGAAGGTTTCTTCCAAGTCAGCGATGAGGTCTTCTTTGGATTTGGTCTTGATCACCACGTCATCGACGTAGGCTTCCACGTTGCGCCCGATCTGAGTGTGCAGACACCGCTGAATAGCCCGTTGATAGGTTGCGCCCGCGTTTTTTAGACCGAACGACATTGTGATATAGCAATAAGCTCCAAACGGCGTGATGAAAGATGTCTTCAAGCAGTCTTCCTCCCTCAGGTTGATTTGATGGTATCCCGAGTAGCAGTCGAGAAAGCTGAGTAGGTCGCACCCTGCCGTGGAATCAACCACCTGATCTATCCGGGGAAGACCAAATGGGTCCTTGGGGCACGCTCTGTTGAGGTCGGTGTAGTCGACGCACATGCGCCATTTACCCTTTTTCTTCCGGACCAGAACTGGGTTTGCCAGCCAGTCCGGGTGGTAGACCTCCTTGATGAACCCGGCTGCGAGGAGCTTGGTAATTTCCTCCCGGATAGCATCTTTGCGGTCTTGAGCGAAGCGCCGCAGCCGTTGCTTGACTGGCTTGGCGTCTGTCTTCACGTTTAGGGCATGCTCGATCACCTCCCGTGGTACGCCCGGCATGTCGGAGCAGTCTTGGAGGGGTCGGAAGGGTCCAGGGGGATCTTCTTCGTGTCAGAGTCCGCTGAAATTCCCGACTTCGCTGCTTTTTTCGCCGGAACTTGATCTTGCTCGACTTCTGTTGTGACGGCTTGCCGAATGCTATCGCGCCCGACTGCCGCCTCTTGTGATTGAGCCAGTTCGCAGCTCTCCTTGTCGCAGGTGAAGGCTTGCTTGATGTCACTGCGGAGGGAGAGGACTCCTGCTGGTCCAGGCATCTTCAGCACCATGTATGTATAGTGCGGTATTGCCATAAATTTGGCGAGTGCCGGTCGTCCGAGTATCGCGTGGTACGCGGTCTCAAAGTCGGCGACCTTGAAGCAGACGTTTTCTGTGCGGAAATTATCCCGCGTGCCGAAGGTTACCAGCAAGGTTATCTGCCCGAGTGGAGTTGATGACAGGCCGGGAATTATCCCGTGGAAGGGCGCGGTGCTCGGCCGTAGTTCTGAACGAGGAATCTTCATCTCGTCCAAAGTTTTGGCGAACAAGATATTGAGCGCGCTACCTCCGTCGATGAGGGTTTTCTTCAGCCTGATGTTTCTGACGACCGAGTCCAGGACGAGTGGATAGAGTCCCGGGTGGGAAACCCAATCTGGGTGGTCTGCGCGATTGAAAGTGATGGCCATCTCTGACCAGCGCAGGTATTGGGGGGTATCTGCCGCGGAGACCGTGTTGATGTCGCGCGCTGAAAGCTTCTGTTTGCGCTTGGACTCGTACGCGAGTGGCCCCCTGAAGATGTGGTTGAGCTCGGCTTGAGGATCTTGGAAATCGTCAGCCGGGCCCAAGTCTGGCTTGCCTTTGTCCTTGTTGGCGCCAGACGATGAAGCCTGCTCGGAGGCAAACTTCTTGAGCATGTAACAGTCTTTGGCCGCGTGCTTGCCCTTTGGGTGAAAGGGGCATGGCCCGCTCATGACTTTCTGGTAGTTGTTGTTCCACTGGGGCCGCGACCGACTGCGCTCCATGTTGGCCACCTCGTTGTCCGACTTCCACTTGCGGCTACCAGACTTATTTTGAGACGGCTCATTGTCGGCTTTCACCTTCTGGTCTTTCTGTTGGGGATCCTTCTTCTCGTCGAGGGCCTCAGCGACCGCCTTGGCCGAGTCGGCGTATTTGTTGGCCATGTCGAAGAGCGCCCGGACCGTGGATGGTGGCTTCCGAGTGAATTTTGTAATAAGCGGAGCGTCTTTTACCCCCTTGCGAAAGGCGGCGATGACGGCCTCGTCTTTGATAGTTGGAATTTGGTTGCGCTTCTCGGAAAACCTTTTGATGAGTTCGCGCAAGGACTCGTTTTTCTTCTGGTGCAGTTGATAAAGATCATGCTCCGAAGCGGGTCTGTCGTAGGTCCCCTGGAAATTAGCGATGAACCGCTCCCTGAGTTGTCCCCAGGAACCGATCGACCGCCTCGGGAGGCCTGTCAGCCATGTCCTCGCCGAGTCGGCTAGCGTGACTGGGAGGTAGTTAGCCATGACTCTGCTGTCGCCCCTAGCAGCTCGAACTGCTAGGGTGTAAACGGCGAGCCAGGACTCGGGGTTTGTCTTGCCGTCGTACTTTTCAATCCCGGTGGGCTTAAAGCCAGTCGGCCAAAAGACGTCCTGTAGCTCCCGAGTGAAGGCTGGGATGCCTTCGTCTTCGTGAGGGCTCCGACTCCGATCTTGGCGGTGCAGCCGCTCGTGGTGGAGACCGAAGCGCTCGTTTTCGTCCTCCAAGCGGCGGCGTTCATCTTCTTCGCGTTCCTCACGTCGAGCGTTTAAGGTGTGGCGAAGGTCGCGGTGCAGTTGGACTCAGAGGTCTTGATTGGGTCGGCGATCGTACTGGCGACGCCGCCGGTTGTCATTGTTGGTGTTGCCGAGCGTTGTTTGCTGGGACTCTTCGCATTGCCGACTGGAGCCGGCCGCCCAGCGTCGCGTTGACGCAGATGAGTCTGCCGCTGGAGAACCCGACCGGTTGGTCGGTATAACTGTGTCGCCTGACTGCTGTTGCTGCTGACAGGCGGCAGCTGTGATCATCGCCTTGATCTTAGTGATAGTCGGGGTGGCTTGGTGATCAGCCCCAAGCTGGAGTGTGTCCATCAGAGTTGCGGCGGCCACAACGTTCTGTTGTGGCGTGACGAAGACATCGTGGTCGCCAATCTTGGTCTGGAGGATCTGTTGCTGAGCGACTCGCCCAGCCTGGCGTAGCTCGTCATTGCGGGCCTCGCGGTTGGCCTCCTCTCGTCGTAGTCGGCGCGCCTCCTCCTGTTGTTCCTCTTGTAGTCGGCGTACCTCGGAAGGTGGTGTTGAAGCCATGAAGATCTCGCGGGAGAGGAGGAAGCTTGCCGAATTAGAGTCCGAACTGGCGCTCGAATCGCTATCTGACTTAGTGTCGGACTCCGAATAGTTTATCGGAGTAAAAACGACTCCGACCTCTCTAGATCCAATCTGAAACGGTGCTTGGCCGTGTCCAAACTGAGTTGCTGGAGATCGGGTCTGCTGCGCGGGATTTAGATGCGCAGCGTCGCCAGAGCTGTGAGGGAGATTGATGACCTCTCCCCTTCTTGGCCCGACCCGAGCTGGCTCAAGGCCTAGTGCAAGTCGGACGCCGAAGGAGAGGGTTGTCCCAATGCTCGGCGATGTGAAGGACTGTCGCAGTAAGTCGGGGAAGGAGATCGCGACGTCCTGTGAGCCGACTGGCGCAATGTTGGCTAGTTCCTCGGCTGGCACGATAGGATCTGCCTCAGCCAAGGTGAGGTTGCCGAGTTGGTTAGCAATGAAGTCTAAGCTCCCGAACGTAATTGCATCTCCGGGGGAGAACTTGTTGCTGTTGACTTTGTTGATTGAGTCCATCGAATCTTCTGATGAGGAATTCACCGGAACCCCTACCTGGTGCACCAACTGTCGATGCTTTGCACCGGCAATGAAACTATGGGGCTACTCGGCGAGGGTGAATTCGGTAGATTGCAGAGGAACACAGAAGGTTTTATACTGGTTCAGGTCCTCAGTATGAGGTAATACCCTACGTCCAATTGAGGTGTTATTCCTCTGAGGTGTATGGTGATCGATGATCTTGTTGTCCTTGCCCTGAGGGGCGCCCTGCCTCCCTTTATATACTAGGGGACAGGGGTACATGATAAGGATCCCAGCCGGATATGGCCAAGGGATTTCATCCTTAGAGATATAGTCCTATCCGACTAAGACTATGTTTCCTTATTATACAAGGCAAAGCCTGCCGGATGCTATCTTATCTCTAATTACATGGTTCGGCCCATCCTCTGTCCGAGTGGCCCATATACTAGTAATGAGGTACCCGGGGCCCATGGCCTCCACACTCGTCCTCCTAGGCTGCGCTCGCACGTGCCCGCGTGAGTACGTTAGGCGGTCCGCCGCTACCCCACGGGTGGCTCGGACCGCCTGAGCAGTAGGGGAAGCACCGGCGTTGTGCGGCTGTGTGTCTGGTGCACCTCCGAGCTGTGACAACCCGATCACGTCCTGCTCCGGAATGAGGTCGTCCTCGGTAGAGATCCAAGCAGAGGTGCTCCGGGCAAATCCCCGCCCAGTGTCCCCCAGGTGGTGGTGAGATCCCCCGCGTGAGGCTGGTAAAGAAAAGTTCGCGTCAGCCGAATAAAAAGTGCAGTTAGTTATGGAGAATATGTTTGAACCTGACGTACCTGACAAACCTCGCCCGATCGTGGAGGCTGCCGTCCTCGATCCTCCGGCGGTACCGGAAGGACCTGCTCCCCACGACGTACTGGCCCCTGCAGTACCCACCGCTCCTGCCGATGTCCCTTCACCATGGGGACCTCGCATATGTATCTGTATTGGCGGGGCTGCATCGGAACGGCGACAAGTCAGAGCACGGACGACCGAGCGCATCGTGTTGCGCATCCGGCCGAACGTGATCGTCTGCTCCTGCTCCGTGAGAGGGATGCCAGCCTCGAGGCACTGGCACAGTAGGCCGAGCTCCGTGTCGACCTGCCTAGCATCGTCCGCCTGTTCAACAGGACATGCGTGGTTAGTTACGCGTGGTAACTACCGTTGAAAATAGTATGAAAACCATTGACTCTAGGACGGGCACGTGCGAGCGTAGCCTAGGAGGACAAGGAGGCATACGGACTAGGGGCTATTGTTGTATTTATTTATTTATAGGTCTCGCATAACTTGTTGTATCGGTAAAATGTAATTGTCATTTTATCTTCGACAATAGGAAAATATTAAGAGGGTTGTCGCTTTGAATCCTAGAGTTCAAATACTAGTGCGCAAAATTGTAAAGAGCTTAATCTTTTAAAAATCCTTTTTAGTACAAGTTTTTCTGTCATGAACAGAAATTCTGTTGGTTCGGACCGGAATTTCCGTTTAGTTCTGAGGTTGAATTTTGGTTCTGTTTTCCAACTTTAACGGAATCGCCCACAGGATCCTCCAAGGAGGTGTCAATTCAGAGAATGGATTGATAATTTCACGCCATCAGATCTATCATGGCACTGGAACATGCAACCAGAATCACCAGCCAACTACAGCCTGTCTAGATCGTACCATGAACGAATCGCCCGCTTTTCTAGTAACCGGTGACTAGAACGAGCGGATACATTGTACTGCTCACAAGTTGTATCCGTTGTTGTATTTCGTACTATGGGTGTCGCATTCATCATGCCGCAATGCGAACGGCTCGTATCTAGCTAATATCACTATGCTATTGTACGTGCACTGCGTTAAGTATCGACCGAGTGGATCACGAATAATACAATATATCGTCTCCCAATGTCGAATTAAAAATCATTCAGTACGTACATTGCGCAAAAATTTGGGAACAAATTCATAGGCCCTAACATTCTGTTCGCCTGGGGTCCTAAGCCCCTCACGTAAAACGGACCGGCCTATTACCATGTCATTAATTAAGTATTACCGAAAATAAACTTGAAAAAATGATCAGTACGATTTTACAAACCAACGCCTACCATTGTCGGACTATAAAAAAAAACTTCAAAAAACATACCCTAAACCATGATTAAAACTAAATTTTGTGAAGCGTGTAGGCGAAAGACGGGGAGGAGTGGGTTGCGAGTGCCGATCCGGACATACGAGGAGTAGAATGTGAGTGGCGATCCGAAAATACCCTTAGTTTGACAAGTTTTCTTCATGACGTGAACAATCTATGATATTTGTTTTTTTTAACATCGACCCAATAAATACAATGGCACAATAAATAGAATTTAAGAATCTAATTTTGAGAAATAAATTTTCAAAATTTTTGGGGTTAAAAATTAGCAAGAAAATAAGGCAGGAAAATTAGCAAGAAAATTTTCAAATTTGGTAATTTGCAAATGGCTGCAGAGGGCCGAACGCAAAAATGCATTCGCCGTCCTGGGGGACCGCAGCGAATGCATTTTTGCGTTCGGCCCCCTGGAGCCATTTGCCGCCGTGGCCCAGGGCGGCAATGCCACGTGGCCCTCGGCCCGTTGACGCCGCCGTGGGCCCCGGCCATTTGCCGCCCTGGGCCACGGCGATTTTTAAATGCCGCCCTGGCCCACGGCGGCAAGAGTGTATTTCTGTAAAAAAAAAATTAAAATTTAGTTTTGTAAATTAAAAAATAAATTAAATTATTAACAGTAAAAATTCCGCCACCGCCACCACCTCCTGACCCCTGGGCCCCGCTGTCAGCGGCCCAGGAGGGAATTAATTCAAGAAGAATTTTTTTCAAATTCTTTTCCAGTGTTCCAGTAATTCCTTATACTCTCAAAAATTCATATCTTTTTCTCCGCTTGTCCGATTGACTCTGTTCCAGTTCCAGAAATTTTCTAAAAATGAGATCTTTCCGATGGCACACTTAGAAGTCTCTAATAGGACTATTGTACTAGCCGTTTTGTTGAGTTGTTTCATATCGTGTATAGCATCGGAATCCGAGGAGCTTGAGCACACAGATCTCAAAGACGAAGCTGTAGACCTTGAGCAAGACAAGTCACTTTTGATCCTTTCGAGCCATAATTACGGAACTAAGTACTTTATTTGCCAAAAAGCATATGCTAGGTTTCACAGAGATAATTTCTCGGCCATGGTGGTGAGACGATCGACGGGCTGCCAACCTATTTGCTGCATGACTTTCTTGATTGATTGTGATTCCCATAAACATACTTGTCACCTCCCTTGACTGATCTCGGTACCTGTGCCAACAGGCATGGTACCGATGATCGCCTATCAAATTTAAAAATGATTACGATGGATAAAACTTGGGTTTACGAAACCTTGGAAAACCCGACACCTGGGTCGGTGCCTTGAAAATAAAATAATTTTGTGAAAACCGTGGTACGGGGATCATGCCAGTGGGGCAAGTCTCCCGCACTGCAGCTAAGGACCGATTCTTTTGGAATTTCATTCGAATATACAACAGTATAACTGTATGGGTGATATGGGATAACTCCTAGCTGAGTAAAGAGTCGCCCAGAGACGCCTTGCGTGCCAATAGACTGTGGATCGTGCGGGAGGGCGTCGGGGTTGCCTCCTAGGTTCCTGTTACAGCATGGTCGAGGATCTACCCTATGATTGGTCGTGGACCCCGGCATGAGGTAACCTAGTGTCAACTTTGGAAATGCCTTGTCACGAAAACCCCTAGTCACCAGTCGTGTACGTTCATTCACGAGCTGGGTGATAGGGTAAGTCGCGTCGTGTGGGTAAAGTGTACCCCTCCGCAGAGGTTTAAACTGTTTAAACAGTCGTGTCCGTGGTCATGAGCGGATGTGAGGTGATTCCTTAGCGTAGTTTTGGTTGGTTACTGCTTGTGAAAGGATGTTGTGGATTGGGAATCCGATTTTGGAAAATGTGGTGAAGCTGTCGAGGGCAGCAGGGCTGTGGGCCCGATGTTGTTGAATCTGCTGGTGGAGCTAGATCCCGGAAGCCAAATCTTGGGAGTTGCGCTGATTCAAAGATTGATACAACTCACTCCGATCCGGGCGAGACCGCACCTCTCCCCGATTGTTGAGAAGCACACACTTAGACTTTTCCGAAAGGAATTTAAATAAAACGGATTATAAAACAACCAGCTACTCTTTGAAGCTTGCATAAACCACTTAAGTCCCCATGGCTTGTTGAGTACGCTAGTACTCACCCTTGCTCTATATATTGTAGCTGCCCCCCTGGCACCACCTATAATGATACCAGAGAGGAAGTGCCGTAGGAGATTGGTGTGAACCAACTCCCACGAAACCGTGATGCCGGTACCAGTCCCAGGAAACCTTGCTGATACCCGCGGTCAACGGAGATGTACCACAGCAATTAGCTATATATATATATATTATATATATATACTATACCTTAATAAGTTGCGACTTTGGGCAAGCCCTGAGCAGCAACTTGCAAACAGAACAACAGCAGCGGAACGACAGCACAGTGAGAACCCAATCGACAAGCAACGGCTTGGGATTAGGAAAGAAACCCTAATCTTCACTTCAACTTCGCTCTTCCTAAATGAGGGGAGAAAAGAGATAGATTGAGTACTTACGTACTCAGTAAGTCACGGGAAACGTGAATTATGCAGGCTATCAAAGATAGGCTGGGGTTTATTTCGCAAACCTTTTCATTTGAAAACATTTTCGAAAAAAACCTAAGTGTGAGTTATCTCTTTGTGACTGGAAGGAGGCTCTCGCCTCGATTCTGTCTGTGAATTGCTTTTCAACAACTCAAGCGGACGAAACAAATTTTAATTGATTTTAGGTATTCTTATACCACCTGTCAGATTGCGATAGCGGTTCAGTGGGTCTGCCCTCAAGTAGCTTTCCACTGTATCCTCATCCATTACTTTATTTTCAATTTCATCCACTCTAGGACGTAATCTCATTTCTCCTCTATTATTTTCCCTTCACTTTAGTCCTGTCCAGGACATCATCTCATGTCATAACTCATCTCAGTGGCTCCTCGAGCCATCCATAATCTCAACTCATTTCACCAACTGCTTCCACTCGGGAAGCCTAATCTATGATGCCATACGGCATCCTGGGTCACATAGCCCTGTTTCAGACCACTGAAATCATCCATCTGCCACTAAGGCCGATTTTTGTAACGATTCCCATACCACAAATCACTTTCACAAAACACTGGCAACCAAATCTACGCTAGAGGAATCACCTCATATTTGCTTGTAATCGTGGGCACGGCTGTTCAAACAGTTTGTATACCTTTGTAAAGGCTGCACGCTTTACCCACACGACGCAAGCTTACTTCCTGTACTCGTCAGTGGGGAAGGTTCACGACAGGGCCTTTCCAGAGCCTTCCCAGGATATCACGTTGCCCTATAGATGGGTTCTCTCAACCAAGTACCAGGAACTCATTTCTTGTACTCAAGGACGGGGGTATATCGCCCTCTTGGCACCTAACCGCTCCCACATTAATTAGCAACCGAAAATCATCTTGGGAACACTAGTTACTTGGGCAGGGGTGTCCCATTCCACCCGTGTGGTCACACTGTGAGATGCTCGGATGAAATTCCCCAAGGAAACGGTCATTATATGCGAATACGAAGTGCCACCACATAGGCAATCACTTTGCACCGCGGATTTTTGCAATCAATTTTGTTTTGCAAAACTCGCCAACATCACATGTCGGGTTTTTAAATCTTTCAAAACCCAAATTTTCCCAATCGACAAACAATAGAGATGTGGGTAGAACCGTCGGAATCCATGCTCAGAGAGCATGGTTACCGAGGTACTACGAGGTGGAGCGACAAGGAATAGGGTTCAACATCCTACCAGATTTATGAAACTACTGGGGAGGTTCGTCGGTTCGACACGCAAACTGAGGCCGATCAATTTAACATGCACACTAACCATGCAATTTTGCAAACAAAATATTTTAAATTTAGGAGCAATATGATCAAGGAGTGACTTGCCTCAGTCTTCGTCTTCAATTCTTCATGAAAATCTGACGTCCGACGATTCCCGAAACATCGACTACACGCGAAACGAGAGAAGAACACACAAAACCCTAGAAATAAAATACTGTTATTAATAACTAATAGTGCTATGAGGTAGATCTCATTTTTAGAAAAATTTAGAGACTTAAACGGGGTCAATAGAAGTTACGGTTGAAAAGCTTTGGATTTTAGAAGTTTTAGGAATTTTTTTGGAAAAGAAAAGGGTTATTGAATTGTTGGGAAAAGGATTATTTCGGGAATAGAGGCTGACAGGTGGGGCCCTTGGTCAGTGACTGGGAGAGAGAAAATTGAGGGCTGGCCCACTTGTCATTGGTACAGAGGAGAGAGAAAGGGATGGGAGTGATTATATACATTGGTTGGCTGTGCGGGCCCACATGTCATGCACACTGGGTAGTAAACCGATGGGACCACGTGTAAGTGAAAGAGACGAGGGGTTTAACTGTTTGGGATTATTGTACACTTATTTGGTATGGGCCCACCTGACAGTGAGAGAATAGAGGATTAGGAGGTGAACCGGGTGGGTCCACCGGGCAGTGGCGGCCAGGGGCACTCGGAGGAGGTCAGTGGCGAGCGGCACAGAGGGGTGGTGAGCGAGGTGAGCTCTGCACAATGGCATCGTCGCCGGCGGCGAGGCACGGGACGAGGGTCCATGTGATGTGGGTTGGGGAGGAGAGAAGGAGAGAAGGAGAGGGTATGAGGGCTCACCGGAGAAGCGACAAACGAACGGTGGCGGCGGCTATGGTGCCTGGTTCGAGCTCAAGCTCGCTTTGAAGCTTGGCGGCACGAATCAGTTCTAAGTGGCAGCGGGGCAGGAGCTCACGCGTCGGTTGGGCAACGGGGAGTGGGGAGACGAGGAATCGTCTAGACGGCTCAGATTGGACGGGAAGTAGCCAATGGTGGCTGGCGGCGATGTCCCGAGAGCGGCGGCGAGGCGGCTTGGTGCATGACGGTAGAACACAGGCGCGGCGATGAGGGATGGCGGGTTTATAGGTGGGGGAAGGCGCGTCGCGACGAGGAAGAAGGTCGGTGCGGCAACAAGACATGGCGATGGAAGAGAGGGTGCGACGCGATGGGAGCTTGGGGCCATGTCACGCTCTGTGGTTGACGTCATCGCTAAGGCGCATGGTTGCCAGAGAGAGGAGAAGACAGAGGAGATGGCGACGGGATGAGACAGTGTGTGTGCCCTCGATTTCGGAGCTATCCCGCCAGCTTTTTGATCGGGGAGATCGAGCAGGAGAGGAGGCTCGATTCGTGCCGGCGGCTGAGGGACGCGTCCCACGAGGTTGACGAAGGGGGCCGCGTGCTTGCCCTAGCCGGGACAGGGAGGAATGGCGAGTGCAGCCTTTCCGGGAGCAGCGGAGAGAGAGATCGAGAAGGAAGAGAGAGAAAGAGAGAGCGAGAGGGATACGGGCAGAGGAGGACGACGGATCTGACAAAGGGGGCCCACGGGTGGAAAAACGGAGGTCGTCCGTGTGGGTTGCCGGACGGTGAGGCTAACGAGTGGGCCCGGTGCCGAGGCGCGTGTGTCGCGTGCGGGGGTGGACGCGCAGGTGTCACAGCCCGATTTTTCGGGAATTAAATAATTAATTAATAATTGATTTTCTAGAATTTATATTAAATTGTAAAGCAAATAATTAAGTAAAGTAAAATGGGAAATAAAAATCTCTTTAATAAATCATGGTTAAAATTATTTTTAATAAATTCGTTGTGTGTAATTACACTCTTTGAAATTTTCTCGGATTTTTCGGAGCTCCAGAATTAAATTTAATATTACAAAGATCAATTTCAGTAATTATTTAAATAATTACAAATTCCTTTTGTCGGGTCGTTCTTGGTCCAATTTCTCTGCACCTTTCTTTGTCTCCAAACCCTTAAGTTCCTAAAAAGTTCGACATCGGAAAAATCCCCAAAGTTCCAAATCCGACAGACTCGGATTTATTCATTTCCCTTTTATCGAATATCCATTATTTTTCCCCTTCGATTTTATCGAATAAAATCCAAATCCTCAATATTCCGAATATTTGTTTCATCCCAAAATTCCTTTGACTCGATATTTTAATTATCTCTGGTAATCCGAAGTTTCCCAAATCCCAGATTCTGCAATATATCCCAGAGTTTCCAATTTCTAAAATATCCCAATAATTGAAATACTCCAAAGCTCCGAGAATTCCCACAATTCCAATCTCCATAAAAATATTCCTCGAATTTATAAATTCCAATTTTCCAAATTTTGAACTTTTTCCCAAAACCCCCCTTCCTTTTTCCTCCTTTTTCTTCTTCTTCTTCCTTTTTCCATTTTCCCCCCTTCTTTCTTTCTTTTCCTTTCTTCTTCCTCCCTCATCCTTCCTTCTTCCTCTCGGGCTCCCCTGGCCAAGCCCCTCGGCCTGCGCCCCTCGCGCTGCCCCGGCCCGGCCTACCGCCGCCTGACCTCGGCCTCGCTCTTCCCGGCCCGAGCGCCTCCCCTCGGCCTCAGCCCGGCCTACCGTGCCTGCGCCCGACCTCGGCCCAGTCCGCCGCGGCCCGCGCCTGCCACCGCCGAATCCACGCACAGCCGCCGCCCTATATATATATATCGAGGCTGCCGTCGTGCCCTAGCGCCGCCCCTGCATCAAGCCGCCGCCATCGCCGTCGCTCGGCTCTTATCCGTGCTGCTTTGCCCAGCCTGAGTTCCCAGCCACCGCTGACTGCTTGCTGAGCTGCCGCCCGCTGGCTGCCTCGGACGCCGCCTCCTCCTGTCGCCGGTGAGCATCAAAAACGGCCGCCCCGTCGCCTCCATCTTCTCCGCTGGGCGCCGTGCTGTTCCCCGCTCGGCCTCGTCGTCGCCGGCATCTACCTCTCCCCGCCACTTGGAGGACGTCGCCGCCGTCGTCGTCTTCGATCCCCACCGCCAGTGAGCTCCAGACCTGCCGCCATCTACTTCAAACCGGAGCTCGGCTTCCCCTCTTCGCTCCTCTGGCTCCTGTCGTTTGCCGCCGTCCTCCGTCGCCGTCGTCGCAACAGCCATCACCCACTCCTTCTTGGCCGTCCGCTGTTGCGCCACTCCTAGGTCGCCGCTCCCATCGCCGGTCACCGCCCTTGCCGCCAGGTTTCGCCGCCACTCTCCTGACATCGCCAAGCGTTGGAGCCGCGCCGCCGCGCCATGGCCCGTGCACCCGAGCTCCCGTCCCTGGATGCTGACAGATGGGCCCTGCAGGCATCTCCTCCCTCCTGTGGCTGCCCGGTGGGCCCCGTGAACAACACCCCGATTGATCTCCACCATTGGATCTTCAGAAAGCCCTTGGGCTCAATCCAAGCCGTTGGATCGCCGAGATTAAATCCAATCCATCCAATTCCCTTTAAACGTCTCGGGGCAAATCTCAATCGTTGGATCTCTTTAATCCAGTCACTTGCCATGTTAGCCCTATAGGCTAAGTCAACATCCACTGTAGCTGCCATGTCATCTCCTCGGTCCACGTGGCAGTACACCTCAGCTAGTCCACCAAAGCCACCTGTCCCTTGGTCCATGGACTAATTCCACTTTGAACCTAGTCTATGATAGTGGGCCCCACTACTGTGTATAGCTAAAAATATTTATTTTAATTGAAAATCTAGAGAATATTCCCGAGAATATTCTTTTTCAATTCTTTTCGGAGTTTCTCTGAATTCAATATTCCAGAGGCCGTATCTTTTCCGTCTGAAGTCCGAATCGACCCGTTCTTCTTCCTAAATTCATCTAAAATCATAATTTACTTGTTTATGTATTTTTATGTACTATTTATTTGGAGTTTCTTAGGATTTATTATCGTTTTGCGTGTAGTCACGTACAATCGTCGTTTCGGAAGATCACGGAGTCTGCAGAAGAGTTCGGAAGAGCAATTGAAGATGTTTTGCGATTACAAGGCAAGTCACACGACAATCTCCTTGAGCATGTTGATCCCATTTGCGAAATCTATTTTATTTTAAAGTTATTGCATGAAATATTTTGGAATGTCATTATATGTGTATTTATTTATTTATTATCCTATGATCTTTGACTATTATGGCCATGTCGATATTAATTCCTTTACCTTGATACCCTGGGTAATAATATTGACTAGCTGGATGTTTAATTATTTATCTGGCTAGATTATTTAGGATTTTGCTTAGCCATGCCTAGAAACGATAGTGACATTTTATGTGGTGGAAACAATTCAAACATCAATTACCCTTTAATGTTAAATGGCTATTTTTCACGACCGTGAGTCGTGGCTGATTAATTAACTATGTCAAATAAAACTTGACTAAAAGGTGGGTCGCGAGCACCATGGTTGGAAATGTTGCTAGCGGTGCTCGTGACAGTTAAGGACCGGTTCACGGACTACTCGTTGCGAAGCAACACTCGTGCTAACCACAAGCTAGTATGGGTAATGGTGGGAACCAAAGTGTAGTATGTTCAACCGGGGTCCACCATGGTGTGTTGTGGCTGTGTCAATAAGACCACCATGGCTGGTCAATAAGTCCATGTCTTGGGCGTTGGATCGTCTCCCTGACTAGGTATCTGATCAATCCTACCGAAGACTGGTGGTCCAGCGGGCGGCTCCCTTGTTGTGCGGGTTACATGGAGGGTCCTATCACAATTACTTTCCGAGATACCGTGGTGGTATTAAGGCGCACAGTGATGTGTTGTGGAGTTGTGTCTTGTGGGTAAATTGGTACATCTCTGGCTAGAGTAAAACTATTCGGATAGCCGTGCTCGCGATTAATGAGCGGGCCTAGCAATGTTTTCTGTAATTAGTCCCGCACTGCTTAATAATGATGATAAATGATGAAACTTGATAGCTCCTGTTTGGAGAGTTATGGTTTGGGCCTGAACTGTGTTGAAGCGTTGTTCAGAGATGGATTTAATGTTGATATTAATTAAACTATATGGTTTTTAATGATTTTAAATGCAAATGTTTTAAATGCTGTTTTATGCAAATAAGCCATATTATGCCTTTCCTTTGGTATCCTGTTGCATTATATTGTATTTCCCTAGTGTAGCTTGTTAAGTACGGTGGGTGGTACTCAGTCTTGCATTATTGCAATCTTTAGAGTGAAGCCTTAGCGTGGAGGAGAAGTTGGTGTTTGGCTTATACCCCAGTTGAGCTGCCTGTGGCTTGGTGCTGAAGCCACGCTAGTTGCTGTTCCGCTGCTATTTCTTCTGTGTGAGGACTAAGTGCCTCTGTTGTAAGTATTTATCGTTATTTCGTATTTGTTTATGTTTATCAAATTGTCGATTTGTGTACCTCGGCTGATTCCTGGACGAGGATTTATTGCACAAATTAGCTTTGGAAATTCTGGTGAATTTCTGGGCGTGACAGCAGGCGTGCACGCGTGGCTACCAGGCAGGCCACGCTGTCAGTCAGGCGGGCCGAGCGCCCGCTGGCCTTGCGCGGTCATGGTGTGGGGACGCATCGCGCGTGCGGCTAGCGACGCGTCTGGCCGCTGGGGCCCAGCCGTCAGCAGGTTCACACTATAGGGGAGACAGGCCGTGGACCGGCCGAGGGGAAAGGGAGATAGGGAGGCCCAAGTGAACAGTAATGTTTGGGATTTTTCCTGGGAGATTTTTAAAAGGATAATTGGAGGATTTTGATTAGGGATTTGAACCAAAATTTTATATTTTGGACCACAAAATTCCTGAGATTTTGTATGGGGTATTCTTTGGCTAGGATTTGGATGTATATTTATTTGGATAAATTTTGATTAATGAGTTTTTTGAAAAAGGAAGGAAGGGAGAGAATTCCAAGGGGCTTCGGACTTTTATTTAAATTCTGGGACTGTGACATGAAGATTTTTGGGGAATTTTTAGAGGGGTTTTTGTGGGTTGGATTTGGGCATATATATATATATATATATATATATATATATATATATATATATATATATATATATATATATATATAGAGGAGAGAGATTGGATGTTATTTGGGAACAGGATAAGAGGAGATTTAAAAGGGGTTTTGAATTTCGATTTGCATCTTGGGGATTCGGTCCCCAAGGAATTTGGAGATTTTTGTAATGGATTAGAATTGGAGGACCTCGAGAGAATTTTAGAATTTGAATTTAAGTCTTGGGATTTGAGGGTTTTAGGAATATATATAAATTTGGCAAATTTTAGGAAGAGAGTTTTCGATGGAATTCAGAGTTTTCGGGAGGAACAAAATAAGGAGATTTTAATGAAAGACATCAAAGGCGACTTTCGAAGGGTTTCTATTAGAGGGCCTCGAATTGCAAAATTCGAACCTGAGTATAGAAAATTTTTGGGAGGTATTTTGATGTTGAATTTTCCAAGGAAATTTAGAGAGAGGCAGTCGAATTGTAAAATTCGAGCCTCGGAATTTGGAGAGAGTTTGGGACCGAGGTTTTAGGATTTTCAAGGGGGTTTAGACTGAGATCTACGGCACTAAATTCTTAAGCACACATAAAAAGCCGAAATTTTTAAAATTAGGGTTTTTACTAAATAGTTTTTAACGGCCCGAAAACTGGGACGTTACATATATATCTATCCCCCAGTGCTGGAAGACGACATGAATCCAATCGACGAGGAGTTCTTCCAGGAGCAATCTGGCTTCAAGGAGTTTTAGGGTTTTGACTTAGTTCTCGAGTCACGCTTGTAGTTTTGGGCTAGATTCCGCTTCCGCTCTTTTGCTAATGTATTGTTGTGAACTCGGGGTATGTTTGTAGTTCCAACCTAAATGTAAGACTATGTCTATTAATAAAGACAAGATGTGTTATGATGGTTCCATCGCTTGTTGTGCTAGCACTATATTTCTGAGACTGGTACAGATTTGTAGGTTAATTGTACGGCTCAGACTCATCCTTCACGGAAGATGAATTTGGAGCGTGACATGTGATGGCGCTGACCTGTGCATGGACTAAAATGGCAAGCAGCGGTGCATAGACACAAGATAGGCCTAGCACAGTGGAGATGTCCTCCATGAAGAAGTCCTTTTTCTCCACCCAATCCTCACCTCACCTTGTTCTTTAAGCTTTTTTTAATCACCATGTTTTTCAAATTTTATTTTATTTTAAAAATTCTTAAATTTATATTTATTAAAATTTTATTTTAAAATTTTTTAAATTTATCGTTATTAAGATAAATACTTTATTAATGTACATATTATAATTTAAGTTATAAATTTTAATTTCAAGTTAAAAATAAAATAAACTTACAAAGAAAACATGTTTTTTTAAAAGAAAATCAGGAAAGCATTAATCAAGTAGAGGATAAGGTTAGAAAAAACTAAGAAAAGATACAAAGGTGAGAAGCGAACATTGAACATATTGAATGCTAGCAAGTATTTACTAAAGGCCACAAATTTATTTGACTAGATGAAGGTCAAAATCATCTCGAATTACGTGGTAAAATCGTATCACCTTGGATAATACGTCAATGCCATTATTTGTGGCACTGAGATGTTATATCTCAGCACCATCCTCATCGGTGCTGAGCAAACGGTCTATTTTTACAATTAGTTCTTGGTACGATCTATTTTTAAAATAAATTTTTAAAAAGGTTAATTTGTCAAAATTCTTTTAAGGGAGGTACTAGTACTCCACTATTTACCGATTGACTCCTCGCGCCCGAGTCAAGCGGGCGTGGACGACGAAGTCGCGCACCGCGGCCCACTTGCGCAGCTTAGCTTACACGCCTCGACGACGACGACGACGACGACGACGACGAGACCGCGAAACAGTCGTGCAATTCCCACATCAAGCGTTCACTTTCCAAGACCAGCGAGGCAGCGAACCGACTTCCCGGCCGGTTATAGCAGCGCCGGCCGAGCGGGTCGAGGAGGCGGGAGGCGGCAATCTCCATCGATCGGCCATGTCCGGCGGCGGCGAGTCGAGCGAGGACTCGCTGAGGGTGTACGGCAGAGCGTCGCGGCGGCGGCGGCGGGAGTGGGTTGAGGCGATTGAGCGCGTCATCCGGGTGCCGCTGGCCGACGTGGTCAGGGAGAACGCGCTCGTGCACCTCCCGCCGGCCGCGGCCACGCGCCTCCGCCTCGTGCACCCGGCGTGGGCGCGCCGCATGTCGTCCCCGCTCTTCGCCGTCGCGCACGCGGCCGCCTCGAGAAGGATATCGGGGGTCTTCGTCCCCTCCGCGGGGTTCCTCCCCTTCGACGAAGACGACACCGTGCCGTCCCCGTCGCTCTTCTTCGTGCCCGCCTCGTCGGACCTCGTCGTGCTGTCCTCCTCGCACGGCGTCGCCTGCTGCTTCTCTCCCGCCGACGACGCGTACGCCGTGTGCAACCCGGCCACCGCGTCATGGACGGCCGTCCCGTCCCCGCCGCACCGGTCCTGGCCGCGCCCCGCGATCGTCGTCCTCTTCGACACGAGCGCTTACAACTTCCGCGGCGACTACACGCTCGTCTGCCCCTTCGAGTCAGCGCCGGGTTCCGGCGCCTACTGCTTCCAGGTGTTCACGTCCGGGGCCGGCTCGTGGTGGGTCACCGACGCGATGACACCAGCCGAAGGGCTCGTTGCCGCGTCGGGCGTGGCGGCCGGCGGCACGGCGTGGTGGCGGACGAGCATCGGCACGGCAGTGGGGTACAACCCTGTCACGGGGAGCGTCGAGCTGGTGATCTACCCCGGTGACAGCGACCAGTGGGAGATCGGATCGGCCGCGGGTAGGCTCCACTGCGCCGTGTGCGACGGCCGCGACGTGGTGGTGTTCCGGCTGCACGAGCACGGAATCTGGGAGGAGGCCACGAGGGTCGCCGTCGCAGAGATACTGCAACCATCTCAGCCCGAGCCGGCGAGGGCGGCGGCTTCCGCAGAGATCGTGGCGTCCCAGCAGCCGGCGCCCTCGCACGAGCACGCACTGGCCGAGGACGAGTCCAGCGACGAGTCCGACACGGATGAGGATGAGGAGGAGGACAAAGGCTCGCGCGCTGTGGTCGCCGCGGCGAATGCACCACTCCGGCTGGACGACGGGGTGCGGCTGCTGGGTTTCCAGGGCGCGGAGGTGGAGGTGGTAGTGCTGGCCGGCAGGCGCCTGGTGGCGTTCGACCCACGGACTCGGCGGCGGCGCGATGTCGCCGTGCCGGATGAGGTGGACGCGAGATGGGACGGCGCGGAGTACGCGGCGCACACCAACACTCTCGCGCTGGTAGCGCCCACCATTCTCGCGCCTGAGCCGCCGGCTGATCAGGAGGTCGCATCATCTTAGCTAATCTTACAGCATGCATGGCGCACTTAGGAGGATCGATCATTTTAACTAGAGAATAATGAAGTTTCATTATGTTCAAATTTATCTCGCAAGCTGCAATAATTTGTGTATATTAGATGAGCTTTTTCCCATTTGAACTGTTCAATAGATAGTTTTTGGGTGAAGTATTTGCGAGTTGAGCTGATCTATACTTAAACAGTAGGGAAATGACTAGCTAGTTTGTCAATTTTTTTTGGCTTGTGAATGCTCGTTAAATTACACGATTTAGTTCAAACTCGAAAAGGACAATATGGATGTTGAGTGCGTACAAGTCTATGCTTTATACCTAGTCATGCTGCCATGCTGGTTTCTGACTCGAGTTTTGAAAAATAGATTTATTTATTTTTAAATAACTTATATATAGATTTTTTTAAAAAACGTATATAGCGGTTTGATAGGCGTATAAAAAAAACGAGAAAGAAGTCTGACCAATAAATGGTTTTAAACGATGCCTTAGTAGCCATATTAGTTGACAATTACCAAGAAAGTAAAGGGAACGAGAGAATAAAGGTTGCCAAGAAAGTAAAGGGGATGAGGGAGTAAAGGGGATGAGGGAATAAACGGTTAACTTAACTGTGGTTGCACTTGTGGGGCAAGATATTCCCAAGCTAACAATGAACCTATGCATGCTCCTAAGCTGCCACGAAACCACCACTATTCTCCTGCAATGTCTCCACTTTTGCCAATGGAGTACTAGGCAATAATAAATATACATGCAACTATATGCACAAATTACAAATCTGATACACTATTTTTAATTAAAAAGACCCAACCACAATTTGCAGTCTTACACCATCAGTCACGGTCAACATGAAACAAATATACCTTTTTTAAAAAAAATGACGAAACACAAAAGTCCTTAACACTTAAGGAAACGGAGATGCAACGTTAGTACTTATAGATCATGGGACTATCTAAAAATGTTGTGACAGATTTTTAGTAAAAATCTTTTAAATATAATTATAATACAATTGTGTAGTGTACTTACATTTTAACTATACTAACTTTTATATAACTTAATAAGTATTAAAAACACATTCAATTATAGTATAATCATAATAAAATTACACTGTAATTAAACTATAGTTGTATTTAAAGGATTTTTACCTAAAAATCTTGTTGCAAGATTTTTAGCAATTTCGATATAGCTAACAGAAAAAAGTCTTAACTCTCAATGCACGGCTCATGTTGTTGCCGGCACGGGGCACAGTGTCAACTCGGATTACACTTCTGAAACTGAAACGGACATCGACATGGGCCGAGTTCGACTACTTCTCCCATATCCATCCCTATATACGCTGCGCATCGTGCAGCCTTGAACCTTGAAGCTCACAGCGCAATCTTCACCACTACCACCGCCGGATCAATCTACGTACGAGCGCCGCAACGAACGGACGTAGCCGCGGAGGAGAGGGCGCCACGCCAGCCATGGAGGAGTGGGTCGTTCTCAGCGACAGCGACGGCGACAGCGTGGAGCTCGTCGCCGACAGCGACGTCGGCTCCGACAACGACAGCGAGAGCAGCTTCGCTGTCGTGCAGGTCCGTGGGCGTTCCGTCGAGGGCAGCGTCAGCGAGGCGCCGGCGCTGCCGCAGGCGATCGCCGTGGCTGCCGTGCCGCAACCTTCGCCTTCGCCGCCGGGGTTCTTCAAGGCCGTCTCCTACCGCGAGGCGTTCTCGAGTTCTCACGCTCCGGAGCTCGACGCGGATCACGAGTCCTGCGGCCTCGTCCACAACGAGGATACCACGATGTCCATATCGCACGACGGGGACCTCAAGGAGTCCGTCATCGGTGGCAAGAAGGACGACGTCGTGAGCTCTGACGACAAGGAGGACGTCGCCGGGGTGTGCAGCCATGCCAACGATCTCGACGCTCCTCTGGTGATCGTCGGCGGTGAGCACGAGAACGCCGAGATATCCGACGTGGCAGAGAGCGGCTATAACCACGTCGACTCTAAGATCACCGCAAAGGACACAGCCTTCTGCGGCGAGAAGGAGAGCGACTGTGAGGAGGACCTGGATGATGAGACTCTCGACGACGATGACATTGAATGCTTTGATGAGGAGGACAGAATCTGCGTAGAGAACCCGGACGGCGACGAAGACACTAAATGCTTTGACGACGAGGAGGATACCGGATCCTCTGACGAGGAGAGCGATTCTGAGGAGGATACCGGAAGCTCCGACGAGGAGAGCTATTCCGAGTATTCCGAGGACTCTAACCAGGAAAGAGATGACGAGATCGATGAGGAGGAGAGCGACTACGAGAAGCAGAGCGATGACAACGATATTGACAATGAAAGCTTTGGTGTGGAAGGGATCGTCTGCGAGGAGAAGCTGGATGATGAGCTCGTGGATTTCGCTCGTGTTTTGTTCGATGACGATGACACTGAATCCTTCGAGGAGAGCGATTGTGAGGAGGACCTGGATGATGAGATCCTCGACGACGATGACATTGAATGCTTTGATGAGGAGGACAGAATCTGCGTGGAGAACCCGGATGATGAAATCTTCGGCGACGATGACCCTAAATGCTTTGACGACGAGGAGAGCGATTGCGAGGAGGATACCGGATCCTCTAACGAGGAGAGCGATCTTGAGGAGGCTACCGGAAGCTCCGACGAGGAGAGCTATTCCGAGTATTCCGAGGACTCTAACGAGGAAAGAGATGACGAGATCGATGAGGAGGAGAGCGACTACGAGGAGAAGAGCGAAGAGGAGGAGAGCGACTACGAGGAGCAGAGCGATGACAACGACAATGACAATGAAAGCTTTGGTATGGAAGGGATCGTCTGCGAGGAGAGGCTGGATGATAAGCTTGTGGATTTCGCTCGTGGCTTGTTCGATGACGATGACACTGAATCCTTCAATGGTGAGGGGAGCGATTGTGAGGAGGACCTGGATGATGAGATCCTCGACGACGATGACATTGAATGCTTTGACGAGGAGGACAGAATCTGCAAGCAAAACCCAGATGATGAAATTTTTGACGACGATGACACTGAATCCTTTGAAGAGAGCGACTGTGAGGAGCAGAGCGACTCCGGTGATATCGACACCGGAAGCTCTGACGAGGAGGAGAGCGACAGCGAAGAGCAGAGCTATGACGAGGAGGATAGCGACTGCGAGGAGCAGAGCGATGACGAGGAGGACCCGGAGTTCGATGGTGGTAAGTACGACGACATTGACAATGAAAGCTTTGGTCAGGAGGAGGGCATCTGCGATGAGCAAAGTGACACTGAACAGCACGGGCAGTTCGCTGGTGCGACGTACGACGACATCGACGCCGAAAGCTCTGACGAGAAGATCGATGACGACGAGGAGCACCCGGAGTTCAACGGTGGCAAATACGAAGACATTGACAATGAAAGCTTTCATGGGGACGACCGGAGGAGAGAATTTGCGATGGAGAAGAGTGACGCTGAGGACGAGGGGCACCCGGAGTTCGCCGGTGTCACGTACGATGACATCTACGCCCTAAGCTCTGACGAGGAGATCGATGGCGAGCAGGTGCACCCAGATTTCAACGGTGGTGAGTACGACGACATTGACAATGAAAGCTTTCATGAGGAGGAGAGCAGCTGCGAAGAGCAGAATGACGATGAGGATGAGCACTCGGAGTTCGCCGGTGACAGATACGACGACATCGACTGCGAAAGCCTGAACGAGGAGGAGAGCGGCTACGACGAGCAGAGCGACGTGGAGGAGTACCCGGTGCTCGCCCAGGTCACATACGACGACATTGACACAAGTTCTCACGAAGAGAGTGACGACGAGGAGGAGCATCCCAAGTACACCGATGAAAGCTTTGATGGGGAGGAGAGCGTCTGGGAGGATTACTTCGATGATGAGCTCCTGGGTTTCGTCCATGACATGCTTGAGGACGAACAGTACACCTGTGGCTGCTGCATGGAGGACGAGGATGAGGATTTCCCTGAGTTCACCGGAGACGAGCACGATGACATTATGAACACCGCCACGCGCGCCGATGATATGAACGCCGCGATGCGTGCCAGGACTACTGACAACTCCGCCGAGCTTGCAAGCGGCACTGAAGAGGAGTCCTCCGACGACGGGGAGAGCGAGCACGACATCGCTCACGACGCCGGTGAGGTGCACGGCAACAGCACCGTCGCTGCCAGCGAAGCAGAAGAGGACATGGCAGACGGGAACAGAGCGAGAACTTTGGCGACGAGGTACAGGCAGACGCTGCGCGCTCTATACACGGCGACGGCGGCCGAGACGGCGTCCATGCCAGCGCAGTTCCCGTCGGTGATGGAGGCGCAAGACCAGGCTGCAGCGGCGATGGTGAGGGCGGCCGACGCGATCGATTCGTACGTGCAGGCCGCCGGCGCGGTGCATCTGGCTGTCGAAGACGTGGAGGCCCTGTCGCAGGGAGCCACGAGTCTGCGCGCCATGGCGGCCGCACCCAGCTTCGCGGACCAGGCCGGCGTTGGCGTAGGCGCGAGCAACGCGGTGGCGCCGCCCGTCCGCCGCGAGCTCGCGCGCCCGCGCCGTGATTCGCTCGTACAAGACATGGTGTTTACGTTTTTAGCCTTCTACGTGTTCTTTGGTCTCGTGGACCTCCTTCTGCGGATTGGATTAGGAACTTTCCGTCTTCTGTTCAGGAGGTGATGCTGTATTAAGTTTGTAGTTTAGTTACTGGCATATCAATGTATATGATCATGTTTTTTTTTTGTTATATATCAATATATGGTATGATATGATCGATCGCGATGTTATGTGTTACTCCAGATTTTGCTTGAAATTTCTCAAAATTTGTATGTATGAACACAATCCTCGAATTGGATCCAGTTGCCAAAAGTTTGGTCCAGATTCAATCGAGGAAAACAGGGATTGGTATTCCACTATTCAAACTGAATCGTTGGCAATGCAAACGTTTAAAAAGAAGGAAAGAAAAAATTTATATGCAGAAATTGAATTTCTCAAATGTCAGTTTGAGAAGGCTGTGATAACAGATTGTGGGCCCCCACTGTAAAACCCAGCACACTGAAACTGGGCCCGGCCAAACCAAACGGGGCCCACATTCCCTGCAAGTTACAGTAAAAATTATTTTAAATGTGCGATTTATAGGGTTTTTTTCGGGGAGATTGATAAGATCTCATGATAGATATCAACTTACTCTTAACTAAACGCAAGAATCAAGGGGCGCCGCGTAACACGAGAGGATTCGTGAAGCTTATACACGTTCGTAGGCAGCAGAGGGCCGAACTAACCCTAGATGGAGACTGGGCCAGCCGCAATGGACGAGTGGGTCATCCTCAGCGACGGCGATAGCGACACGGCGGCGGTGGTCCTCGGCGGCAGCGACACCGCCTCCGAGGGCAGCTCCTGCCGTGACATCGCCGCCTCCGAGTACAATGGCGGCGAGAGCGGCTACACAGCCTGGTCCCGCCCCCTCGTCTCCCCCTTCGACGGCGTCGACCGCGCGCCACCACGGCTCATCTTTGACGGGCCTCTACGACCCGTCGTGGCGGCGGCGGCGGCGCCACAGCCTCCGGAGTTCGTGAAGGAGGTTAGCTACTCCTACGGCGAGGCGCTCTCGATCGGAGGAGGGGATGAGATTAAGGAGAGGCTGGCAGCTTCGGAGATCGAGGCAACTGCTGAGTGCTCCAAGGCCGTCGTCGACGCCGTGAGCCAAGATGACACCATCTGCGGGATCGGCAACGCCGGAGTTGTGATCTGCGACCCCGACGTTGTCGAGCACACGGCGCATGTCGACGACGGCAACGTGACTATTGATAACATCTCCGTCGTTGAAGTCACTGACGTGGTCGACCACGGGGCCACGGCGCATGTCGACGACGGCAGCGCGACCACTGATGGCATCTCCGTCGATGAAGTCGCTGACGTGGTCGAGCACACGGTGCATGTCAACGAAGGTGGCATCTCCGTCATTGAAGTGCCACCAGCGACAGTATCGTCTGCTGCGCCGCCGGCGACTTCCAGTGAAGTCGACGAGTTCGTGGCTGACGACGAGCACGAGAGCAGATCGTCTCCTACTCCTGCAGTGGCGGTTGCACCGAAGGCTACTTCTCCGCCTCCGCCGCCACCAAGGTTCTCCGAGGCGGCGAGATTCTCCTTGTCCGTGGTCGTCGACGAGGACGAGAACCCACCGAAAGCGACCTCTCCGCCGCCACCAAGATTCCCCGAGGCGGCGGGAATGTCCAGTGAAGTTGACAAGTCCGTGGTCGACGATGAGGGCGAGAGCACAGGGAGCAAATCTGGCGATGCGGCTCCTACTCCTACTGCAGTGGTGGTTGAAGTCGACAAGTCCGTGGTGGACGACGAGCACGAGGGCACAGGGCGCAGACCTGGCGATGTGCTTACTACATCACCAGTGATGAAAGATAGAGCAAGCGAACCGGCGCACGGCGGCCACAGGTGCAGGTGCGCGCCGTTGGAGCACTGCCGCAACTGTGATCCTCGCCAGTTGGTGATTCGGAAGGAAAAAAGATCACCGCAGGTGCTGAATCTGAGGGAGGAGCTGGCCGTGCTTCTGAAAGAGGCGGCGGTGGCGAACCAACGGCTCGGCCGGCGCGAGGGCTTATGGCTGCAGTCCCCTGCTGCCATCAACGCCGCCTTCGAAGCTCGCATGCGCACCCAGGCGTTCATTGCTACCAACAACGCCGCCACCATCAACACCGCCACAGAAGGTCGAACCCAGGCGCACCCCGATCGCCCCCATGGGTCGGGGCAGTCCCCTGCTGCCATCAACGCCGCCTCCGAAGCTCGCATGCGCTTCCAGGCGTCCCATGCTACCAACAACGCCGCTGTCATCAACGCCGCCTTAGAAGCTCCAGCCCAGGCGCCCCCCGATCACCCCCGTGGATCGGGGCAGTCCCCTGCTGCTGCCATCAACGCCGGCCCAGAAGCTCTAAACCAGGCGCTCCCGGAGCGCCGCCGTGGCTCGGAGCCGAGCGTGGCGGACATGGCGGACTTCGCCATAGCCTACCTGTTCTCCTCCTCGTGCATGATCCTCTATACGTTTTGCTTCATATTTCTACTAGCCTAAGCTATGGGACTAGATCGAAACAATCAGCTTACTGTCCATAGTTAAGCTATGGGGCTCGCGACCGTAGTTACTTTCTGGTGTGTATTTAGTTTGGATTGCAGCATTTTTATATTAGTAGTAGATCTGAATAATTATGTTTAGAAGTCTGTTATGTTTATGATTTCGTGGTACTAATATCTCGTTATTATGGATTTGGATAATCAGATTTATGGTAAATGTGCTTTATTCTGCATCACAAGTGAACAATGCATAGTTTAATTTTGAGTCTTTTTGAGTCGAAAATTTGAGTCTTTTTGAGTCTTGCCTCGATCAAACAAAACATTGTCTTCATTGGGGTATTCATTTAATCTCCGAAGGAGATTTCCCTCGTTCATTCAAATACCATCCAAATAGTTATGCAAAATTCTAAAAGAATTTGACAATATGCATGCAGCCCATATATAACACTCCATAAATTCTTAAGTCTAAATTTAGCTCACACATTAAGAAATATAAAAGACAAATCTAGCGTATAAACATTAATTATACTCCCGATAAAATTACATGGAAGCAAACTAACCACGGTGAATACTCTGTCTCTTCAGCATACAAGACGCAGTACCTTGGTTCGACTAACACAAACTTCAACGCGATAATATGGAAGGCATGGGTACCGAGGCAACACAAATTCTATGCGTGGTTGGTCATACAAAATAGAGTATGACATCCGACCGACTGGCAACTAGAGGATGGCCGAACAATGCACAATGCCCCCTCTGCTGTCTGGGACATGCTTGCCGCATGGGTAGCCTATGGGCAGCTGGCGCCAAGCCAATGGAATCCATACCAAACCATCCAGGAATGGTGGGAGGCGCTAGCAAACACCCAAGGCATTTCTAAGGGTGGATTACACACGATAATCATCCTGGTCACATGGGAGATCGGGAGGGAGAGAAACTGTAACACCCCCTCCCTGTCCTGGCACCACCTACAGGGACATCAGAGAGGGAGCGCCGCAGGAGATCTACACGAACCGACTTCGACAGAACCACGTTGCCGGTACCGTTTGTAACGACCTGTTTTTCTTTTCCCGCTAGTCTTCGCTTTTCCCGAGCTCCCTTCCTATCCTGTCAGCTGTGCCCCAGTTTTTCTCCCTGGCCAGCCGACTACCTTATCCCTTGAGCCGAGTAGATTGCTACTCAGTCCTTGTATCCTGCCCTTTCCTTTGTCTTACTCGGACCTCCTTGCTGCCGAGTAAGCCTTGTGAAGTGGCCGACTACCTTGTTGAGACCAGCTGTTTCCTTGTCCCCCGAGTTGCACCCGCCCGTTGGACGCCGACTACCGAAGTAGAGAAGAATCAGTCTTCACCTGCCCTCAGCACCGCTTGGACCGATGGACAATAACCTGCAGCATCGCTTGGACCAGTGGTCAGTCCGAAGCCCTGTCAGTGAGATTTCTCCAACCTGTCCTAGCCTTGACCTTAATGTCTCCTCGCAGCTACAGTACCTACCAACTCCTCTGACCAGTTGGACTCCAAAGTCACTCTCTGTCATATCCCTGTCAGTTCATCTTGACTTCCTTGCTCCACCCGTTGCCCAGCTCCACCGTGCCTCAACCTTGCACGTCGGCTATATATATGGCCAACCGTGCCTCCTCTTTCCCTTGTTTTGCAAACCGGCCAGCTCTAGCTCTACTAAGTTTTCATCCTCTCAAGCTTTGGAGCTCTGTCGCCTGGTTCGCAAGTCTGGTTCAGCCGACTGCCACCTTTTCTGCAGCTGACTACTTCTTGATCCTTTTCTTGGTGTTTTAACCCTCCTGCTTATCAGTGTTTCTTTCTGCTTGTTCAGAGCCTGAACCGGTGGACAATCCAGAAGCCGCCTTCGCCGAAGAAGACCCCTCCTTGAAACAAGGCAAGCCTCTTTGAACATATTGTTTCCTATATATGCAAAACTATGTTGTTTGGAAAATATATGCATGCTTAGTTTACACCTTTTTAAACTGTTGGCCTCGGTTTGCAAGCGCAACCGATGGACCTACCCAGTAGTAGCACTTATATTGGTAGGATGTTGATATATTTCTTCCTTGAGAGCTCCATAAATGGCACGCCAGCATCCTATCTGAGGATACGATGCCGAGTAGAATGGCTTAGCTCTGCAACGTTGTTTGTCGTTGGGAAAAACATTGGGTTTTACCAAACTGATTGAAAAACCCGGTACTCTGTGTATCGGCGTGTTTGCGAAACAAATAGAGTTGTGAAAATCTTGATATACAGAGACAGTGTCTGTGTGGCTTGGCTATGTATTATCATTAAGGACCGTTTCCTTTGGGGATTCCATCCGAGCATCTTACAGTGCGACCAGACGGGTATTATGGGATGCCCCTGGCCGAGTAAATAGTAGGTTTAGGGAAGTTCAGTGCCGACCACTGAATCCTGTGTGGATCTTTCGGCTGGCATTGGATGACTCTAGACTGGCTTTGGAAATGGCCTTGTCACGAATTTCTGGGTACAGGCCAGTACTCGGTGTAATTTTCGTGTCGGATGGGTAAAGCGCACACCCTCTGCAGAGTTTAGCAGAACTGTTCGAACAGCCGTGTCCACGGTTAAGGGCGATGCAAGGTGATTTCCATAGCGTAGATTTGTTTGCCAGTGATTTGTGAAAGTGTTTGATGGAAAGGGAATCGTGACCAGAGTTTGCCGAGTGAGCAAACGGAAGGCCTGTGTGGCCAGAAATGGATCTGTGTGATCCGGGGTGTTAAGCACCATAATCAAGTGTGTGAAAAGTAAACAGGGTGAAGATCATGCTCCCGGGTTGTAGCCAGGGCAGCAAACTCAAGCCCCCGGGTTGTAGCCAGGGCCGCAGTTGTACAGATGTCTTCGGGTTGTAGCCAGAAGACGGATTGATCAAGCTCCCGGGTTGTAGCCAGGGAAGCCAGTTGAGCAAGCTTGAGCTCTCGGGTTGTAGCCAGGGAAGCAAGATAGCGAGTTGCGCCCCCGGGTTGTAGCCAGGGCGGCGGCTGAGATTTGGTTGTAGCCGAGTCTCAGGGTCAACGAGTGGTTGTAGCTACTCGGGAGATACAAGACCAGCAAATGCGAAGTAAAAGATGATAAGAACATGTATGATTATGCTTGATTCATTAAGTGGCGAGTTGTTGAAAAGCAACTTGCGGAATGGATAGAGGCGTGAGCCTCTGTCCGACAACTAAAATTTGGAACTCACTAGTGTTTGCAAAGAAAAGAGTTTATAAAGGTAGTTTTTCGCAAATGAAACCCTTAGCCCTTTTTGTCTGACCGACATGGCATCATTCCCGGCTTGCTGAGTACGAAAGTACTCACCTTGTTCATATATATGTATAGTAGGTTTTGGAGATGAAGACGAAGATCCGACTGCTGCCGAGTTCCTCCAAGACCAGGCCGACTACGAAGACTTCTGAAGGTTTCGGGCCTAGTTCCCAATCGAGCCTGTGGTGTAGTTTTTGTCCAGCTTCCGCCCTGTTTCTGCTGTTTCGCTAGTTTACCTGTTGATTATTTTTGCCCATCTCGGGTTTGTCCTGGATGGATCTCCTTGTATTTATATGTGTACTCTGTTATGTATTTATTATAACTCTGAGTTGTATCATTGTTGTGCGTACCCGACTACTGATCCTGGGATCGGGTGCCGTATGCACATGGTGGCCTTCCACCTAGTCGGGGAGGCGTCACACCAGTCCTAGGAAACCTTGCTGGTACCCACAATCAACGGAGATGTACCTTAGCAACTAATTAAATAAATATATATTATACATTTATAAGTTGCAACTTCGGGCAAGCCCTGAGCAGCAACCTGCAAACAGAACAGTAGCAGCGGAACGACAGCGCAACGAGAACCCAATCCACAAGCAACGGCTTGAGATTAGGAAAGAAACACTAGTCTTCACTTTAACTTCACTCTTCCTGAATGAGGGAAGAAAAAAAATAGATTGAGTACCTACGTACTCAGTAAGTCACAGAAAACCTGAATTATGCAGGCTATCAAAGATAGGCTGGGGTTTATTTCGTAAATATTTTATTTTGAAAATATTTTTCCAAAATACTAAGTGTGGGTTGATCCATGTTTAACTAGAAAGAAGAGAAGAGAAAAGAAAAGGAGAAAACTCAAAACGGTTTTCGCAAACAGGACAAACCACTCCAGAATAGATGTGGCCAAGTCACTAGGCTGGCCAAGCCCGACTGGACGCACACCTTGCAAGAACGGACTACGAAGCAAAACACACGTACACTCTATTTTGCCACACTCCTAACGAGTTGGCACGATGCTAGGGTCAGGCTAGGAGAAGGCAAGGTTATCTGGCAAGAATAACCTGCGAGGTCAACAAGGAGGACATATAGCAGTGAGCAAAGGACTGCTATACGGAAAGAGAGAGAAAACAATACCGTTAGGCATTCGTCCTCAAAGAACGAGTGCTTCACAGTATGCAAGGAAACATGGACTCTTTCGAGTCTATGGAACACGAGGAAGGGAAGCAACTCAAGTTGTCTCCTTGGTCAAAGTTGGTATCACAAGAAAGGCCTCAAAAGAGGGGTCGCGAAAGGAGCATAGTATAGTTGGCGTGCTTCTCAAGGGTCATGTCGGAAGGTCGAACAATACTATTTCAAGAAGGTTGGGCTGACGGTTTTGGATGGCGGTAGGGGTTAAAATAGTAGTATGCACATGTCTATCTGGAGCTTACGGTAGAGACTTATGGATAAAGAGGGAAAAGAGGAGTTTGTCAATATCTGGAGGTTGTGGTGGTAATGATGGAATAAGTACTTAATGATTTTACCAGGGAAAAGTGTATGGGAAGAAGGGGTAGAAAGTTTTGATATAGGAATCATATATGTACATATACTAAGGGGGTATGGTTTAGGGATGCTGGAGAGTATTTTAAAGTGAGGTGAGATAGGGTCCAGGGGACTGTCAGGGTAGTATCATGGGCAAGAGAGATCAGATAGGAATGGTTCATCGGTGGTGAAAAGGGATAGTATGGTCATGGTTAATAGATGGCTTCCTAATCAAGGAATAGGAGATGCTGGTCTCTCCACCTATGCAAAGGCGGGAGTGTAGTTTGGCCCTTTATAAGTCGAACCTAACATCAAGGTAGTTACAACATGGTCGGAAGGAACAGTCAAGGAGGCGACCATGTCTATTCTGTCGAAAGGTCGACACTAGGGGAAAGGAGCATTATGGCACTACTTTCTAGGAAAGGGGCTAAGATAGTAGAGACTTTTTGCAAATAGTGTTCGTATTCCAAAATACGGTCCTTAGGGGCATCCTATGAGAGAAGGGGTTTCATTCCTATACCAAACCTATGCTCTGATACCACCTCTATAACACCCCCCGTCCTGGCATCACCTACAGGGACACCAGAGAGGGAGCGCCGCAGGATATTGGCGCGAACCGACTCTAACGGAACCGCGTTGCCGGTACTAGTCCCAGGAAACCTTTCTGGTACCCGCGGTCAACGGAGATGTACCTTAGTATAACACCCCTCTCTCGTTAACCCGCACAAGTTAACAGAGGAGGAACGCCATTACCTGTAATACCTGTATCAGTCCCAGGAGACCAGCTGGTACATACAGGGCATTGGTGGATCACAGCCAAACCTACTTTATTTAATATGCATAGTCCTTACATAAGTTGCAACCTCGGACAGAACCTAAGACATGCAACGATTCATTACAAAAGTAAGCAGCGGAAAAACACGGATAGACCTATACCCACAAGCAAAGCTTAGGACCTAGATCGAAACCCTAAAACTCTTCGTACTCGACTTGGTTCTGATAATACTGGCTGAGGGTGGGGTTTTCATCTTCATAGACTTCTAAGAGGAAGTAAGCAATGGTGAGTACACGAGGTACTCAGCAAGTCACGGAAATTATGTGGCATGCAAGGTTTAGCAAGGAAGGTTAGGGTTATTTTGCAAAAGTGATTTTCAAAGATTTTGTGGTTTTAAAACTCTTAAGTGTGCTCTTTGAGTTGTCGGAAAGAAGCTCACGCTTCCATCCATTCCGTGAGTTGCTTTGCAACAACTCACCACAGTTAAGTTAGTCGGGAAGAGACTCGCGTCTCAACCCATTCCACAAGTCTGAGATTTGTCACAATTTTCGATTCAGAGCATACCATCCTCTAATACCTCCATTTAGGTGGATTCTTTATTTTAAAACTTATTTCATAACTTAGACAGCTCAACTACGGTGTCATCCAACACCTCGGGTCACACAGGCCCGTTTCAGGCCATACAGGCCATCCATCAGTCACACAAACCAATTCTGGTAACTGTTCCCAACCCGCAAAACAATTGCACAGATATTTATAAAATAAAATCTACGCTAGAGGAATTACTTCACATCCGCCCGTAACCATGGGCACGGCTGTTCGAATAGTTTACAGACCTTTGCAAATGATGCACGTTTTTCTCACACGACACGAGCTTACTCTCACGCTGGCCAAGCAGGGAGGTTCGCGACAAGGCCTTTTCAGAGCCTTCCCAGGATAGGACGTTGCCCTATAAATGGGTTCTCTCAACCAAGTACCAGGAACTCGTTTCCTGTACTTAGGGACGGGGGTATATCGCCCTCTTGGCACCCAACCGCTCCCACATTTATTAGCAACCGAAAGCGATCCTGGGAACACTAGTTACTTGGCCAGGGGTGTCCCATTCCACCCGTGTGGCCGCACTGTTATATGCTCAGTGCAATTCCTCAAGAAAACGGTCCTTAAATATCACGTGAAGTTGGAGCCACACAGGCAGCGACGACTCATGACCAAGTTTTGTAAAGTTATTTTATTTCGCAAATACTCGACCAAGGGTGCCAAGGTTTAAAAATCATTTATTTAAAACCCTGGTTTTTCCCATCGTCATATTTTTAGTTTAGATAAAATGGGGTCATCGATATTCGTACTCAAGTATGAGTATCAAGATGACAGGGCTACGAAGGACAGGGCAACAATCTATTCAAGGAGGGTAAAATGCAGCAAATAGGTTAGGCCTGACGGATTCGATTTTGAATCGCGGCCGACAACAGTCGTGTTCCTAATTATGCTAGTTTTAAGAATTAAAATCAAATTTAAATCATGGGTCCAATATGGTCAAGGGTGAGTTGCCTTGCTCTTGGTCCTGCGAGTCTTCGACAAAATCTTCCTTCGGCGACTCCTTGGAAACGGTTTCTACGCGTCACAAAAGAAAACATGCAAAAACACCAAGAATCAGAACCTATCTCATACAACTAATAGTGTCAGTGTGTAGATCTCATTTTTAGAAAATTTTGAGAGTTGAATGGGCTCAAACGGAGTTACGGTTTAAAAGTTATGAATTTTCAAAGTTTGAGTCAATTTCTTGGAATTAAAAAGGATTAAAAATTATTTAGGGAAAGAAAAGGACTAAAGAAAATAAAAAAAAAGAGTCCAGAGGCTGACCGGTGGGGCCCTGTTGTCAGGAGAGAGAGAGGCTAGGGACTAACATGTGGGGCCCGCAAAACAGTAAGGAGAGAGAGGACAGAGAGGCTGACAGGTGGGGTTGGCTTGAGAGAGAGAGGGGAGAGGGGAAAGTTGCTGACACGTGGGTCTGGTGGGTCAGTGCTGAGGGAGTGGGATCGGGGTCCTGGAGGTGGGCAGCGCCAGTTGACGCGGCATGCCACGTCGGCATGGACCGCAGGAGCTAGCCATGGCGGGAGATTGACAGCCGACGGTTGCCGGAGTCGATCTTGCCAGCGGTGGCGAACCACGGCGAGCGACCGACGGCTACAGGATGCGGAGTGTGGGGACCGTTCAGAGGGGTCCAAACGTCCCACAACACACGTAATCGCCCAGGAAGTTCAGTTACGCATAGAATGATACAGAAACAGAACTTCGATTAATTATACAAACTGACAAAATTCTAGTACAACCCAAACTCAACACACGCACTCAACGGGCCTATGGCCGTACACGTACAATCAAAAGACGTAACTCTGCACCATAGGAACAGCTTGCGTGTAGAGTCGACCTAGAACTCGAAGCCTTCATCTTCGTCCCAATCTAGTGGATCGACGGCTTCCTCGACTTCACCTGCAACTTCTTCCTGAACGGCTGGAGCCCAAAATATGCAAGACTGAGTACACAAGTACTCCGCAAGCCATGCAGGGAAACATATAGTGATGCAGGGTATAACAAAGAAGGGAACTGGTTTAACTCTAAACCTTATTAGTAGTTCACAAACATCCCAATTTATAAACAAATTTAGTTTTAAAGGGTTTAATATTACATGTCGTCATCTCTCAATTTAAACCATTATCACAATTCTACTTATGCCATTACTCTGGATTCACCCATAGACATATCTCCATTAACCGAGAGCACGGCGTATTCGAATACCAAACGATTCTGCAGCGTCTACCCAGCTTTACCCGCACGATACCCACAGCTAGCCAGGCTGAAGATAACAAAGTGTAGTACTGCCCCAAGTTCATCTTTGTTCTGCCTAGCAGGTTATAGGACAAGACGCCTGTTGGCCTCAACTTAGCCTTCGCGAGGGTGTGCACCAACCCGACGACTCGTCCACCCACTATTGCACGACTAGGAGGAACACACAGTCATCAAAGACCACAAAGGGCACCGCAGCACCCACACTCATATAAACAAATAATCTTACATCACTCAGTGGCTATTACACACGTTAAAGCCTAAAATGCCAATACACTGAAAGGCTGCAGAAGTTCAATTCACTGGAGCAGTACACACTGGGTCCGAATACCTCGATCGTACGGATGGGCGCTAACTATGTCACTTATACTGGCACAAGGGGGTTATGTCCTTAAAACTTTAAATATATCATACACTCCCAAAACTATCACATAAAATAACAAGTTCATATAACATTCAACATGTTTATAATAAGCAGGATTAACCTAGAGTTATCAAAGATATAAATTAGGCTCAACTCAAGGCATGGCATTACATTTATAACAATTGTCGAAGGGTGAAACCCCGACGGCGGGAAGTCTGGTGACCCCCCTTTGAGGTTCGGCCAGGGGAGTGGTTCTCAGGCGACTGTGATGTCCGGTGGAAGAAGGATGGTTCGATGGATGGATTGGCACACAAGAAAGACAGGAGGAAGTAGACAGGTTCGGGCCGCACGGAGGCATAATACCCTACTCCTGTGTGTGGTTTGCTATGTGGAGATGAACGGATGTGGATTGTTGTTATAGTGGGTTCTTCCCGGGGTGCTCGGGCCCTGGGAAGCTCTCTCTGGAAGCTATCCTCTAGAAGTCTCTGTCCTTGTCTAAGCAATCTGAGTTGTGTCCGTCGCCCCCCGAGCCAGTGGCATGGATCCTCCTTTATAGGTCAAGGGGAGTCCACAGTGCCAGTACACGGAGAGAGACTTTCTGGTGAGTTCTCCTGTTGCACACGTCCGCCTGCTACACCCATGCTGGAGTTGGTTTGCTGCAGGTGGCTAAAGTTGTGAGGATGTGACGGGATGTGACGGAGCACGTCGTCGCTGCCGAAGTCAAAGTCTTCTGACTGCACGGTCGCGTGTCCACGGGGCCATCATGAGACATCCACGCGTGGCAGAGCAGGCGACAGGGGCGACAGGCCCTGTCGCCTCGTCATTAATGCGGGTGGTTGGAGAGTTGGTCCGCTCGAGTCAATCTCAACCGGGAGAAGCCGATCACCCGGGAGGAGCCAATCAACCGAAGCCGGTCACCCGGGAGAAGCCGATCACCCCGGGAGGCGTGAGTCCCCAGTCAACACCCGGGACTCGGGACCGAGGCAGTTGGCACCCGGGACCCGGGGCCGAGGTAGTCGGCACCCGGGTTCGGGTGCTGAGTCCGTGGTTCCCAGGACCGGGGCGTGACCCGAGGCCGGGGACACCCCGGTGCGCCCCAAGGCCGACCTGTGAGACCCGGGGCCCGGGAACGGAGCTTCCCAGGACAGGGGTCGGGCACGGAGCGTGTGGGCCCCGGCCTGGGGAGTCCAGGTGATGTGTCCCGGGGGCCGGGACCGATGTCGAGGCCGAACCCCGGAGACCGGGAGTGTCCTCGGGCCCCGGAGCCCGAGGTGGATGTGGGTACCGATGCAAGGCGCCTGGGGACTCCGCTCCCGGGCCCGGTCAATGCTTGGGCCCTGGGTACTTGGCGGGAGTCAGCCATAGCTGGCCGTCACTGGTGTAGATTGTGGGCCCCGAGGAGCTTACGTGGCCGAAGACCCACGCGTCCCTAGGGCATGTGGGACCCCCTGTCCCGTTTCGCCGACAACAATATCAAATAAAAGGTGTTATCTATTTCGAAATACTTTAGAAAATTAACTCATGCATCCTATTTAAGTACTTCAAGGTAGTACTCTACCCAAAATATGACCTAGCTCCAGATCGGGTTCAATTATTAGGATGCATGACTTGCCTTCGGAATCGGCGTAGTCGTACCAATCGTCTCCTCCTACGACTACATAGGTGTATGCGTCAGCTGCAGACTCGGACTCCTCGATTGGATCTGCTGCGGCGGAATCTATCGATACACAAATAAAATAAATAAGCAAATAATTCCAAATAAATACCAAAAATTCAGAAAGTGCATAGGATATTAAAAGAGGAATTATGGAAGAAATTTGGGATTTTTTCGAAGTCGCGTCGAGCGGAAACCCTAGAGCCAAAATTAGGGTTTTGTCAACGGATGCTCGGATCGCGACGAAACTGGCACGGATGGATTCGGAATAATTCAAGGGGTCACGAAAAGGTCTCGGATTTTTTTTTGAGGTCAAACGGTCACTGAACCAGTCAAACCAGGTAATTAAAGGATTTTTGGAATTATCTTTTAAAAGGAAAAGGTTGGTTCTTCGGTTTTCTCTGGTTCAAGGAAACCAACGGTGGTTCAGTGGCGCTGGCGGTGAGGCGGCGAGGGGAGGCCGGTTCCGGCCTCCTAGTGCCTAGGCGATTCCATTCCTGTAGCTGGCCGCGGTAGAGATGTCGGCAGTGAGCCTGGCAGCACTGGCCAGATCATGGTGGCGGCGCTCCGGCAGGTCGGTGGCGGGGCGTGGCTACCAGGGAGCATCAGAGGAGCAAGGGAGAGCCAATGGTGGCGATGGTCGAGCCTGGGGATGGCTGCAACGGAGGTGCGCCGTGCAGCCGGCGGTTGGCAGATCAGGGCAGGCAGCGCAGTGCGGTGCCGGCGAACTCCTAGCGGCGAGCTCGTTAGGGAAGGAGAGGGGTTTGGCGGTGTTTGGCATGAGGTTGATGATGGTGACCTCAATTTTGGAAGATGGACAACGACGGTGACGAATTTTGGCAAAATACCTCCGGCAGCTGTGCTAGGGCTTCTTCTTTCTCGGCTCCGACGACGACAAACGGTGCAGCGGAGGTTGGGGTGGTTTCAGGGAAGTGAAGAGGAGGTGATGGCGCCCCTTTTTTGCTTTTGGCGGTGGCTGACAAGGGACGGCGAAGAGAGAGATAGAGAGGAAGGCAGAGAGCGGCAGTGGTGGCAGAGAGATGATGGAGAATGGATGCGGCGTCAACGACATCTAGCTGAGGTTGGCTCTATGATGAGCTTGAGTTGGGGCTTGGCTAGCTTGATGTCAAGCAGAAGAATGACGCGTGGACGGTGACGAGGTAGCGAAGCAACTGCGTGGCACGGCTGGAGACGATGATGATCGGCAGCTGCGTGGTTGAAGCAGAGCAAGGCTCTGCCTCATGGCTGAGTAGGGAAGGAGGATGGACTGGCCTGGGCTAGGCCAGCCTGGGCCAGAAAAAGAGAGAAAAGAGAAAGAATGGAAAAAGGTGGGTTGGGTCGAGGAAGTGGGTCAGCGAGAAAAAGAATACGCCGATGACCCGAGAATGTCGCGGATGAGTCCGCGAGGATTTTAGGATGGACGGATAGATTGATTTGCACTTCTGAAAAAGGAAATAAAATAAAAAGAAAAGAAAAACGAACGAGAACAAAGAACGACATTTTAAAATTGAACGAAACGATAAACTCGACGTGGATTTTTGAAAATACACAAAAATAAAAATGGTTTTAAAATTTAGTCATTTTTAGGGCTGTTACACGGAGACGATGGTGACTCAATTGAGTGGTTCAGATTGGATGGATAGGCGGCAGAGGAGGGCTAGTGGTGGAGCTCAGTATCGGCGGCGGCGACAGAGAGGAGATGGTCGTCGCCGGTGACCATTCTGGTGGCGGAGAGGCTCGGATTTGAGTGAGTCAGGTGCGGTGTCTCGCGAGGAAGGGAAAGAAGGGAGTTAATTGTGCTCTACCTCCATCAATGGCTGGAATCAGAACGGCGGTGAAGGAAATTGGGCATTTTTGATTTAGGGGCTAATCGACAACAGTGAGGGGCGGAGAAGCTTCACAGCGACTCAAGGAACTTAGCGGCGGCGGTGGCGGTGGCTTGGTCTGCGGTGGTCGGGAACAGCGGCGGTGCTTGGGTCAGAGAGTGGCGGAGAGAGGCTCTCGGCGGCGAGCTAGCTCGGCTAGGCTTTTCTATCCACGAAGGAGGGAGGGGTGCTGCTCTACTTATAGCCGAGCTCGGGCGCTAGCGGACGACGGACTAAGACGGTGGCATAGGTAGATAAGCTCGAGCTCGGCCGACACGACGTAACAATGGCGCGGAGCACTGTGGTGCGTGTCATCGGCTGCAGAGGGGAAAAATGGGGAAGGGAGGCTGGATGAGGTGCCCGTGCATGCTTGTTGACCTTTGGCGACCGACGGTGAGGGAAAAAGCTGTCGTGGCCATGGCGTCCTTGACTTCTGTTAACGCCAAAATTTGGTAAGGCCCTGTATTAGATTCGGTCAAAGGAGAAATTGCAGTCAACTGACGGAGAAGAGACCAGAATCGGGAAGGAGCCATGAAGACCGTTATTTGGCAATTATTTACTGTACATATTAATTAGGCAGATGTTTATCTTTAGGAAACCTGACCTCGTGTCCGGTCAGGATTAGTTAGTGTTTTCTATTATGGATAGGAAATTGTATACCGTGTCCTATAAGGACTCATGTAACTCGGGGTATATATACGTATGCCCGGGGACCTTGTAAATCATCACAACGATCAATACAAATTTCGGCGCATCGCCACCCCTTCGACGGGATCCTGCTTCTCGAGCCGGGCTGCATCGGTTAGGTCCGAACTCCCGCGAGAGGGTAAGTCTCGTCACCCCGGCTACCTATCGGCTAGGACTTCCTCGGTTAGGTCCGATATTCTAGTTGGTTTATGGTAGTCGGCTTACCACGATATATTTACTTTATCTATGGCTGCATCAGTTCAGTTTGATCTCATAGATTGATTAGGTATATCACATCACGCGTGCATAGACTGTATCGGCTTACTGGGAGCGATTTATCATCAGTTCGTGCTGCATCGGTTAGGTCCGACCTACTGAACTGCTAGTGATAAGTCGGTCCTGCTAGGCCGATGCTTTGTGTGCAGGCGTCTTATCGGAGTGCATAGCCGGTAAGTTATCTTCATCACGATCGCATTATATCTATCGGCCCATTGAGGTATCGTTATCATTGTCGGTCTGTGCTGCAACGGTTGGGTCCGATCTACTAGACTGATGATAATAGCTTTACCCTTGACGAGCCGATGGTGTTGTGCGATGGTGTTATCGGAGTGCTTAGCCGATAAGTTATCTGTTAAAACCGACTACATTTATTCATTGTCTTATTCTATACTCGCTCTGTTCAGTAGTCGGCTGGCTCATCGATTATCTATCATATATGTTATTGCATGCTTTATCATATATTCTTGCCCGTATTATTGTTACAATCGGCTAAGGACTAGCCGATGGGTTTATTCTGCCGACCCAAGTACAAGTACAAGCAAGTTCCCGAGCACAACCCCAGGTGAGGACCCGGGCACGAGCTTAGGTAAGGATCAGTGTACGGGCCCGGACAGCAGATGAAGACCCCGGGGGCCGATATAAGCAAGGGCCCGGGCACAGGCATAACTTCATGGCAACGCTAGTAACACTAAACTATGATCGGCTAGGATTTATTTGATTTATTCACTTATGCATTATACCTGTTTATTTCACCAAGTTTATAGCCGGTTTTTGAGTATCCTTTCGATGATCGGCTAGCGCGATACTTGCATATTATTATGTTATTGCTCCTGCCATCATCGGCTCTAAGCCGATGTATAAGTGCTACAGTGCGTATCGGCCATCGGCCGATGAGATGAGTCCAAGCCGGCTTCCAGCCGATTGACTCGCGAATTTAATATTTCTCTCCTTGTCAATTACAGGGTCAAATTGACTGGCACACCTACGAACCTCAAGACTTTAGGACCTGCACTGGAGTGAAGCAAATCTCCCAGGCCTTCGCGTGTCATCAAGACGCCGGACGGGCCCCAGCGGTTTTCGGCGTCAACAACTTCGGCGCTCGGGATGAAACGACGGTGCGGATTTCTCGCCGGGCGATGATGCGAGGATGGGATGGCGGCGTTGACGATGGAAGCCGGTGCTTAAAAAGGGGAGATAGGGAGGTATGGGCGAGGAGGAATCGAGAGAGCTCGGGAGAGAAGAGAGAGAGAGCGAGCGACGGGAGGTTGACGACGACACTGTCATCATCGGCTGACATGCAGGGCCGAGCGGTAGAGACGATCTCGATCGTCCGCGTGTTTGCATTGGTCGGCTGAGAGCGAGGGCAGAGGCGGGGGCTGACACGCGGGGCCCACGGGGATTTTAACCCCAGGCACGCCAGCGGCTGGGCCGAGCGGGCCGTGAGGGAGAGAGAAAAAGAGCAGGCCAGAAGGAAGGGATGGCGGCCCAACATGCACAGTGACTTTTAATCTTTTTTCCAGGGATTGATTTGTTTAGTTTTTGAGGATTTGAATTTTGGAATTTGATTTTTGAATAGGGTTTTATTTTTAGGAAAAATTAGGGAATTTTGTAGAGGTTCTAGGGCTGGTTTTTGGAGAAATTTTGAGATCACACTAGGCACAAAATTCCAAACTCAAGTAAAGAACCATTCTTTTGAATTTAGATTTTTATTTAAAATAGTTTTAACACAAAAATAAAAATGCAAGCATTACACTTAGCAACTAATTAAATAAAAATATATTATAGTTTTATAAGTTGCAACTTCGAGCAAGCCCTGAGCAGCAACCTACAAACAGAACAACAGTAGCGGAACGACAGCGCAGCGAGAACCCAATCCACAAGCAACGGCTTGGGATTAGGAAAGAAACCCTAGTATTCACTTCAACTTCACTCTTCCTGAATGAGGGGAGAAAAGAAATAGATTGAGTACTTACATACTCAGCAAGTCAGGGAAAACCTGAATTATGCAGGCTATCAAAGATAGGCTGGGGTTTATTTTGCAAACATTTTATTTTGAAAATATTTTTCCAAAACCCTAAGTGTGGGTTGATCCATGTTTAACTGGAAAGAAGCTCTCGCCTCGATCCTGTCCATGAATTACTTTGCAACAACTCAAGCAGACAAACAAAAACTGATTAAAGTTTCTAATCCAGTCTACCGCTTGTCAGACTACGACAGCGGTTCAGAGTATACCTTCTATTAGTTTATTTTCACTTTCGTCCTTCCTAGGACGTCAACTCCTTTTTTCTCTATTATTTTCCTTTTACATTTGTCCTATTCAGGACATCATCTCAACTTATTTCCAATTCCGTGGCTCCTCGAGCCATCCATAAACTCCATCTTAAACATACACTGCTTTCACTCGGGAAGCCTAATCTATGATGCCATTCGATATCCCGGTTCACACAGGCCCATTTCAGACCACGTAATGGTCGTCCATCAGCTGTCCTGGCCGATTCTGGTAACGATTCCCATACCACAAATCACTTTTCGCAAAGCACTGGCAAAAATCTACGCTAGAGGAATCACCTCACATTCGCCCATAACAGTGGGCACAGCTGTTCGAACAGTTTATAAACCTTTGCAAAGGGTGCACGCTTTACCCATACGACGCGAGCTTACTCCCACGCTGGCCAAGCGGGGAGGTTCGTGACAAGGCCTTTCCGAAGCCCTCTCCGGATAGCACGTTGCCCTATAAATGGATTCACTTAACCAAGTACTCGGAACTCATTTCCGGTACCCAAGGACAGGGGTATATCGCCCTCATGGCACCCAGCCGCTCCCATGTTTATTAGCAATTGAACGATCCTGAGAACACTAATTACTCAGCCAGAGGCATCCCATTCCACCCGTGTGGTCGCACTGTGAGATGCTCGGATGAAATTTCCCAAGGAAACGGTCCTTATATGCTAATATGAAGTGCCACCACACATGCGATCACTTTGCACTGCGGATTTTCGCAAACAATTTTGTTTCGCAATTCTACCGACATCACATGCCGAGTTTTTAAATCTTTTGAAACCTTATTTTCCCAAATCGACAAACAGTGGTGCTAGAGGTGGAACCACTGGAATCCGATTTGGGAAACAGTGGTACAGGAAATAAGTTCCTGGTACTTGGTTGAGAGGACCCATTTATAGGGCAACATGCTATCCTAGGAAGGCCTTGAAAAGGCCTTGTTGTGAACCTCCCTCCTTGGCCAGTGTGGGAGTAAGCTCGCGTTGTGTGGGTAAAGCGTACACCCTTTGCAAAGGTCTATAATCTGTTCGAACAGCCGTGCCCACGGTTACGGGCAATGTGAGGTGATTCCTCTAGCGTAGATTTGATTTTACAAATATCTGTGCAATTATTTTGCGGGTTGGGAATCGTTACCAGAATCGGCCTCAGTGGCTGATGGATGACCTGAGTGGTCTGAAACGGGGCTGTGTGACCCGGGATATCGAATGACAACATAGTTAAGCTTCCCGAGTGGAAGCAGTTGGTGTATGTTTTGAGCTAAGATTGAGAATGGCTCGAGGAGCCGCTAAGATGAGTTATGAGATGAGATGATGTCCTGGATAGAACAAAAGTGAAAGGAAAATAATAGAGGAGAAATGAGATTACATCCTGAAATGGACAAAATTGAAAATAAAGTAATATATGAGAATACAGTGGGAAGCTGCTTGTGAGCAGATCCACTGAACCGCTATTGTGATTTGACAGGCGGTATAAGAATAACTAAGATCAATTAAAATTTGATTCGTCCGCTTGAGTTGTTGAAAAACAACTCGTGGACGGGATCGAGGCGAGAGCCTCCTTCCAGTCACATTGAAACAACTCACACTTAGGTTTTCGAGAATGTTTTCAAATGCAAAGGTTTGCGAAATAAACCCCAACCTCTCCTTGATAGCCTGCATAACTCACGTTTTCCGTGACTTGCTGAGTACGTAAGTACTCAATCTATTTCTTTTCTCCCCTCATTCAGGAAGAGTGAAGTTGAAGTGAAGATTAGGGTTTCTTTCCTAATTCCAAGCCGTTGCTTGTGGATTGGGTTCTCGCTGTGCTGTCGTTTCGCTGCTGTTGTTCTATTTGTAGGTTGCTTCTCAGGGCTTGTCCAAAGTCGCAACTTATAAAGGTATAATATATATATTTATTTAGCTAATTGCTGTGGTACATCTCTGTTGACCGCTGGTACCAGCAAGGTTTCCTGGGACTGGTACTGGCATCGCGGTTCCGTGGGAGTTGGTTCACGCCAATCTCCTGCGGCGCTTTCTCTCTGGTATCACTGTAGGTGGTGCCAGGGCGGGGAGGCGCTACAATAGGTCCCACATGTTAGGGGGCCCACATGTCAGTGACCAAAGATGGAGAGAGAGAGCCTGACCAGGGGGCCCACTTGCCATAGATATGGGGAGAGAGAAGAAGGCAGGGTCCATATGTCAGTGAAGGGAGACAGAGATTGAGGGGTGTGGTCCACATGGTAGTGATATGCTTTAGATGACCAATTGGGCCCACAAACCAGTGAGGGGGAAGGGAATTAATTGAGTGGGCCCAAGTGTCATAGAGACTGAGAAGAGTTAGTGAAAAATTTTTTGTGTGCTAATTACTTGGGCCCACACGTCATTGAGTAAGGGGGTTAAGGTGTGGGGTCCATATGTAAGTGAAACATTACTTAGAGAAACGGTTTAATTAGTGGGGGCCCATAGGCCAGAGAGAAATAGGGGCCAGTTTTGGGAGTGAGGGAGAGAGAGGAAGGGCCGGTCGGGGCTGAGAATCGACAGCTGATGGCGCGCGGCGACGGCCGGCGAGCGACGGCGAAGCACACCGGTGAGCGGCGAAGGGGACAGGAAGGGTGATGGCTGGCTCTGATTGGGCAGACGGGTTACGACGGCGGCGGACGACGGTAGCCAGTGGGCGGCGGAGAGAGGATGGAGCACGACGGTGGCGGAAGGCAGGCGGCGGCGAGAAGTAGGCGCTGGCGGGCAGGGTTGGCGAGAGGTTGTGGTTCTTGGGTAGGGGAAGAGAGGGAGCTCACCGGGTACAAAAGAAGGGCGGTGGCGGCGGCGGTCTTACAGAGCTCGAGAGCTCAAGCTCGGATGGCACGGTGGCGCGACGAGGCTAAGGGAAGCCACGGCCGGAGCGAGGGAAAAATGGAGGAAAGGCCGAGCTTTATAGGCACGGGTGGGGCTAGGCGACAAGGGAGAGAGGCGGTGCAGAACAGGGCGGTGGGACTCATTTTCTCACATGGGGCAGGATGCCGAGACGTGGCGAGGTCGGTTGACGTGACGGGACAACGGCCAGCTTCAGCTTTTGTCGGCCGAGGAAGAGGGATGGGGACTAGGATGGTGATGGGATGGGGACGGTTGACTTCGGGGCTTGGGGAGATATTTTGTTCGGTGAGGCAATTTGTTGAATACGTGCTGCTCATTGAGGAAGAGAGGAATGGCTCGGGGAAGAAGACAGCGTGGGCGTGTGACGTGTGTCCGTAGTGTGGGCCCCGACTATCAGCATGCGGGAGCAGAGGCACGGGAGGCTGGCGAGCGGGCCCGGGCTGTCGGTGTCGTGCGCGCGGGTGATGGGGGAAGGCGAGGTTGAAGACGGGCACATGCAGGCCGGCGCGTGGGTGTGCGCTGCGTAGCTGCCGCGCGGGCCCAGGCGGTCAGTCGGTCGAGCTGAGCGGCGGGTACGCGTTTGCTGGCTTGCGGACGGGAGGTGAGCGGCACGGCCTGGTGCACGTTCGGGCTGTGGGCCGGGGAAGAAAGGGCAAGCAGGCCGAGGGGAGAGAGGGAAGGGGAACGAGCAGGGCCGAACTAAGAAGAGAAAGAGAATAGAGAATCCCATGGTGAACAGTGATTTTGGTGTTTTCTTATTTAATGTATTTTGAGAGATCTATTAATATTTGAAGGGGTTTTTGAATTCATAAAATTTCCAGAAGTTTAAACAAGGGATTATCGATATATATATACACATATACATATATTGGAAAGGAGTTGGGATTTTTGAAGAATTTTGGGTGGTGAGGAGGGAAAGGAGAGAGAATTCAGGGAGGTCTTGAATTTAGACGTAATTCTTGGGATTTGAGCTTGAGGGAACTTTGAGGGTTCGAATTTTGTTTTGGATCTTAAATTTAGGACTTGGTCTCAGGAAAATTTAGGGATTTTCAGGAGAGGGTTTTTGATGGAATTTTGAATTTTGGGATGGATCCAAAATAGGGGAATTTTTAAATGGAAGGATTCGGAGGGAAACTCGAATTACAAAATCCGAGTCTCGATATTTAGATTTGGATAAGAATTTTTGGCTAGGGATTCGAGGAGGATTTGAAATTATTCAAGACGTTTGAATTCCAAAATTCGAGTCTCTAGATTTGGATGAATTTGTGACTTGGACTTTTGAGGTTTCAAGGGAAGGGTTTTAATTGGGATCCGGCACTTAGGTCCTTAATTAATCACACAAAAATCCAAGATTTTTGAAAATAGGGTTTTTATTAAAATACTTTTAACGGCCCGGAAACCGGGGTGTTATAGAAACCAAAGAATATTCGAACACAAGGAAACCACGGCGACCACCCTCTTCGCAAAAATCAAGGAAGAGGCGAGTACGTGGGCTCTGGCAGGAGCAAAGCGGCTGTATGATCTCTTACCCCATACTGTATAGAATATAGATGTCCTTTGCTGTTTCACCCCTAGGGGTTGTTTTTTTACCACTAAATTCAATGAAATAGTAGAGTCTCGTGCTGATTCTTTCAAAAAAAAAACTATTCACGGTGAAATTATCTTTTATTTCTAAATGTGTAGATCGATTTCGATTTTGAGCTTGATTTTTGGTGGAGTTATTGATGTCACCAACACCATACTCTATATTGTCATTTTTTGAAATTTTTATAAGTATTTTACATTGTTGTTTAGAAAAAAATTGTTTTACTCCCTCAAACTATTTCATTTGATCAGTAAACCCTTAAACTATTTTTGGCTCATTTTACCCCCTAAACTATTGAAAACGGTTCACTTTAATGTCACACCCCAATTTGGCACCGCTGTACAACAGTACCAAATAGGGCGTGCCGCAGGATTGCAGCGCGAACTGCCTTCTCGTGGAACCATGATACCGACACCAGTCCTAGGACACAGCGCTGGTATCCACGGCAATCAGACATGCATCATTGCAGTACCTTAAATAAATAAATAATTAAATAGGCATATACCTTAACTTACGTTGCAGCTTCGGAGCGAGCCGGAGACAGCAACGAACAACACAAAGGCAACGGCAGCAGCGGAACAGCGGACTAAGTCCCAACACAGGGAATGGCTGGGAACCAGGACGAAACTCTAATCTTCACTTCTCTGTAACTCTAGCTTCAGCTCCCGACGGAGAACTATATATATATATAGCAAGGCTGAGTACTTACGTACTCAGTAAGCCATGGGAACTTAGGTGGTGGTTGCAGGCTTCAAAAAGGGGCTAGATATTTTGTAATTTCTTTTCATTGAAACCTTTCAAATCTGCTAGTGTGTGATTCTTAACAATCAGGACGAGGTGAGTCTTGTTCGATCGGAGTGAAAGATGCATCAATCTTTATTTCTCCAGTTTTTGCAATCAAGAATTCACATCCAACGGCTTCTCGAGCCAAAGCATTTTCTCGGACTTCCCGAGTCCTGCTGTCCACAACAGCCAAGCCATTTCATCGAACCTCCCGCGTCCTTGATGGCACTTCCTTCTCACAGTTCCCAAAACCACCCACGCATTTGCAAACAAGGCGAAAATAAAACTATGCTAAGGAATCACCTCACATCTGCCTATGACCGTGGGCACGGCTGTTCAAACAGTTTAGACCTCTGCAGAGGGAGTACACTTTACCCACACGACGCGACTCACTCTAGCCACCAGCTCACACTGAGCAGGCACAATCGGTGGCCTAGAGGTTTTCGCGACAAGGCGTTTCACTAGCCCTCTCAGGTTACCCCATGCCAACTGGAGGGGTCCTCGAGACCAATCACAGGGTAGTTCCCAGACCATGCTATACTAGGAACCCAGGAGGCAACCCCGAAGCCCTCCCGCACGATCCACAGTCCAATGGCACGCAAGGCGTCCCTGAGAGTCTAGTTACTCGGCTAGATGTTCGGATGAAATTCCGAAGGAATCGGTCCTTACAGCGACCACACAGGCATCTCACACACCAGATCGGCCTTGTGTCGTGAATCTCCATTTTAAAATTCATTTTTCTTTCACAAGGCACCAACGTAGGTGTTGGGTTTTCCAAACGTTTCGTAAAACCACGTTTTACCCAAGAAGTTTTCAAAATTTTAAGTTAAAGGGGTGACTGTCAGTACTTGTACAATAATGCACGAATACCGAGGCACGACAGCGGTGGTTATAAAGGAACAGGGTATTTCAATCATTGTTAACGCCAAAATTTGGTACGGTTCGTTATCAGGTTCGGTTAAGGAAAGAGGCTATATCAGCCGATGGAAGCTAATCCAGAAGAAGCCGAATTCAGGAAGGAATGGTGAAGACCATAGTGTGGCAGTTAACTATTTTATCTATAAATTAGGTAGCTTTAATAATTTTTAGGAAACCTGATTTCGTGCCCGATCAGGGCTTGTTGTTTTTCCTTTTATAGTTAGGAAACTCCTGTTTCATATCCGATCAGGACTATATCAACTCGGGGTATAAATACGTATACCCGGGTACCTTGTAAACTATCTCACAGATCAATACAACTTCGGCGCATCGCCACCCTTTTTGACGGGTTTTTGCTTCTCGAGCCGGGCTGCATCGGTTAGGTCCGAACTCCTGCGAGAGGGTAAGTCTCGTTACCCCGACTCCCTTATCGGCTAGGACTTCCTCGGTTAGGTCCGATATTCTAGCTGATCTACGGTAGTCGACTTACCACGGTGTATCTATTCTATCTATGGCTGCATCAGTTAAGTTTGATTTCATAGGCCGAGTGGATATATCACATCACGATTGCATAGGATTTATCGGCTTATCGAGTTTCTTTTATCATCATCAGTTTGTGCTGCATCGGTTAGGTCCGACCTACTAGACTGGTGATAATAAATTTATCCTTGTTGAGTCGATAGGTTTTTATGCGATGTTTTATCGGAGTGGCTAGCCGATAAGTTATCTTTCACTAGATAAAGCCGACCGCATTGTCTTGATTATTATTCTGCTTATCTACTCTATAATCGGCTTCTAGCCGATGTCCAAGTGTTTTTTTCGGCAGTCGGCTGGCTTATTATTTGCTTATATCATCATCGGTTTCTAGCCGATGTATAAGTACTATCGGCAATCGGCTGGAGGAAGTCTGTATCAGCTGGTTGGCCGATTGGATCGGTGATCCAACTTTTTTTCTATCTCCTTGTCAGTTGCTGGGTCAAATTGACTGGCACGCCCGCGAACCTCAACTATTTAGGACCTGCACTAGAGCTAAACAAATCTCCTAGGCCTTCGCATGTCTAGTGCACCGAACCAGATCATCAACTCGTCTTCAACGCTGATCGGTGATTTTTGGTGTCAACAATCATCAAGGAAGGATTTAAAGTAGCAAGATTTGGGTTGGTCACCCAATCTGACTCGCAGATGGGGCTGAACAATTCCGTGCACGCATACCGATGCAGTTTCGCAAATAAAATAATTTAAGTTTCAATTATATGCTCGATTGATCAAAGGTGACTTGTCTTGCTCTAGGTCTTCACCGGTCGTTGAGAAATCATCACGAAATTCGCTCCGAAACGCTATTTTCCAGCGACCGTTACTATGCGCAAACACACAAAAATCTACATAAAGTCTAAAACAGATCCTATTTGTTGCTAATAATAGTGTCATTAGATAGATCTCATTTTTAGAAAATTACTAGAGTTAGAACGGAGTCAATCGGAGTTACGGATCAAGAGTTATAAATTTTGGAAGGATTAAATGAATTTTGGGAACTGGAAAAAGGATTTAATTAATTTTTAGAGGAGAATATTCAAGGGAATATTCCTTGGGGTCACTGGCAGGTGGGGGCCGCTGGCACCCTGGCCCACACATCAGTGGTGTATAGAGAGGAGGCTGGGGCTACGGCCACTGTGGCTAGGACCCAGTGTCAGCCGCACGAGGGGGGGGGCGCATGGTGCTAAACCGGGGTGGACCAAAGGGACATGGCCCACTTGTCGGTGTTTGTGGCGCGATGGACCGAGCGCGTGCATGGGAAACGGGAGGCCGACTCAGCACATGCGGGGGCCACGAGTCAGCGAGCGTGAGAGATTGTTGCTTCGCCGGGGAAATCTGACGGCCCACAGTGGCGGGTTTGATTCCGGCGATGGCGGCGGCTCGAACCGAGCGGCTAGCACCGGCGGAAGGAGGAGAACGCGGCGAACATTTTGAGCGGCTCGGATCCGCGAGAGTCTGCTCGACGGCAGCCGACGGCGGGATGCCGTGGCAGTGGGGAGAGAGAAAAAGGGGGTAGACGACTACGTCGGCCGGAGCAGCTCTCGGGAGCTCGCCTACGAGGAGGGGGAGAGGAAGATCGGCCGGGCAGCTTAGAGATCGGCCAAGCAAACCGGCGGTGGTGCGCGGCCACGCTTGGCGGCGGCGAGGGAGAGGAAAGGGGAAGGCGACGACGGCGGCCATGGCGGCATCAGGGTAGGCCGAGGAAGGATGAGAGAAAAAAGGGGGCGAAGCTCGGCATCCATGGCGGTGCGGCGGCCATGGCCGTTCACGGCGGCAGAGAGAAGGCAGTGGGGCTCCGGGAGCGAGGGGAGAGGAGGGATGAGGTTTCCGGGCTCGGGATCCGAAGGAAGAGCGAGGTCTGGCGACGGCCGGTGGTGACAGAGCCGGGCGGCGCGAGGGGAAAGAAGAAAGAGGCTGGCGGCCACGGGATGGGGATGAGGAGGATCTGGCCGAGGCCTCACCGGCGGAAGAGGTGCCAAAGGTGGCGGTCCTGAACCGGGGCACGGTTGGCGACGTGGGGCAAACCGGGGCGGGGTTGAAGGGGCTCGGTGCCCGTGAGTGGCGGCGTTCTCAGCGGCCTCAAGGAGCGACGCCGGGGCGGTCGAACGACGACGACGACAGAGCTCCAAGAAAGGGGGCGACCGGTGGCTCCCCGGGGCGAGCGAGAGACGATGGGTGGAGGAAGAGTTCCCGGGGGGATTTTATAGGCGGGGGCGAGCTCCAATAATTGGTGTTCAATGATTGAGGGAGAGGGGCGAGAGGATTGGCGCGGTGAAGAAAATTTTCTCGCGGTTGCAAATCGATCGACGGTGGCGATGGAATGGGCGGCGGTAGTCGGCGTATCCGAGGGCTAGGTTTGGAATTCTCGCGCCGGAGGAGCGGCGCGGGGAGTGGTCAAGGTGGGGCGCGCCGGGGTGATGACGGCTGACGCGATAGGGAAGGGGCAGCCTAGCTCGGCTTTTGACCGAACGGGTCGCGGGCGTGGATGGGGAACGGGGCGGGGGAACGGAGGAAGGAGACGAACTGTGGTTTGGGATTGGACGGCGGTGCGCGGGGTGTGGACCATGTGGCTAGATCCGAGCGGGCGACATCGTCCTCGCGGGCACGCGCGCGGGCGGCATAGGACGGAGGCCGACTGACAGGTAGGCCCAAGGGATCGGGCGACGCGTGGGAGCACGGGGACACACGCCGCGCATCGGGTGAGTGCGGGTGGGGCGTGCGCGGTTAAGGAAAACCGACGGCCGGCGGGGCGGCTCGGGACGCGTGGCGTCCATCGAGTGGCTCAGTGCAGCTCCCGCAGGCGAGCGGAGGAAATGGACGGCGCGGGCGGTTCTGTGGGACATGTGGCGGAGATCGATATGGCTGCGGCGTCGCGTGGGTGAGCGGGGGTGATCGATGGCTGGCGAGGCGGCTTGGGACACGTGTCAGCCATCCGTCAGTGCTCGACAGCTCTCTGAGGTTGGCTGCTGTTGCTGGGCCGAAAAGAGGGATGGGGTGGCCCAGTGACACAATGAGGCTTTTTATTTTTCTCTGGTATTTTGGGAGGGCTTTTGGGAGGTTTCCAAATGGAATTTTGAATTCAAAATTCATATTTGTACTCACATAAAACCAAGGTATACAGAGGGGGAAATGCTCAAGGGAATTTGAGAAATTTTCATGGGGTTTAGACATGACTCCCATGGGTGGTTGCATATATATATATAGTTGTGTAGATGGAGAGGGTTCGAAAAGAGGCTTGACACCTAAGCCGTATATTTAACTTGGGGTTTTATGGGAAGATTCAAAGGAGATGTTTAGGGTTTGTTAGGGTTTGGACTTGGATCTTCGGAACGGGTATCGAAGCGAAGATTTCTAGAGGAGTTCAAGGGATTTGCCGTTAGGATTTTAGGAGCGGAGCACGATGATGCGAGTCGAATCCGGGGATTGTTTTATAATAGAGGGTTTTGGTAAGGATGGATTGTCGAGATTAAGACGGAGAGACAAACTAAGATCTAGGCACGACATATAATACAATACATAAGATCGAAATTTTCATAGGTAGATTTTTGCGAATTATTGTTTAACGTCTCGCTGAAAGCGGGGCGTTACATTTACCCCTAGTGGCATTTCTCCTTTTTTTTTTCTTTATATAAGTTGTATTTTAAGCTACAGTTTTGTATAGCTATAGATGGCACCATTATCAAAGTTTGGAAATATTTTCAATTTTTTAAGACTGTTTGCTTGAACTTTAAAATCATGATGTTCAAACTAGTCTTAGGTGCTTCCAACCAATGTAGTGATTAAAAAATTCTAAAATAATGTTAATACATAAGTTAGAATAAACGCTCCGGTGAAATAGTTCAGATGAGTAAAATGGAATTTTTTTCTTGTAGTTATAAGATAAAAAATATTTGATGGGATATCCATTCAAGGGATTAGATACCATTCTCCTTCTTAATTTCTAATGCCCATAATTAATCACTATAGTATTTGTGATTTCTTTTGAACTTCTCCTATTTTTTAACCGAAATTCTTGGTGATGTGAAAAATCATTATAAAACAGTCCTACACGTCTCACATCTACTACCCAACTTCTTTTGAACCTCCTTTTTTTAATTAAAAACATAAAAAAACCACAACCGTAAAAGATCCTTCTTACGAGTGTGAAAGGTCCTGTGCGTGAGAGTACCAAACAATGATGCATAGAACTGAGCGTTCCATCGCGTACTCGCATGAGGTCGAGCGTCTTCCAGAGAGATCCACTGAGGTTTCTAAACATTAAATTTCAGGATTTAAATTATAAAAGATTTCAATAGATACCTAAATCTATTCTAAAATTTTTTCATAACGAACCCTAACCTAAAAGTAAGATAAATTTAGAAAACCTATTAGCATTCTCAATCACTACTTTCATGGAAAAATTTTATCGCTCACACGCTAGGAATTATCTGACCATGTATTTTCTTCCTCCCGACGTCTTTCGCCTGCGCCGATTTTTTACACCGTCTGTCACAGTCGCTTGATCCACACACCGCCATAAGCCATCGTCAATCTGACTCCTCACCGACCATAATTGATGACACGTTCAACTAGGAGATTGACCATACCTTCCGTTTTTGCACAGGGTAACAGTAAAGTCTTCCACAAAAACACTGTAGCCAGCGATATGTTATCTGGTGCCAAGAAACGACGGCATTAATAAAGATTCTCTCTATCGGTGTTCGTACGAGGCACGATATTATCAAAACAAAACGATCACAGATAAATGCTGGGTCTATGTAGGATCTATCCTACATAGTGAACAGATTAATTTTAGGATCCAATTTTTGATCTCTTTTAAAAATAATAAAGCATTTTAAGCCTAAAATTTTTTAGTAAACTAATTTTTATAGCTCTCTTTGCAGACGCTCTCGTCGAGGCTTTGACTAATCGTCCTATGTGGCACGCGGATGTCCACGGTGGCATTCCGCAGACAGCAGCGTCACAAGTCAAAGTCACGGACCTGTGCAGATGAGGTGAACACCAACCACCCGCCAAGATCGGCCGCCGTGGATGACACAGCCGAAGCAACCAACGGACTCCCCCGGCGGCCGGCGCTCCGCGCGCAACTGCCGGCCTTCGCAGAGCCACCACGTCGTGCGACTACACACGGTCGTCGTCCTCACCACCGGTCAGGCTATGGCGGCCCAGCGGTGAGCACAAACCACGGTATTGACAGCCGGCGAGACGGACCTGGCACCGCGCACCAAGCAATTCTTGCCTCCCCGACATGTCGACCGCTCCGCCGCCGAGGAGCAGCCCTCCTCCTACAGCCTCTCCGCCGCCGCCGCCGCCGGACTCGCCACCACCCACCAATTCATCCTCCCCGGCGCCATCCAGCTCCAACGGCACTTCGCCTCCACTGGCGCTGTCGCCGCCGGCCAAGGTTCCCTCCCCACCGTCTCACTCCTCCAGGGGCTCAGAAGACGTCGCCAGGTCGGCGCTGGCTTCCGCGCGCCGCGGCGGGTACAACGCCATGGTTGAGATCGTCTTCGCCGCCGTCGGGGCGGCGGCGCTCCTCGTGCTCCTCGTCGCCGCCTGCCTCTGCTGCTCGAGGAAGACGGCGCCGAGGAGGAAGAAGAAGCCTCACAACCCCATGCATTTCGACGCGGATACCTCAGGATCCAAAGGTAGCAGCTACACCAGCGGTCCGAAGCCGCAATGGCAGAGCGAGCTCGGTGCCGCGCCGTCGACGAGCACGTTCGCGCCTCCGGGAGGCGCCTGGCACGTACGGCCGGGCGCCTCCGGCCCGCACGCGCCACCGCACGACGCGCTGGGGCTCAGCAAGGGGACCTTCACCTACGAGCAGCTTGCGGCGGCGACGGGCAACTTCTCGGAGGCGAACCTGCTCGGGCAGGGCGGGTTCGGGTACGTGCACAAGGGGGTGCTCCCCGGCGGCAAGGCGGTGGCCGTGAAGCAGCTCAAGTCCGGCAGCGGGCAGGGGGAGCGCGAGTTCCAGGCCGAGGTGGATATCATCAGCCGGGTGCACCACCGCCACCTCGTCTCCCTCGTCGGCTACTGCATCGCCGGCGCCCGCCGCATGCTAGCCTACGAGTTCGTCCCCAACAAGACCCTCGAGTTCCACCTCCATGGTCAGTCAGTCAGCTTGCCATGCCATTGTTACCTCACTGCAAGATCAAGAACATCCATTCATGTTGCTTCAGAGGAAGAATTCACATGGTTGTTTCAGGGGAAGGGTTGCCAGTGATGCCATGGCCGACGAGGTTGCGCATTGCGCTCGGGTCGGCGAAGGGGCTGGCCTACCTGCACGAGGACTGTGAGTATCACTAGGCCATAGCTCCAACAAGTTCACTGTTAAAGCTATGTTTTTTTTTATATCTGAAACTCTGAATTGCAATTGCATTTGCCATTTGACCATGAAGGCCATCCTCGGATCATCCACCGCGACATCAAGTCCGCCAACATTCTCCTCGACAACAACTTCGAAGCAATGGTACATTACTAATGTCACTGATCAAGCCGAGTTTCTCTTTGGAACATATTTCCGCAGGAATTTATTCAATCGATCTCTGCAGAACTTTAAAAATTTTGCTGCATTTCATATTGCAGCATCTGATCTGATGGTTTGTCTTTCAGGTTGCGGACTTCGGGCTGGCCAAGCTGACCTCCGACAACAACACGCACGTGTCGACGCGTGTCATGGGGACGTTCGGGTACCTGGCGCCGGAGTACGCGTCAAGCGGGAAGCTGACGGAGAAGTCGGACGTGTTCTCCTACGGCGTGATGCTGCTCGAGCTCGTGACCGGGCGGCGGCCCATCGACGCCACCCACACCTCCTACATGGAGGATGACAGCCTCGTCGAGTGGGCGCGGCCGGTCATGGCGCGCGCCCTGGCCGACGGCGACTACGGCGGCGTCGCCGACCCGAGGCTGGAGGGCAACTACGACACGGTGGAGATGGCGCGCGTCGTCGCCAGCGCCGCGGCGTCCGTCCGCCACTCGGCGAAGAAGCGCCCCAAGATGAGCCAGGTATGTACCATGACTGTCGCCTTCGCTGTGTATAGCCGTGCAGAGCTCACCGGAGATGGCAATGGTGCAGATCGTGAGGGCGTTGGAGGGGGACATGTCGCTGGAGGACCTGAACGAGGGGATGCGGCCGGGGCAGAGCATGATGTTCGGCACGGCGGAGGCCGGGGGCAGCAACATCAGTGAGACTTCCGGGCTGTACACGTTCGACATGGACCGTATCATTCAGGAGGCCAAGGCCGCCGGCGACGGGTCTTTCTCAGACGAGACGAGCGAGGTGGGGAAGCAGCTGCACCGGGTGTGCAGGTAGGCAGCAGCTCGGGCTATGGAGGAATTGCTGGGCGTGGTCAATGGTTATGCTATATCGTTCTCTGGGCTGGTATCGGAAAGGTTGGATATAGAAGGATGAAATTGTTTGTTTGTTCAAAATTCGAATGCACGAATGAATCTGCTTGCAGATCTTGAAAGAGAAGCAGAATCTAATAAAGGGCTGACATGATAAAACTAAATTTTGTTTCAGGCTGTTCAAATGAATGACTATTGGCAAAAGAACTGCAAGCTTTTTTTTCCCCAAAAAAGCCAAAAAATAGAAATGTTGGAACACATCTTCCTTGTTTTTTTTTTAAAAAAAAGTTGGAAATTTGGAATTATCGGTGCAATATATGGAATTTTAGTAATAATTTCCTCTGCTGACACGACTTAATTTATTCATTCCACAATAGTTTCCTTTCGGTTTCCCTTTTCTTCCTCCGGGGTGGAGTAAAGAAAAACCGAATTACAGTACTGTTAAACTGTCTGTAAGAACTCCAGAAAAAAGCGCAAACTTATTACCACATGTGAAGGCTTAACCTTGCCTAGACATTAGCGCGCCAAACATATCAGACTATACTTTCGGCAGCGTTGTAGTGTTGCAAGGAGTGGATGGTTCAACCTACAAAACAAATTAAACTTCAACATAAATACCTCCACATTTCTAGGGTATAACCTGTCAAAAGCACTTAGAAACTGTTTTTAATTATATAAAAAAGGAATAATAAATTATGATGAGCTATCAAAAGAACGTACAGCAAGATATCGTGTCAGCAAACTTGCAGTGCTGCTATTGAACCCCTGGACAGGCTTTCCTTCCACGCGGGATGCATGCAGAGATTTTCTCACTTGAGAAGCCAGAGACTGAGAAACGAAAAATTACAGACATAACACAGTTCAAGTCTTCAGATGAAGAAAACAAGACCCCAAAGACATGGGCAGGGGAAAGAAGTTATCGGTTCCATGCTCAATGGAGCCAAAAACAACTTGACCTTCACATAAAATGTACTACATATAAGTTAACGCACTAACCTTGCCCAGTTCCACTCCCCACTGGTCAAATGAGTTTATTCCCCATAGGAAACCCTGAACTGCAATCCGGTGCTCGTAGATGGCTAAAAGCTGAAAAGTAGACTTTGTTAGTACTTAGTACATCTGCGTAAAACAGTAATGTAATTTGGAGTAAACCAAAGATTCTTCCACGTAATTTGGAGTCAAGGAAATACTCTTCCAAAGAACAAATGAATGAAAAAGGATGTGCAGGATTTATTAGCTGGTCCAGATCATGTAAATTATACACCTCATAGGTTTGCATTATGGCCAAAAAAAAGAACAAATATATTCCAACAAACTGTTGTGCCACATGATTACAATCAATAAAGAAAAATGACGAAGCAGCACAAGTTTATTTACTGAACACATGCTGCAGGGGAGGCGGCACTGAATATCAGCTGCACACAAGCTTACATACTACCATAGGCGTCACAAGCAAAGTAATTCCTACTGTTTCGCACATCAGTTCATCTCAATTTCCCTTTCTTTAAAAAAATAAGATACTTGATTTGAAATCAACCATAGCAAGAAAACAACAAAAGAAAATTCTTGTACAATACCTTTCAAGTAAACTGGTTGCTGGCTTTTTACAACGCCAATAAAATCACAAGGAATAACTCTTCCCTGGAAGTTTAGGTACAAGCATTGTCAACAAAGATGCATATTCACAATAAGTTTCTTGATTGATTCTTCATTTCTCTTTTTGCATTATTTAGATAAATTAAAATATTTTGTTGAAAGAATGACAACACAGATTGAAAAATGTGGGGCTTATATGGCATAGAACTATAGAATAAATCAAGAACAACACAAGACAAATGTACAAGGTGACAAGCAATTTGTAGAATCCATTCATAATAATATAAGCATGTTGATGCAGAAGGACGATAGTAAATGAAGCATATCACAATCAGCAAAGAGAAAAAAAAGAGAAGTTGCATGCCATCAAAATATCATCATCAAATCTAAGCTGGTATCAATGGCATTGTCAAGTTTTGCATACTTTAGATGCTATTCAAGTAAGTTCTAGCTCATAACATTCTAGAAGTACTAATCATTACCTGATGGATTAATTGATAGAAGCTGTGTTGCCCATTGGTTCCAGGTTCACCAAAATCAATTTCACCAGTCTCAAAAGGCAGTTGAATGCCATCAATGGAGACACCTTTTCCATTACTCTCCATGCTAAGCTTTACAACATAACGAACACATGTTATGACTAGAAATAACTGAAAAGAGTGCCGTGATGAAACTTGCTAAAAGAAAAGTGAGTAAAGTACCTGCTGAATATGCGGTGCAAATTTCTCAAGTGCTTGGGAATAGGGTAATATTGTCTAAAAGAAGACATTTATATTAGAAATAGCACTCAGATGAAGGCCTAGGTCAATTTATAACTGAAAATACAATCCAATGGAACACTTCTTACTCTAGCTGAATATCCAAGGAATGAAACATTCCACACGCTCAACAAACCAAGGAGAACCTACCCAGAAATGGTAGACCCTGTTAGAAGGGTGGTTGGCAACAATAAACACAAAACAAAAGCCGCTTACAGGGGTATTTTTCTCAAATGAAGATGAACGGAAGTGATTGTCAATGCTGGCTGCACCCTCCAAAAATCTTCAAAAGAAAAGAACTATTAAGAGAGTATCATCTATCATCTATCATCAAATTTTAGCCTCAAGGGCCTTCCAAGTGAAGAACTTATTAAAGAGTTCCAGCATAATTTAATTATCATGTCATTGCATTTTACTTTCCATAGAAACAAGAAATTTCGCATCCTACATCAATATCCTCATTATGACCACATCCTACATAATTTCCACAGCACTATGAAGGGCCAGAAGATACATTCTACTGGACAAAAAGGGATTAGCCTCAGGTCTTATATTTCTGTGTTATAAATTTCGACACATCTTTCTTATATAGTAATGGTGGACGATCTGTGATACATATATGAAGTATTTGCTCATGTATGAAACAGCGCAAAAGGGTAGCCTGATGTAACAAAGTCTGTTTTCTAGACATTGAAAATAGCTGTAGTTATTAGCACTCACCCATCGAAAAGATAAGTCTGCACTATGATTATCTTGCTACAAGTTTTTTTTCTAGTACATTCTTTACTGCCATAGTGCCATGGTTTTTCAAAGACTCTGGTATAATATGTGTATTCTAAACACAAGAAGGCCAAAGGAACACAAACTTATTTTATAGTAATAAAATTGGTCCTATGTAACAAAATTCAAACTCCTAGCAGTCTTGTATTACCTATTTGTAATAAAAAAAAAGGTAGATATTTAAGAATATAACATAGGTTCGGATAGCATACTTCTGAACAATCGGAAAGCCATACTGGAGAGATAAGGGCAGGACACCAACAGCACTAAAAACTGCAACATTAGATTACAGTTACAAACAAATATAAGGTAGGTGATATTTTTTAATTAAAAAAAATTCTCACCACTATAGCGGCCACCAACCCAGTCTGAAAATGCAAAAATGTTTTTAGGGTCAATTCCGAACTTCTCCACAAGCTTCAAAACCAGAAAAATGTATAGAATAAATTTCATCACATTAGAATAAACAGGCCAATGAAGCAGAATAGCCAAATATGTCAATGATGCAAATTCAATACATTTATAATGCAAATGTGTATAGATTGAATTTAGAATGCGGAGAAGAGATTAGATCAAGTGCAATTTGAATGGAAAAAATAGAATATCCAGAAGTACCTCAAGATTAGTACTGACAGCAACCATATGCTTTGCAACAGCATCAGGTCTGAAACAATAAATTTAGGATCAGTCGTACGATTAGAATGAGACAAGGGGCAAAGGTGTTTCAGGTGCTAATATACTAACCCAAGAGAAGAGACGATCCACTCCTTAAGAGTTCGAGCATTTAACATTGTTTCAGCTGTTGTGAAGGTCTTTGAGACAACCACAACTGCAAGTGTTTTACATAAAAATTAAAACCTCTGCAGATATTCGCAACATCTGATAGAACACCTGTACTGAGTGTGAGTATGAAAGAGCAAAACATGGCAATTACCAAGTGTTGTTTCAGGATCTAAATCTTTGATGCTTCGTGCAACATCAACAGGGTCGACATTTGCAAGACTATAAGATAACCAAAATTACATATAAATTAATAGATGAAAAGCATCGTGCATGCATGATAGAAAATAAGGAAACTAAGTAATAGAAACAGTAGAATATCATCCAGATTAGTGTATATTAAAGTATTCAGCATATGACAAGACCCCTAAGGACAAGATCTCACAGGCATCGTGACTGGTTTCACAAAGTAAAAACTACTGGAACAAATTACTGCGAAGACATAAAGGCAAAGGAATACTATGACCCAGTAGAAAAAAAATATTGGAACAAATTAACAAGCTAGCTAAATAAATCAATGGTCTTAACTAACATTCACATTAGTAGCATTTAATGTAGAAATTATACTACAGAAACAAACAGTTTGCAAAGCATAGAATTGCTGTTGGGCTGCACATTACAAAAATACACTTGAAAACATGCCCCAAAAACACACTTACAATCTTAATTGTCGCCCTTTGGCAGATTTTGCAGCTTCTGGATCTGAAAATTAGCAAGATTTTCAGGGTTTGCCAAATCATAGTTTTCAGTAAAACAATATCAGTTGAGAAATCCTAAGAATGAACAGTATATTAGTTGACCTGTCTGGAGAGCAGTATGCACAAACAGAGGACCAAGAAAGCTACCACCTATTCCAACTGACACAACATTCGTCAATGCTTTACCAGTTGCCCCAACCTATGGTTCAAGAAGTAGCATTGATCAATCTTCAATGCTCAAAAACATTTACTGAGTTCCAGAAAATCTTCAAATCTTACCCATGATCCACTCCTAAAAGTTTCTGAAAACTGCTTGATTTTATCTTTCACAACCCAAACTTCAGGAACCACATTGACACCATTACTTTCTATTACATCGCCTCTTGGAGCCCTTAGAGCTACATGAAGCACTGATCTGTTCTCCGTGCTATTTATCTAAGAAAACCAATAGTGTTATGTTACACAAATGCATTACAGCAACTTCAAACAATGTATATGGAATGGGAAGCTTAAAAGTAGTCCAGACATTAATACTAAATTACGCAGCAGAGCTCAGAACAAATAATCAAGCTTTTTACAAAGCAAAATTACATGCGAGCTAAATATGTGTACCCAGTGTTCATAGCAAGGCACTCTCTTTACATATGATGAAATTAGTGAATAAACATCCCCTCAGAAACTGAACATCTTTCGCAGATCATGGTGCTTACTTTATCACCTCTAAACATCTTCTCAATCCTCTCCTTGAGCTTTGCAGCCTACAGTGAATTGGGTTAGATCCCAAATTACTAAGCAGGAAGGCAAACCCCACCATATAAATGACACCAAAACCATAGTAAACAGGCGTCACCTCTGCCAATTGGAACAGCTTCTCCATGGTCTCACCAGTTGCACGCTGCCTCGAGTAATCCAGAAATATGCCTTCATACTCACTGCCAACCAACAAGCACCTGAGCAACCAAAGCAGAAACCCACACATGCAACAGCAGGAAAATTTCAACCCTTACGTTGTCATTGCCTTGCATCGCTCGACATCATGCATCAGATCACGTAGGTGCGTTTTCTGAATTGCCCCTACATGCGCCTGCTCCCCGCATGCGTGGCAAAACACGGCACCATAGTCAGCCTACCAATCTAATCGAAGCATATATCGAATAAAAACCGCAGCAATGCGAGCAAAAACTGATTGTGCTTCGCGCGCATACAACAGAGCCATCAGCTCATGTGTTGGATAAGTCAGCTCGGTTTAGCTCCTAATTTTGGCTGTTTTTCTTTTCTGATTAAGTGAGCTCGGTCAATTCTGTTCGAGCACGTTTGCAGCAGCTTGATGCATGCCAAGTTCATGCAGTGGCTTTCCTGTTTTCTTGTTGGTAGTGGTCACCTGCGTGCATGCTCTCGTTGGTGGGATGGCGCGAACCAGTCGGAGGTCATGGTGCGTATGGCGTAGTGGAGTTTGTGGCTACGGCCTTGTAATTGTTGTGTATATAATTCGATCAATAGAGTCCAGAAAAGTAGCGCTCATCGCTACACCAAAACTCCTTGCGTTCGTTGTGATTGTGTGTTAGTTTGCTTCCGGCCAGAGCTTCCGGCCAACAATTGGTATCAGAGCCCGGTATCGTCGGTGGGTTCGCAATCGCGCGGTCGAGTGGGCACTCATGCCGCGCGGTCGCTCTGCGTCGCCATCACAGGGATGCGACGCCGCAGCCGGGGAGCGGCAGCGGCAATGGCGACTCGGGAAGAAACCTGGTGATTCACCGGGTCACCAAGGAGGTCAGTGGGAGTGGGCAGTACCCAACTCTCACGCGGACGAACTACCACGACTGGGCGGCGCTGATGCAAGTGATGCTCCAGGCGCGCGGCCTCTGGCAGGCCGTGAGCCTTGGCGGCAACGACGTCGACTTCACCGAGGATCGAATGGCGCTGAAAGTGATCTCCAAGGCTGTGCCCGTGGAGATGATGGGAACTATCGCAACCAAGCCCACGGCTAAGGCTGCATGGGATTGCATCTGCACTATGCACATCGGTGTCGACCGAGTGCGTCATGCGAAGGCGAACACGCTTCGACGGGATTTCGACGCGCTTCGCTTTCGAGACGGCGAGAGCATCGACGACTTCGCCGTCCGCATCAACGCCATCACCCATCAACTGGCGACCCTCAGTGATCGGCAAACCGAGGAGGACATCGTCAGAAAATTTATTCAGGCACTCCCTGAAAGGTACGAGCAGATCGGTTTAGCCATTGAAACCCTGCTTGATTTGAGCCAGGTCTCGATCGAGGAATTGATCGGGCGGCTCAAGGCGGCGGATGAGCGTCGCAACCCTGGCGGCCGCAGCGGCGGCGCCATTGGCAAGCTGAACTTCTCCGAGGATGAGCTGGTCGCTCGCGTTGCATCGCGACTAAAGCTCTCTGGGGAGGGGCCGACTGGGGGATACAAATCCTCGGGCTCGGAGCAGAAACGTGGACGCAGCGGCGCCCACGGACGAGACGGTGGGAGCAGCAGCGGCTCCAGACCGGTAACGGCTGCTGGAGGCGGCGATCGGGGAAAGAAAACCGTCGGCAACGACGAATGCCGATACTGTGGCAAGAAGGGACACTGGGCACGCGAGTGTCGCAAGAAGAAACGCGACGAACAAGCTCACGTGGCGCAGGTGGAGGAAGTCACCGAGGACACACTGCTCCTTGCAGTCGTGTCTGCGCCCACGATCGATGATCCAGGGCGCCGTGACGACAATCTGGTCGTCCACCTCGGCGAAGAAGGTGATGACGGCGCCGTGCGTTGGGTATTCGACGCCGGTGACGCCGACTACTCCACCAACACGAAAAATGCCTCGCCAGAGGCATCTGCTCCAATTCACCTCCGAGAGGACAAATTGTTTGTGCAGGTCAGGGAGAAAGGCGACGGTGACGCCACCCACTGGATCCTCGATAGCGGGGCAACAAACCATATGACGGGGATGCGATCGGCCTTCTCTGACCTCGACACCGGAGTTCACGGCACCGTCCGACTGGGAGACGGTTCGGTCGTGGACATCGAAGGGTGCGGCACCATCCTCTTCAAGTGCAAGAGCGGCGAGCATCAGGTGCTGGCCGGCGTCTACTACATTCCTCAGCTGACGGCGAACATTGTCAGCCTGGGACAGCTCGACGAAGACAACTACGAGGTCCTGATTAAGAAAGGAGTTCTCAGGATCTGGGACCAGAGGCGGCGGTTGCTGGCGAAGGTGCAGCGCTCGGCAAGTCGTCTCTACGTGCTCCACCTCGACATCGACCAGCCGGTCTGCCTTGCCGCCCGGAGCTCCGAGGTGGCCTGGCAATGGCATGCCAGGTTCGGACACCTCGGGTTCCAGGGGCTCAGGGCGTTGTCAAAGGGTGGACTGGTGCGTGGACTGCTGCTGATCGATCATGTCGATCAGGTCTGTGACAGCTGCTTGGCCGAAAAGTAGCATCGAAGCCCATTCCCGGCGACCAGCAGGTATCGCGCTGGACACCTTCTCGAGCTGGTGCATGCGGACCTGTGCGGGCCGATCACTCCGGAGACGCCAGGCGGAAGATGGCTCTTCCTCCTCGCCGTCGACGACAAGAGCCGTTACATGTGGCTTGTTCTACTGGCGTCAAAGGACCAAGCTGCAGCGGCCATCATCCAGCTCCAGGCGCGTGCAGAGGCAGAGGATGGGCGGAGCTTGGGCACACTCCGCACTGATCGCGGCGGCGAGTTCACGGCGCGCGCATTTGGCGACTACTGCGCCGAGCAGGGCATCCAGCACCACCTCACCACGCCGTACACTCCCCAGCAAAACGGCGTGGTGGAGAGGCGCAACCAGACGGTGCTGGGCATGGCCAGGAGCATGCTAAAGGCAAAGGGGATGCCCGGCTGGTTTTGGGGGGAGGCGGTCACGACGGCTGTATTCATCCTCAACCGGTCACCGACGAGGAGCGTCGAGGGTAAGACACCATTCGAAGTATGGTATGGGACTAAGCCTCCAGTTCATTTCTTCCGTACGTTTGGATGCGTGGCGTATGTGAAGGTGGCCGGAGGGCACCAGCAGAAGTTGGATGACCGTAGCACGCCGATGCTGTTCGTCAGGTACGAGCCGGGGTCCAAGGCATACAGGTTTTACAACTCGAACACCGAGTGCGTGTACATCTCGCGTGACGCGGTGTTCGATGAATCAAAGGCGTGGGACTGGAGCAGCGGAGCTGGATCCAGTGCGACAGAGTCGGAGCCGTTTCACGTTGAGTACATGACGACGACGCTTCGTCGCGAGGAAGTCCCGGGCGCGGGAACTGGCGCAATCCCGGGCACGGGCACGGGCACAGTCCCGGGCGTGGGCACGGGCGCAGTCCAGGGCGCGGGCACGGGCACGGGCAAGGGCCCGGGAGCCGGCGCAGGCGCGAACGTGGACACGGGCACGGGCGCGAACGCGGACGCGGGCGCGGGAAAGGGCCTGGGGGCAGGCGCCGGCGCCGGCGCGAAGGCGGGCGCGGGCAAGGGCCCGGGCGCGGTCCCGGGAGCAGGCACGGCGGGCATGTCATCCGCGGCGGGCACGAGCGACACGGGGTCTGGTCCTGGCTCACCAGGGATGCACGCGCATACACCGGTCACGGCGGCAACTCCAGCTATAGTCGGTACATCTGCATCGCCGTCACCAGTGGAGTTCGTGTCGCCGCCCGTTGCTGATCCGGACCTCGACGACAACAACGATGAAGAAGCACCCCTCCGGTTCAGGGCACTGGACAACGTGCTTGGGCCGGCGGAGATTCCCGGTCTAGCGGAGCGGGAGTTCATGGCTGATGAGGAGCTCCTTCTCACCACGGGAGACGATGAACCGGCCACGTTCGAGGAAGCCCGTGGCGACGTTCGCTGGCGCAAGGCGATGGGGGAGGAGATGGCGTCCATCGAAGAAAACAAGACGTGGGTCCTAGTCGACCTCTGTAACGACCCGTTTTCCTTTTCCCTGTTGAGACTTGTTTTCGGGATCTTAATCTTCTCCTGTCCTGTCAGCTGTGCCTCCGTTTTTCCTTCTTCCGGCCAGCCGACTACCTTCTCCCTTGAGCCGAGTAGATTGCTACTCAGTCCTTGTATCCAACCCTTTTTCCTTGTCTTACTCGGACCTCCTTGCTGCCGAGTAAGCACTGTGTAGTGGCCGACTACCTTGTTGAGACCTGATGTTTCCTTGTCCCCCGAGTTGCACTCACCCGTTGGATGCCGACTACCGAAGTGGAGAAGAATCAGTTTTCACCTGCCCGCAGCGCCGCTTGGACCGATGGACAATAACCTGCTGCATTGTTTGGACCAGTGGTCAGTCCGAAGCCCGGTCAGTGAGATTTCTCCAACCTGTCCTAGCCTTGACCATTAATGTCTCATCGCAGCTACAGTGCCTGCCAACTCCTCTGACCAGTTGGACTCCAAAGTCACTTCCTGTCATATCCCTGTCAGTTCATCTTGACTTCCTTGCTCCACCCGTTGCCCAGCTCCACCGTGCCTCAACCTTGCACGTCGGCTATATATATGGCCAACCGTGCCCCCTTCTTCCTTTGTTTTGCAAACCGGCCAGCTCCAGCTCTGCTAAGTTTTCATCCTCTCAAGCTTTGGAGCTCTGTCGTCTGGTTCGCAAGCCTGGTTCAGCCGACTGCCCCCTTTTCTGCAGCCGACTACTTCTTGATCTTTTTCTCAGTGTTTTAACCCTCCCGCTCATCGGTGTTTCTTTCTGCTTGTTCAGAACCTGAACCGGTGGACGATCCAGAAGCCGCCTTCACCGAAGAAGACCCCTCCTTGGAACAAGGCAAGCCTCTTTGATCATATTGTTTCCCATATCTGTAAAACTATGTTGTTTGGAAAATATATGCATGCTTAGTTTACACCTTTTTAAACTGTGGCCTCGGTTTGCAAGCGCAGCCGATGGACCTACCCAGTAGTAGCACTTATTTCGGTAGGATGTTGATATGTATATTTCTCCCTTGAGAGCCCCACAAATGGCACGCTAGCATCCTATCTGAGGATACGATGCCGAGTAGAATGGCTTAGCTCTGCAACGTTGTTTGTCGTTGGGTAAAAAAAAAACGTTGGGTTTTTACTAAACTGATTGGAAACCCGGTACTCTGTGTATCGGCGTGTTTGCGAAACAAATAAAGTTGTGAAAATCTTGATGTACAGAGACATTGCCTGTGTGGCTTGGCTATGTATTATCATTAAGGTGTTTCCCACAGCATAGATTTGTTTGCCAGTGATTTGTGAAAGCGTTTTGATGGAAAGGGAACCGTGACCAGAGTTTGCCGAGTGGGCAAACGGAAGGCCTGTGTGGTCAGAAATGGATCTGTGTGATCCGGGGTGTTAAGCACCACAATCAAGTGATTGAAAAGTAAACAGGATGAAGATCATGCTCCCGGGTTGTAGCCAGGGCAGCAAGCTTAAGCCCCCGGGTTGTAGCCAGGGCGGCAGTTGTGCAGATGTCTTCGGGTTGTAACCAGAAGACGGATTGATCGTGCTCCCGGGTTGTAGCCAGGGCAGCAGATTGATCAGGCTCCCGGGTTGTAGCCAGGGAAGCCGATTAGCTAGCTGGTTGTAGCCAGCCTAGCGGGCATTTAGTGCCATGACATGCTCGGGTTGTAGCCAGGGCCAGCATCGTTCGAGCCCCCGGGTTGTAGCCAGGGCGGCGACTTAGCTAGCTGGTTGTAGCCAGCCTAGCGGGCATTTAGTGCCATGAACATGCTCCCGGGTTGTAGCCAGGGCCAGCATCGTTCGAGCCCCCGGGTTGTAGCCAGGGCGGCGGTTTAGCTAACTGGTTGTGGCCAGTGTAGCGGGCATCAAGTGCCACAGCTGAGATTTGGTTGTAGCCGAGTCTCAGGGTCAACGAGTGGTTGTGGCTACTCGGGAGATACAGGACCAGTTAATGCGAAGTAAAAGATGATATATATAAGATGATTCTTTTAAGTGGCGAGTTGTTGAAAAGCAACTTGCGGAATGGATCGAGGCGTGAGCCTCTTTCTGACAACTAAAATTTGAATCTCACTAGTGTTTGCAAAGAAAAGTGTTTCTTAAGGCAGATTTTTCGCAAATAAACCCTTAGCCTTTCTATCTGACCGACATGGCATCTTTCCCGGCTTGCTGAGTACGAAAGTACTCACTTGTTCTATATATATGTATAGTAGGTTTTGGAGAAGAAGACGAAGTCCGACTGCTGCCGAGTTCCTCAAGACCAGGCCGATACGAAGACTTCTGAAGGTTTCGAGCCTAGTTCCAACCGAGCCTGTGGTGTAGTTTTGTCCAGCTTCCGCCCTGTTTTGCTGTTCACGCTAGTGTACCTGTTGATCATTTTTGCCCATTCCGGGTTGTCCTGGATGGATCTCCTTGTACATATATGTAAATACCCTGTTATGTATTTATTGTAATCTCTATGTTGTATCATTGTTGTGCGTACCCGACTACTGATCCTGGGATCGGGTGCCGAATGCACATGGTGGCCTTCCACCTAGTCGGGAGGCGCCACAGCGGTGGTATCAGAGCAAAGGTTGGCCCTAGGAGCGAAACCCCACCCGTGTAGAAGACTTTGAGGATCTTATTTTGAAAACTATACTATTTGCAAAAGACTAGGACTTGTCTGGGTACCTCTCTCTGCTTTGTAGAATTTTTGGAAAAGTTTCTAAACTCTTGGCTGTCTCTCTACCTTTGGTTCCTGCGCAAGCCCTTAGGTTCCAGTGCCCCATCTGTCTTCTTTTCGTAAGGGCTGGGTTCCCGAGTGTGCTCTTTGTTCTGTTGCTTGAATCCATCTTGCTGATCTTGTTGCTCCTTCATCTGTTCCGTCGGTTTGGTTGCCGATTCCTTGTTGAGCCTTTCTCCTTGGTTGCCCTTTCTAGGACCAGATGGCAGAACGTCAGCGCGTATGTTCGTGCTCCAGCTCGCTTGGGTTTTGAAGGCCAAGGTCAGTCCGCAACAACTTGCTTACTGCCGCGGAGGAAAGAAGTGAAGTTTGCCTCCCTTGGAACCCTGAGACCATCTCTCCTGAGTTCTGTGCAGTAGTCTTTGGAAGAATGCCGGTGATCAATGAGTACCCTGATGTCTTCCCAGACAGTCTACCCGGAATGCCCCCTGATAGAGAGATTGAGTTCTCTATAGAGTTGCTACCCGGCACAGCACCCATATCCAAGAGACCCTATAGAATGGCGGCTAAAGAGTTAGCCGAAGTGAAAGAGCAGATAGAAGAACTTGAGAGCCTAGGTTTTGTGCGACCTAGCACATCACCTTGGGGAGCTCCAGTGCTCCTAGTGGAAAAGAAGGATAAGACCAAGAGGATGTGCGTAGATTATCGCGCACTGAATGAGGTAACCATCAAGAATAAGTATCCTCTACCAAGGATTGATGACCTGTTCGACCAGCTGCAAGGAGCTAAGGTTTTCTCTAAGATTGATTTAAGATCAGAATACCACCAGCTGAAGATCAGACCTAAGGATATACCCAAGACAGCTTTCCTGACCCGTTATGGATTATATGAGTATACAGTGATGTCCTTTGGACTCACTAATGCCCCGGCTTTCTTCATGAGTCTTATGAATAAGGTATTCATGGAATATCTCGACAAGTTTGTCGTGGTATTCATGGATGACATCCTAATCTTCTCCAAGGACGAGCAAGAAATGTTGGACATCTGAGAATGGTTCTAGGAAAGTTAAGAGAGCACCAGTTTGTTTGCCAAGTACCTCGAAGTGTGAGTTTTGGCTAGACCGAGTTGCTTTCCTCGGGCATGTGGTCACTGCCCAGGAGTAGAAGTGGACCCGGGGAAAGTGAGAGACGTGCTTTCTTGGAAATCCCCGACTACGGTCACGGAAGTGAGAAGTTTCCTAGGTTTGGCTGGTTATTATCGGAGATTTCATTGAAGGATTTTCAAGGATTGCCAACCCATGACAGAATTGCTAAAGAAGGAAAGAGGTTTGAATGGAGTGACGCCTGTGAGAAAGTTTCATGGAGTTAAGGAAAGGCTGACTACCCACCTGTGTTGATCTTCCGGATATCAGGGAAGACTTTGAGGTATTACTGTGATGCATCCCGACTAGGCATAGGCTGTGTGCTTATGCAGGAAGGAAGAGTGGTTGCGTATGCCTCAAGACAGTTAAGACCCCATGAGCTGAACTACCGACCCATGACCTAGAGTTGTCAGGAGTAGTGCATGCCTTGAAGATATGGCGCCACTACCTGGTTGGAAACCGGTGTGAAGTACACACCGATCATAAGAGCCTGAAATACATCTTTACTCAGACGGAGCTTAATCTCAGACAAAGAAGATGGCTTGAATTGATTAAAGATTACGACCTTGGAATACATTACCACCCTGGCAAGGCAAATGTTGTTGCCGATGCCCTCAGTCGGAAAGTCCACTGTAATGCATCTTGACCCTGCCCCTTCAACCCGAGCTAAGTCGAGAGCTGGAAAAGCTAAGGATAAATTTGGTCAAGCCAGGAACGCTGGCGACTTTGCTGATTCAGCCTACCTTGGAGGACGGATCAGAGAAGCTCAAAAAGTAGATGAAAAGATTGTATCTCTAAGGAAAGCATGACCAGGGAAAAGCCCCCGAGTTCTCCATCGACAGCAAAGGAACTGTTTGGTTTGGGAAACGCATTTGCGTGCCGACAGAAAGGAAATCGAGACTTGATCTTGAGAGAACCATGAGTCGCTTATTCCATCCCCCAGGAAGTACAAGATGTACAGGATATTAAGGATCATTACTGGTGGCCTGGAATGAAGCGAGATATTGCCGAGTATGTCGCAGTTTGTGCATTTGCCCAAAGGGTTAAAGCAGAGCATCAGAAGCAGCAGGATTGCTTCAGCCCTTAAGGATACCGAGTGGAAATGGGAAGAGATAGGAATGGATTTCATCGTTGGATTACCTAAGACCCCGGCAGGACATGATTCCATCTGGGTAATAGTGGATCGACTGACCAAGGTCGCCCCTTTATCCCGTCAAGACAACTACCGGCCAAGAAGCTAGCCGAGCTGTATCTGACCAAGGTTATCCGAGAACGCTTGAGGACAGCCCAAGCCCGACAGAAGAGCTATGAGGATAACCGGAGACGAGAGCTCGAGTTTCAGATAGGAGACCATGTATATCTCCGAGTATCACCCCTGCGAGGAACAAAAAGATTCGGAATGGGTGGAAAGCTAGCGCCCCGCTACATCGGACCTTACCCTATCGTCGACAGACGCGGAGTAGTGGCGTATCAACTGAGGTTACCCGAAGAACTCTCTGACGTCCACGACGTGTTCCATGTGTCCCAGTTGAAGAAATGTCTTCGCATCCCAGAAGAGCAAGTTCCGTTGGAAGAGATCAACGTACAACACAACCTTACATACAAGGAACGCCCTATTCGGATTCTGGAAACAAGGGATAGATGTACAAGACGAAAGGCAATCAGATTCTACAAGGTGCAATGGAGTAACCATTCAGAGGATGAAGCTACATGGGAACGAGGAGATCGCCTTCAAGCTGAGCACCCGGAGCTCTTCGCCGAGTAGCGGAATCTCGGGACGAGATTCTGTTAAGTGGGGGAGGTTTGTAACGACCCGTTTTCCTTTTCCCTGTTGAGACTTGTTTTCGGGATCTTAATCTTCTCCTGTCCTGTCAGCTGTGCCTCCGTTTTTCCTTCTTCCGGCCAGCCGACTACCTTCTCCCTTGAGCCGAGTAGATTGCTACTCAGTCCTTGTATCCAACCCTTTTTCCTTGTCTTACTCGGACCTCCTTGCTGCCGAGTAAGCACTGTGTAGTGGCCGACTACCTTGTTGAGACCTGATGTTTCCTTGTCCCCCGAGTTGCACTCACCCGTTGGATGCCGACTACCGAAGTGGAGAAGAATCAGTTTTCACCTGCCCGCAGCGCCGCTTGGACCGATGGACAATAACCTGCTGCATTGTTTGGACCAGTGGTCAGTCCGAAGCCCGGTCAGTGAGATTTCTCCAACCTGTCCTAGCCTTGACCATTAATGTCTCATCGCAGCTACAGTGCCTGCCAACTCCTCTGACCAGTTGGACTCCAAAGTCACTTCCTGTCATATCCCTGTCAGTTCATCTTGACTTCCTTGCTCCACCCGTTGCCCAGCTCACCGTGCCTCAACCTTGCACGTCGGCTATATATATGGCCAACCGTGCCTTCTTCCTTTGTTTTGCAAACCGGCCAGCTCCAGCTCTGCTAAGTTTTCATCCTCTCAAGCTTTGGAGCTCTGTCGTCTGGTTCGCAAGCCTGGTTCAGCCAACTGCCCCCTTTTCTGCAGCCGACTACTTCTTGATCTTTTTCTCAGTGTTTTAACCCTCCCGCTCATCGGTGTTTCTTTCTGCTTGTTCAGAACCTGAACCGGTGGACGATCCAGAAGCCGCCTTCACCGAAGAAGACCCCTCCTTGGAACAAGGCAAGCCTCTTTGATCATATTGTTTCCCATATCTGTAAACTATGTTGTTTGGAAAATATATGCATGCTTAGTTTACACCTTTTTAAACTGTGGCCTCGGTTTGCAAGCGCAGCCGATGGACCTACCCAGTAGTAGCACTTATTTCGGTAGGATGTTGATATGTATATTTCTCCCTTGAGAGCCCCACAAATGGCACGCTAGCATCCTATCTGAGGATACGATGCCGAGTAGAATGGCTTAGCTCTGCAACGTTGTTTGTCGTTGGGAAAAAAAAAACGTTGGGTTTTACTAAACTGATTGGAAAACCCGGTACTCTGTGTATCGGCGTGTTTGCGAAACAAATAAAGTTGTGAAAATCTTGATGTACAGAGACATTGCCTGTGTGGCTTGGCTATGTATTATCATTAAGGTGTTTCCCACAGCATAGATTTGTTTGCCAGTGATTTGTGAAAGCGTTTTGATGGAAAGGGAACCGTGACCAGAGTTTGCCGAGTGGGCAAACGGAAGGCCTGTGTGGTCAGAAACGGATCTGTGTGATCCGGGGTGTTAAGCACCACAATCAAGTGATTGAAAAGTAAACAGGATGAAGATCATGCTCCCGGGTTGTAGCCAGGGCAGCAAGCTTAAGCCCCCGGGTTGTAGCCAGGGCGGCAGTTGTGCAGATGTCTTCGGGTTGTAGCCAGAAGACGGATTGATCGTGCTCCCGGGTTGTAGCCAGGGCAGCAGATTGATCAGGCTCCCGGGTTGTAGCCAGGGAAGCCGATTAGCTAGCTGGTTGTAGCCAGCCTAGCGGGCATTTAGTGCCATGAACATGCTCCCGGGTTGTAGCCAGGGCCAGCATCGTTCGAGCCCCCGGGTTGTAGCCAGGGCGGCGACTTAGCTAGCTGGTTGTAGCCAGCCTAGCGGGCATTTAGTGCCATGAACATGCTCCCGGGTTGTAGCCAGGGCCAGCATCGTTCGAGCCCCCGGGTTGTAGCCAGGGCGGCGGTTTAGCTAACTGGTTGTGGCCAGTGTAGCGGGCATCAAGTGCCACAGCTGAGATTTGGTTGTAGCCGAGTCTCAGGGTCAACGAGTGGTTGTGGCTACTCGGGAGATACAGGACCAGTTAATGCGAAGTAAAAGATGATATATATAAGATGATTCTTTTAAGTGGCGAGTTGTTGAAAAGCAACTTGCGGAATGGATCGAGGCGTGAGCCTCTTTCTGACAACTAAAATTTGAATCTCACTAGTGTTTGCAAAGAAAAGTGTTTCTTAAGGCAGATTTTTCGCAAATAAACCCTTAGCCTTTCTATCTGACCGACATGGCATCTTTCCCGGCTTGCTGAGTACGAAAGTACTCACCTTGTTCATATATATATATGTATAGTAGGTTTTGGAGAAGAAGACGAAGATCCGACTGCTGCCGAGTTCCTCCAAGACCAGGCCGACTACGAAGACTTCTGAAGGTTTCGAGCCTAGTTCCCAACCGAGCCTGTGGTGTAGTTTTGTCCAGCTTCCGCCCTGTTTTGCTGTTCACGCTAGTGTACCTGTTGATCATTTTTGCCCATTCCGGGTTGTCCTGGATGGATCTCCTTGTACATATATGTAAATACCCTGTTATGTATTTATTGTAATCTCTATGTTGTATCATTGTTGTGCGTACCCGACTACTGATCCTGGGATCGGGTGCCGAATGCACATGGTGGCCTTCCACCTAGTCGGGAGGCGCCACAACCTCCCTCCCGGCCATCGACCTATTGGCCTGAAGTGGGTCTTCAAGCTCAAGCGGGACGAGCAGGGCGCCGTCGTCAAGCACAAGGCCCGCATCATCGCCAAGGGATACATCCAGCAGCAGGGGATTGGCTACGACGAGGTGTTTGCCCCGATCACCCGGATGGAGTCCGTTCGCATGCTGCTCGCCGTCGCAGCTCAGAGGGGCTGGCTTGTTCATCATATGGATGTCAAGTCAGCATTTCTGAACAGTGAGCTCAAGGAGGAGGTGCACGTCCGGCAACCGCTGGGCTTCGTCGCAGCTGGGCACGAAGGGAAGGTCCTGAGGTTGAAGAAGGCCTTGTACGGGCTTCGCCAGGCGCCACGGGCGTGGAACGCGAAGCTGGACAACAGCCTGCGTGAACTCGGTTTCACCAGGTGCGCCAGCGAGCACGGGATGTACAGCAGGAACACAGCGACGTCGTGCGTGGTGGTGGGTGTGTTGACACCGAAAACCGCCGGGGGCCGTTCGGCGTCTTGGAGACACGCGAAGGCCTAGGAGATCTGCTTAGCTCCAGTGCAGGTCCTAAATAGTTGAGGTTCGCGGGCGTGCCAGTCAATTTGACCCGGTAATTGACAAGGAGATAAAAAATGTTAGATCGGTAAACCAATCGGCCGATACAGACTGATACATACTCCTCCCAGCCGATGGCCTATAGCACCTGTATATCGGCTAGCAAATCGATGAATCGTAAACCAGCCGATTGCCGATAGCATTGTACATCGGCTAGAAGCCGATAATGGTATAAGCAAATAATATCCAGCAGACTGCCGTAGAAACGCATGTGCATCGGCTAGAAGCCGATGGTAGAATAGATAGACAATGATAAAGGTAATGCAGTCGGCTTTATGTGGGACATAAAAAGATTGCGATACGCCGACGATAATATAATGAAACAATTAAACTAGCCGATTGCTGATAGAACATGTGTATCGGCTGGAAAGCCGATGATAGTGTAAAATAAAGATGCAATCGGCTGTATATGACAACAGATAACCTATCGGCTAAGCACTCCGATAGAACATCGCATAAAGCCCATTGACTCGACAAGGATAAACTTATCATTATCAATCTAGTAGTTCAAACTTAACTGATGCAGCACAGATTAATAACGATAAAAGAGCCTCGATGAGCCGATAGATCTAATGCAATTGTGATGTAATAAGATAACTTATCGGCTATACATTCCGATAAGACGCTTGCACAAGATCTATCGACCTAGCAGGAATAACTTATCACTAGCAGTTTAGTAGGTCGGACTCAACCGATGCAGCACAAACTGACGATAAGTTACACCCAGTAAGCCGATAAAAACTATGCACGCGTGATGTGATATACCTGATCGGCCTAAGAGGTCAGACCCAACCGATGCAGCCGTAGATAGAGCAGATATATCGGGGTAAGGGGTGACGAGTCTTACCCTCTCGCAGGAGTTCGGACCTAACCGATGCAGCCCGGCTCGAGAGGCAAGAACCCGCCGAAAGGGTGGCGATGCGCCGAATTTTGTATTGATCGAGAGATAGTTACACAGCACCCGGGCATACGTATTTATACCCCGAGTTGACATGAGTCCTTATTGGACACGGTACATGATTTCCTAACTATAAAAGGAAAACTAACAAGCCCTGACCGGATACGAGATCAGGTTTCCTAAAAGATAAAACTATCTAATTAATAGATAAGATATTTAACTGCCATGACGTGGTCTTCACGATCCTTCTCAAGCTCGGTCCCGTCCAAATTAGCTTCCATTGGCTGATATTTCCTTAACCGAGTCTGATACAGGCCGTGCCAAATTTTGGCGTTAACAGGGTGTTTACGTCGACGACCTGATTATCACTAGTGCGAAGCCGGCGGACATCGACGCGTTCAAGGAGCAGATGTGCCGTCTATTCCGGATGAGCGACCTTGGCCTTCTCTCATTCTACCTCGGCCTCGAAGTCAAGCAAGGGCGGAGCGCCATCACGCTGGGGCAAGCGGCGTACGCCCGCAAGCTGCTAGACAAGGCAGGCATGGTGGCCTGCAACCCCTGCCACACTCCGATGGAGGTCCGGTTGAGGCTCTCAGCCAAGAGAACAACGCCGGAGGTCGACGCAACGATGTACCGCAGCATGGTGGGCAGTCTCCACTATTTGGTGCACACGAGGCCGGACATCGCGTTCGCAGTGGGCTACATGAGTCAATTCATGGAGAAGCCCCGGCAAGAGCACTTCGCCGCTGTCAAGCACATCTTGCGCTACATCGCCGGCACGGTCGACTACGGCATACACTACCCCAAGCACTGCAGCGTCGACAACACACTGACAGGCTACAGCGACAGCGATCTGGGGGGAGACATTGATGAGAGGAGGAGCACCGGCGGCGTCATCTTCTTCCTCGGCGAGATGCCAGTCTCTTGGCAATCTCAGAAGCAGAGGACGGTGGCCCTCTCAACCTGTGAAGCCGAGTACATGGCGGGCGCGGCTGGAGCATGCCAGGCTGTGTGGCTCGTGCGGCTGCTGGGCGACATCACCGGCGTCAAGGTCTAGCCGCCGAGTCTAAAGATGGACAATCAGTCCGCAATCGCACTCAGCAAAAATCCGGTTCTCCATGACAGAAGTAAGCACATAGACACCAAATTTCATTTCATCCGTGAGTGTGTGGAGAATGGGAAGATCTGCGTGGACCATGTGAGCACTGAGGAGCAGCTCGCGGACGTCCTGACGAAGTCGCTTGGGCGCGCAAGGTTCTGCGAGCTTCGTGGCAAAATCGGCGTCGTCAAGCTAAGGTAAACCGAGTCAGGCTTAGGGGGAGATTGTTGGATAAGTCAGCTCGGTTTAGCTCCTAATTTTGGCTGTTTTTCTTTTCTGATTAAGTGAGCTCGGTCAATTCTGTTCGAGCACATTTGCAGCAGCCTGATGCATGCCAAGTCATGCAGTGGCTTTCCTGTTTTCTTGTTGGTAGTGGTCACCGTGCGTGCATGCTCTCGTTCGTGGGATGGCGTGAACCAGTCGGAGGTCGTGGTGCGTATGGCGTAGTGGAGTTTGTGGCTACGGCCTTGTAATTGTTGTGTATATAATTCGATCAATAGAGTCCAGAAAAGTAGCGCTCATCGCTACACCAAAACTCCTTGCGTTCGTTGTGATTGTGTGTTAGTTTGCTTCCGGTTGGAGCTTCCGGCCAACATCATGCACCTGGAGGTCCTTCCACTGCTCGGTGTCGCAGATTAGCGCCGACGACGCCATGGTTGCTACCTGCAACAACCAAAACCCCACAAACGATCACGGAACCAACCCCACAAACGATTGCGGCTGCGCCTACTTGAGCCTCAGTAATTGTCGGTAGCCACTTGTATCCCTACTGTCATGTTAGTCTATAAATGACTAGTGCAGCTGCAGTGTAGGCGCCTCATGCCAACTGCTCATGGCCTCTCTAGGGCAGTTACCTCCTTATCTCTCCTGGGCCTTAAGCCCCCCTATCTTAGTAGTAGTAAGCAGAGCAAGTCCGATGCTAGTAGTAAGGCCAATAGTAGGGCAAGTAGCTGTACCAACTCAGGGTGGATGTAGCCCTTGGGGTCTTGTGTAACTGCTAAGCTATCTCCTGCTGATAATATCCAACGCATGGTTGTGCACCCAGTCTATGATGAATAATTGCCCCATTATGTGCTGGAATGTGCGTGGCCTCAATGGCCTTGCAAGAAGAGAAGCAGTATACGAGATGGCCTACACCAATCATGTGGCCATTACGTGCCTACAAGAAACAAAGTTAGCAAGCATTAATCACAGATTGGGATTGGAGATCGGTGGATCACGCTTGAAAACTTTTCATTTCCTGCCAGCAAACGGAACTTGTGGAGGAGCCGCAATTTTTTGGGATGATGAAGTGTTGCAAGCAGCAAACCTAGATGTAAGGCACTTCTCTCTCTTGGTGAAATTCACCCACCGGGAGACCAATACAGCCTTCTTTCTAACGAATGTCTATGGCCTAACAGAAGATGTTGAAAAACCAGTCTTCTTGCAAGAAGTGTGCGACATCGCCCCGGCTGGGCATGACCCATGGATAATAATGGGAGATTTCAATCTCATCTACGAGGCAAGAGACAAAAATAACCTAATTTTGAATAGAGGATTGATGGGACAATTCCGAGCGATAATAAACAGATGTGAGCTCAGAGAGATCCAACTGCAAAACAGGTTATACACTTAGAGCAACGAAAGAGGCTCCCCGACACTAGAAAAGCTGGACCGCATCCTATGTAACACTGGGGGGATGTGCTCTTCTCCTCATATACACTGCAGGCTCTATCAACCTCTTGCTCGGACCACTGCCCTTTACTACTGTCACCAACACAGCAACCCCGGCAAAAACCGATCTTCCGCTTTGAGAACTTCTGGCCTTGTTTGCCGGGTTACCAAGAGACAATGCAAGAAGCCTGGTCAAAACCAATGGTGGCTACACACCCAGTTAAGAGACTCACCCACAATCTTAAAATAACAGCAAAAGCACTCAGGGCGTGGAGTAATAGGTTTCCTAGTGACAGCCGCCTACAATTCCATATGGTGACTGAGCTGATCCTACGCTTCGATATCACCCAGGAAAAGAGAGCTCTTACGGAGATGGAGCAACGGCTCAGAAAGGACCTTAAGGTCCGCATCCTTGGACTGGCGGCAGTAGAAAAGGCAAGAAAAAGACAAAGGTCCAGATTGACTTGGAAGAGGGAGATGCAAATACAAAGTTTTTCCATCTACGCATCAACTCGCGTAGCAGGAAAAATTTCATACATAAACTGCAACGGGAAAATGACACTTTGGAGAGACACGAGGACAAGGCAAGAGCAATACACGATCATTTCTCTTCAATGATGGGTCGAAGGATGCAGCGCACTTGCATCCTAAATTGGCAAGAGCTAAATCTACCACAATTGACAGCACATGACATGGACTCATATTTCACTGAAGAGGAAGTGTGGGAGGCCATCAAGCGGATGCCAGCAGAAAAAACACCGGGACCAGATGGTTTCACAGGAGTTTTCTATAGAACATGCTGGGAGACAATCAAACATGACATCATGGCAATCCTCTCTAGTGTCCATTCTCTTTCTAGAGGTAACTTTGGTAGTGTCAATCGGGCAATTCTAATCCTAATCCCAAAGAAAAGCGAGAGTTGCATAGTGGGTGATTTCAGACCAATTAACCTAATCCATTCCTTAGCCAAGCTACTTGCCAAAGTCTTGGCTATAAGATTATCCCGTCATATAAGTGTTAACGCCAAAATTTGGCACGATCCATATCAGACTTCGGTTAAGGAAAGAGGCTATATCAACCGATGGAAGTTAATCCAGAAGAAGCCGAATTCAGGAAGGAATCATGAAGACCACAGCATGGCAGTTAATTAGTTTATCTATAAATTAGGTAGTTTTAATGATTTTTAGGAAAACCTGATCTCGTGTCCAATCAGGATTGTTAGTTTTTCCTTTTATAGTTAGGAAACTCCTGTTTCGTGTCCAATCAGGACTGTATCAACTCGGGGTATAAATACGTATGCCCGGGGACCATGTAAACTATCAATCAGATCAATACAAACTTCGGCGCATCGCCACCCTATTCGACGGGTTCTTGCTTCTCGAGCCGGGCTGCATCGGTTAGGTCCGAACTCCTGCGAGAGGGTAAGACTCGTCACCCCTTACCACGGTGTATCTGTTCTGTCTACGGCTGCATCAGTTAGGTTTGATCTCATAGGCCGGGTAGATATATCACATCACGCGTGCATAGTTTTTATCGGTTTACTGGGGATAGTTTATCATCAGTTTGTGCTGCATCGGTTAGGTCCGACCTACTAAACTGAACGATAAGTTATTCTTGCTAGGCCGATGGATTTTGTGCAAGCGGTTTATCAGAATGTATAGCCGATAAGTTATCACATCACGATTGCATTAGATATATTGGCTCATCGAGGTTTTGTTATCATCATTGGTCTATGCTGCAACGGTTAGGTCCGATCTATTAGACTGGTGGTAATAATTCTATCCTTGTTGAGCCGATGGGTGTCTATGCGATGTTTTATCAGAGTGTTTAGCCGATAAGTTATCTTTCACCAGGTAAAGCCGACTGCATTGTCTATTGATTATTATTCTGCTTATCTATTTTATCATCGGCTTCTAGCCGATGTCCATGTGTTTTTTCGGCAGTCGACTGGCTTATTGTCTGTTTATATCATCATCGGCTTCTAGCCGATGTACAACTACTATCGGCAATCGGCTGGAGGAAGTCTGTATCGGCTCGTTGGCCGATTGGATCAATGATCTAACTTTTCTATCTCCTTGTCAATTGCTGGGTCAAATTGCTGGCACGCCCGCGAACCTCAACTATTTAGGACCTGCACTGGAGCTAAGCAGATCTCCTAGGCCTTCGCGTGTCCTAAGGCGCCGAACCATATCATCGGCTCATTCCCAACGCTGCCGGTGATTTTCAGCGTCAACACGTTTTTGGCACGCCCAGTGGGACACAAAACTTCGACATGGCTGGAAAGGAGGTCAGCACAAACAACGTGATTCCAGTCACAACGGAAGATTTGACCGAAGAACAGAGACAACAAGTGGAGCAGAACATTGCTGAATTTCAGAAGCTTTGTCTAGAATCCTTCGGTATGACAGATCAAGGGCTGATTCAGCAATCACAATTATCAAAACTTGTTCTGGTTGGCGAATCGAGCCATACATCACGGGCAAGTTCACAGAAGCCACTTCAAGAGATGATTAATGAAGCAGTTCACCATGCATATATTAATGATTGGAAGGAGCAATTTTTCAAAAAACTGTAACGCCTTTATCAAAAAAGTTATAGGTCAAAAACATGTTTTGTTTTCTTATATTTCTAAATTAAATTGTGGCAAACGCTAAATCAGGATTCAGATATAAGTAAAAATCAGTGGAGTAATTATTAACAATTAAGGAAATAGAAAGTAACAACGCACACTATAGTTTTTTGTTTGGAATTTGGAACATTGGATGTTTTAATTTCAAGAACTTGGGTGTAACGCCGTAGCGTTAGGCGTAAAATATACCTTAATAAAAACCGTAATTATTGTTGACGCCGAAAACCGCCGGGGGCCGTTCGGCGCCTGGAGACACGCGAAGGCCTGGGAGATTTGCTTCACTCCAGTGCAGGTCCTAAAATCTTGAGGTTCGTAGGCGTGCCAGTCAATTTGACCCCGCAATTGACAAGGAGATAGAAAAATTAGATCAGTGATCCAATCGGCTGATAAGAATTCTACCAGCCGATTGCCGATAGAATTTGTTAGCGCTGCACCTAAGGTACTACCCGCGCCCTTGCCCGGGTCCTCACCCGTGCCCGCGCCCGAGTCCACGCCCGTGCCCGTGCCGGGTCCTCACCCGTGCCCTACCCGAGTCCATGCCCGTGCCCGTGCCAGGTCCTCGCCTGTCTCCGCGCCCGGGTTCTCGCGCGTGCTCGCGCCCGGGGCCTCGCGCGTGCCCGACTACCAACAGCGCTTGCGCATCGGCTAAGAGGCCGATGATGATATAAACGGATAATAAATAAATCCGATTGTCGATAATACTTGTACCTCGGCTAGACAAACCGATGATAAATAAATAAATCATAAACTAGCTGACTGCTGACAGAACATGTGTATCGGCTAGAAAGCCGATAACAGTGCAAGTAAGCGAAATAAATAATTGAACAATGCAGTCGGCTTTATATAATAAAGGATAACTTATCGGCTAAGCACTCCGATAAAACATCGCATAAAAACCTATCGACTCAACAAGGATAAACCTATCACTATCAATCTAGTAGTTCAGACTTAACTGATGCAGCACAGATTAACAATTATAAAAGAACCTCGATGAACCGATAGATCTAATGCAATCGTGATGTATATGATAACTTATCGGCTATACATTCCAATAAGACGCTTGCGTAAAATCTATCGACCTAGCAGGAATAACTTATCGCGACAGTTTAGTAGGTCGGACCCAACCGATGCAGCACAAACTGACGATAAGTTACACCCAGTAAGCCGATAAAAACTACGCACGCGTGATGTGGTATATCGACCCAGGCTATGAGATCAAACCTAACTGATGCAGCCGTAGACGGAGTAGATACACCGGGTAAGGGGTGACGAGTCTTACCCTCTCGCAGGAGTTTGGACCTAACCGATGCAGCCCGGCTCGAGAAGCAAGAACCTGTCGAAAGGGTGGCGATGCGCCGAAGTTTATTGATCTGTGAGATGATTTACAAGGTCCCCGGGCATACATATTTATACCCCGAGTTGCTACAGTCCTGATCGGCTACGAAACAGGAGTTTTCTAATTACAAAAGGAAAACTAACAAGACCCGATCGGACACGAGATCAGGTTTCCTAAAAATATTAAAACTACCTAATAATAGATAAGGTAATTAATCTCCATGTCGTGGTCTTCACGGTTTCTTCTGAATCCGGTTTCTTCTGGATTAGCTTCCATCGGCAGATATGGCTTCTTTCCTTAACCGAACTTGATAGCAGACCGTACCAAATTTTGGTGTTAACAATTACGAAAATCGAGTTTTATTCATTGTCGTGCCTTCTGCCGAGATCTCATTTTCCTATCGTCGAATCGAATTTCGTGACCCGCAATCCCCTCTCTCTCCTGAGTTCCGATTCCGAGAATATACACTGGCGTCCTCGAAAATTTCCCCAATCAGCCCTTGAGAAGTTATCCTCCTTCCTTCCAATAAACTCACAAAAATACAAAATCAATTCCTGATTTAGTCCTCCAAATAGTCCAAAGAAAATATATCTCCTCAATCCTGGAAATAGTGAAAACCTCCTGTTCCCCTGGACCTGTCTCCCCGGCCCGTTACTATGCAATCCATCTCCTCGGTCAGTGCCGAACTCGCCATCTCCCCAGCGCCAACACCTATACCACCCCCGCGTCAGAATCTCGCGCGCGCGGAGGAGCCAGTCCCTATTCCTCTTCATCGCTCAGCTCTTTCTCTCTCTCTTTCTCTCTCTCTCTTCCCCTCTCGCGATCTCACTTGCCGCCCGACGTCGTCGTTTCAAAAATCCCGCTCGCCAAGCCTCGGATTCCCCCGTTCCTGCCCGCGCTAGCCCGCCGTGGCCGACCAGGAGGACCGCCGCCATCACCTTTATGTGCCGACGACCGGCGTGCCACCGCTCGCTGCCAAATCGGCCTCGCCACTTTTGCCGTCACCCCCGCTCGCGTCACCGTGGTCGCCGCTAGCCGCCAAGCGATGGACGCCTCCCCGCGAGCCCGTCCGCCTCGCTGCCAGTATTTGCCCTCACTTTTCCTCCCTTCGCCCCGCTTTTTGAGCCGCCTTTAGCAAAGCTCTGCTGAGTCCTCTCCACCTCCTATCCGCTAGCTCAACGGGACGAAGACCGTGTGACGCCACCATGGCCGGCCCGCCGTCCTCGCGAGGACCGCCCAGCGCGTCTCTCCATAGGAATCCCAAGCCGCCCCTGCATCGCCAACCTCGCGGGACGCCTATAAATCCTGACCGCCATCGCTTTGTCCCCCCCCTTCCCAACTTCCACCGCCGTCGCAAGCCTCGGAGCCCCCTGCGCCTCGCCGAGCTCGTGGAGCCCCGAAGCCGCTGTCAACATCCCAGTTTCCCCTGCTTCGCCGTTCGCGTCGAGGCACGAACGATCACATCCGTGTCGCCGACAAACCTTCACGGTGCCCCCTTTGCCCCGGTAGCCCTCACGTCCCGTTCTCCCTTCCATCTCCTCCCTAGCGCTCGTAGATGTTTGCCGGTGCCCCTTCGGCTCTAGATGCGAACTGTAGGTTCATCTCCGTAGTCGCCGCCTCGTTGTTCACTAGTTTGCCGTCGCTAGGCGGGTAGTGCCGCCCTCAGCCCATCTCCGTCTGGGGAAATGCTTCTAGGCGCCCCCAAGAACCTCTCGACGCACGGAATCGAGCTCTGGGCAACCAACGACGTTTTCCCCAATCTCGCTTCGGTTTGGTACCTTGCCGCAATCCGCCGTCTCTGGGCACATTCCGGCGAATCGGAGCTGTTAGCATGTTTCCCCTGGTCCTCCGCGTCGCCCCAGTGCTCTGCCGTTGTTTCATCTCCTTGAGAACCCGCCGTGGTGAATGCTGTGCCGTTGCAGTTCGTCGGATGCGCACTATTCTTCGTCAAGCTTTGTCGCGCGACGTCGGACCAGAGAACGATTCCTCGTGGGTTTGCGCACGCGCGGTCCCGGAGATCTATTTGTCTGTGCGTGGGTCCACCCCGGGCCGGTGCACCGTGAATGTCGAAGTGCTCCCTGTCCACCGCCCTAGTGCGCCAGTGTTAACGCCAAAATTTGGTGCGGTTCTTTATTAAATTCGGTTAAGAAGATATTACAGTCAATTAACGGGGTTTAATCCAGAGGAAGCCGAGTTTGGGAAAGGGTCGTGAAGACCACGGGAAGGCAGTCAAATATCTTATCTGTAATTAGGCAGAGATAATATTTTGTAGGAAACCTGATCTTGTGTCCGATCAGGGCTTGTTAGTTTTCCTTTTACAGTTAGGAAACTCCTGTTTCGTATCCAATCAGGACTGTATCAACTCGGGGTATAAATACGTATGCCCGGGGACCATGTAAATAATAAAAACAGATCAATACAAACTTCGGCGCATCGCCACCCTATTCAACGGGTTCATGCTTCTCGAGCCGGGCTGCATCGGTTAAATTCGACCTCCTGCGAGAGGGTAAGTCTCGTTACCCCGACTACTGTATCGGCTAGGACTTCCTCGGTTAGGTCCGATATTCTAGTCGACCTACGGTAGTCGGCTTACCACGGTAAGGGTTGCAGAAATAGTGAGGGAACAGTTTGGGATAAAGCGGAAGGAGCAAACATTTATGTATCGGCATCCATATCCCGAGTGGTTTGACAGGGTGCCATTACCACACCGATACAGAGTCGCAGATTTTTCCAAGTTCTCAGGGCAGGACAGCATATCTATAGTAGCGCATATTAGCCGATTCTTGACACAATGTGGAGAAGCATCGGCTGAGGAGGCTCTGAGAGTTAGGTTTTTCCCCTTGTCACTGTCTGGATCGGCTTTTACATGGTTCTTCTCATTACCGCCGAATTCAGTTCGGGGATGGGCCGATCTAGAAAAACAGTTTCACAAATACTTCTTTGCTGGAATCCATGAGATGAGACTGACAGATTTAACATCGGTTAGGCAGAGACCAGACGAAACGGTGCCGGAATATGTCCAGCGATTTTGGGACGTTAGAAACCGATGTTACAGCTTGAATCTGAGCGACGGACATCTAGCCGATTTGGCTTTTCAGGGTCTCTTAGTGCCAATTAAAGAGAGATTTTCATCACAGGAGTTCGAGTCCCTGGAGCACCTGGTACAAAAGGTATTGGCTCATGAAAGCCGATTTCAAGAAGTGAAAAAGGATAAGTATCAAAGAAGGGTTGCTCAGGTACAGGTTTATTCATCAGACTCAGATGATGAAGAATCCGATGCTGAAGTCAGATTGGCGGAGTGGGCTAGAAACAAGAAATCAGTATCATGCCCGTGGCAAGGAGGAACGGTATGATTTTGACATTAATAAAGCTGATAAAATCTTCGATCTACTATTACAAGAGAAACAGATACAGCTTCCGCCAAATCATATAATTCCGTCAGCCGAAGAACTAAAGAAGAAAAGATATTGCAAGTGGCACAACACGATATCGCATCACACTAACGAGTGCAAAGTTTTTTGGCAACAAATTCAATCGGCTGTCGAACAGGGAAGGATCAAGTTTGAGGACAAGAAGCCGATGAAGATTGATGGACATCTGTTCCCCGTGAATATGGTTTATGCGGGATCATCGATGAATCAAGCCGATGAAGGAAGATATCGGGAATTTAGAAGATATAGGATCACTTCATCGCAGATGATAGATAAATATGCAAGGCGCGAAGAGGAACAGCGGGCTTCACCGTACGAGGAAAGATACAACCCACATTGGGATTGCCCGTTCTTTTAATTTTGCTGGGAGCAAGGGATTAGACTGCCATTGATCAGAGATTGTCCTGAGTGCAATGCTACAAGATCTCGGAGTTTTGAGCATGAGGAATCTTCACGAGATCGGCCGCTTGGGAAAAGAGCATCGGTACATAGCCGATTAGGGCCGATCAATGAAGAATTTTTCAAAGAAAATGATGAAGAGGAAGAACATGAAAAACAAATCCAAAACCCTCAGTGGTGTCCTAGTGGAATATTTACAAAAAATCAGAAAAGAAGGGCACAACGGTTACGGCATCGAGAGCAGCAGGAGGAACAACGGCGGGACTACAAGGAAGCCGATCATCGTCATACGAGGACTAAGCGGGTATGGCGTGTGAAGAAAAATGACGATGAGGTTGATCCATCGGCTCCAGTAGACATGGTTTTCTTTCTGCCCAGAGAATACAAAGCGTTTTCATCTGACGAAGAGGGCGATGAGGAGATTTTTGCTCAGTTGACGTTGCAACCCGATCAGGCTGTATTTGATAAGCCTGAAGAATCAAAGCATCGGCATTTAAAGACATTATATATTAAGGGTTTTGTAAATGGGAAGCCGATGACGAAGATGCTAGTTGATAGGGGGGCAGCTGTCAATTTAATGCCGTATGCCACATATCGGAAATTGGGGAAAACTGCCGAAGATTTGATCAAAACAAATATGGTGTTGAAGGATTTCGGCGGGAATCCATCGGAGACGAAAGGCGTGTTGAACGTGGAACTGACAGTGGGAAACAAGACATTGCCTACCACGTTTTTTGTCATCGATGGAAAAGGATCATATAGTATACTCCTTGGCAGGGATTGGATTCACGCAAACTGTTGCGTGCCCTCGACGATGCATCAGTGTCTGATACAGTGGCAAGGAGATCAAGTTGAGATAATCCCAGCGGATCAATCAACCAACATCGCAATGACTGATTTGCCGATCTAGGAGGCTGATGGTATCGATTGTGTAACGACCCGTTTTTCTTTTCCCGCTAGCCTTCGCTTTCCCGAGCTCCCTTCCTATCCTGTCAGCTGTGCCCTAGTTTTTCTCCCTGGCCAGCCGACTACCCTCTCCCTTGAGCCGAGTAGATTACTACTCAGTCCTTGTATCCTGCCCTTTCTCTTGTCTTACTCGGACCTCCTTGCTGCCGAGTAAGCACTGTGAGTGGCCGACTACCTTGTTGAGACCTGTTGTTTCTTTTGTCCCCGAGTTGCACCCGCCCGTTGGACGCCGACTACCGAAGTGGAGAAGAACCAGTCTTCACCTGCCCGCAGCACCGCTTGGACCGATGGACAATAACCTGCTGCATCGCTTGGGCCAGTGGTCAGTCCGAAGTCCTGTCAGTGAGATTTCTCCAACCTGTCCTAGCCTTGACCTTAATGTCTCATCGCAGCTACAGTATCTGCCAACTCCCTGACCACGCTAGACTCCCAAGTCAAGCCCTGCGTGAACATCAAATCCTTTGTCAGTTCACCTTGACTTTTTCTCCCTACCCGTTGCCTAGCTCCACCGTGCCTCACCCTTGCACGCTGGCTATATATTGAGCTATCCATGCTCCTTCTTCCTTTGTTTTGCAAACCGGCCAGCTCCAGCTCTGCTAAGTTTTCATCCTCTCAAGCTTTGGAGCTCTGTCGCCTGGTTCGCAAGCTTGGTTCAGCCGACTGCTACCTTTTCTGCAGCCGACTACTTCTATGATCTTTTTCTTGGTATTTTACCCCTCCTGCTTATCAGTGTTTCTTTTTCTGCTTGTTCAGAGCCTGAACCGGTGGACAATCTAGAAGCCGCCTTCGCCAAAGAAGATCCTTCCTTGGAACAAGGCAAGCCTCTTTGATCATATTGTTTCTCATATATGCAAAACTATGTTGTCTGGAAAATATTATGCATGTTTAGTTTACACCTTTAAACTGTTGGCCTCGGTTTACAAGCGAAACCGATGGACCTACCCAGTAGCCGCACATATTTGGTAGGATGTTGATATATTTCTCCCTTGAGAGCCCCACAAATGGCACGCTAACATCCTATCTGAGGATACAATGCCGAGTAGAATGGCTTAGCTCTTCAACGTTGTTTGTCGTTTGGGAAAAACATTGGGTTTTACTAAACTGATTGGAAAACCCGATACCTTGTGTATCGGCGCGTTTTGTGAAATAAAGACAACTTGTGAAAATCCTGGTGTACAGAGACAGCGCCTGTGTGGCATGGCTATGTATTACCGATAAGGACCGTTTCCTTTGGGGATTCCATCCGAGCATCTTACAGTGCGACCATACGGGTATTATGGGATGCCCCTGGCCGAGTAAATAGTAGGTTTAGGGAAGTTCAGTGCCGACCACTTGAATCTGTGTGGATCTTTCGGCTGGCATTGGATACCCTAGACTGGCTTTGGAATGGCTTGTCACGAATTTCTGGGTACAGGCCAGTACTCGGTGTAATTTTTGTGTCGGATGGGTAAAGCGCACAACCTCTGCAGAGTTTAGCAGAACTGTTCGAACAGCCGTGCCCACGGTTAAGGGCGATGTAAGGTGATTCCCATAGCGTAGATTTGTTTGCCTGTGGTTTGTGAAAATGTTTGATGGAAAGGGAACCGTGACCAGAGTTTGCCGAGTAAGCAAACGGAAGGCCTGTGTGGCCAGAAACGGATCTGTGTGATCCGGGGTGTTAAGCACCATAATCAAGTGTGTGAAAAGTAAACAGGATGAAGATCATGCTCCCGGGTTGTAGCCAGGGCAGCAAACTTAAGCCCCCGGGTTGTAGCCAGGGCGGCAGTTGTGCAGTTGTCTTCGAGTTGTAGCCAGAAGACGGAATTGATCAAGCTCCCGGGTTGTAGCCAGGGCAGCAAGTTGATCAAGTTGTGATCCCGGGTTGTAGCCAGGGAAGCCAGATGAGCTAGCTGGTTGTAGCCAGCGTAGCGGGCATTAAGTGCCATGAACATGCTCCCGGGTTGTAGCCAGGGCAGCAATGTTTGAGCCCCCGGGTTGTAGCCAGGGCGGCGGATGAGCTAGCTGGTTGTAGCCAGTGTAGCGGGCATTAAGTGCCACAGCTGAGATTTGGTTGTAGCCGAGTCTCAGTGTCAACGAGTGGTTGTAGCTACTCGGGAGATACAGGACCAACAAATGCGAAGTAAAAGATGGTATGAATATATATATGCTTGATTCATTAATTGGCGAGTTGTTGAAAAGCAACTTGCGGAATGGATCGAGACGTGAGCCTCTTTCCAACAACTAAAAATTGAGTTCACCAGTGTTTGCAAAGAAAAGAGTTTCTAAAGGTAATTTTCGCAAATAAAACCCTTAGCCCTTCTGTCTAGCCAACATGGCATCTTTTCCCGGCTTGCTGAGTACGAAAGTACTCACCTTGTTCATATATATGTATAGTAGGTTTTGGAGAAGAAGACGAAGATCCGACTGCTGTCGAGTTCCTCCAAGACCAGGCCAACTACGAAGACTTCTGAAGGTTTCGAGCCTAGTTCCCAACCGAGCCTGTGGAGTAGTTTTTGCCCAGCTTCTGCCCTGTTTTTGCTGTTTTCGCTAGTTTACCTGTTGATTATTTTTGCCCATCCCGGGTCTGTCCTGGATGGATCTCCTTGTATATCTATGTATGTGTGTGTACTCTGATATGTATTTATTGTAACTCTGAGCTGTATCATTGTTGTGCGTACCTGACTACTGATCCTGGGATCGGGTGCCGTATGCACATGGTGGCCTTCCACCTAGTCAGGGAGGCGTCACAGGATGGTATCAGAGCAAAGGTTGGCCCGAGGAACGAAACCCCACCCGTGTAGATGTCCTTGAGGATCTTACTTTGAAAATTATACTATTTGCAAAAATCTAAGACTTGTCTGAGTATCTTTCTCCGCTTTGTAGATTTTGAAAATATTTTTGAACTTTTGGTTGCCTAACTATCCTTGGCTCCTGCGTGGATCTTTGGTATCAGCCCTTAGGTTCCAGTGCCCTATCTGTCGTCTTTTCATTGTAGCTAGGTTCCCGAGTGTGTTCCTTGTTCTGCTGCTTGAATCCATCTTGCTGATCTTGTTGCCCCTTCATCTGTTCTAACGGTTTGGTTGCCGATATCCTCGCTGAGCCTTTCTCCCTTGGTTGCCCTTTTCTAGGACCAGATGGCAGAACGTCAGCGCCGTGTTGTTCGTGATCTAGCTCGCCTGGGTTTTGAAGACCAAGGTCCAGTCCGCAACAACCTGCTTACCACCGCGGAGGAACAAGAAGTGGAGCAGACTCATGATCGGATGTCCGGAAATGGCCGTGCAGCCGGCCTTGGTACCTTTGATGCTGCAGCAGCAAACCATGGAGGATTGCCTCAACCTCCTCAGCTCCCAGTCGACCCCCAGCAGCTTATGGCCATCTAGACCCAGATCTTGCAAGGCATTGCTCAGAACTTGGCCGCAATGCAGCCTCTCCTCCATCAAGTTCAATCAGCACAAGCTCATGGCCGCTCCAAGCTTGCCGACTTCATGAGGTCCCGTCCAGCCGAGTTTTTGCAGACTGCTGAGCCAGTGGAGGCTGACGACTGGCTGAAGGATATGGATAGAAAGTTGAACCTAGTGCAGTGCACACCTATGGAGAAAACCCAGTTTGCTGCACATCAACTTCGAGGTCCAGCCGCCGACTGGTGGGAGAACTACTATGCTGCCCATCAAGATGTTGCCAACATCGCCTGGCCCGAGTTTGTTGAAACCTTTAGAGCTGCACATGTCCCAGAAGGAGTAATAGACATTAAGAGAGAAGAATTCAACAACCTCAAGTAGGGACATTCCAGCATCAGCGAGTACCTGAGCAGGTTCAACCACCTAGCTCGCTATGCACCAGAGGACGCGAACACGGATAAGAAGAAAATCAGAAGGTTTCTGAAGGGGATGAATGTGGCAATGAAGATCCAGCTTCTTACCCATGACTTCCCTACTTTCCAGCACAAGGTTAACAGAGCCCTAGTGGTTGAAGACGCAAGGAAGGAGATCGAAGTTTTTCGCAAGCGCAAGGCCTCCCAGATGCAGTCTCGTAGTGGTCCGAGTACCAGGCCCTATCTCCCCAGCCCTTCCCGTCAGTTTGCCCCATCCCAGTTTCAAGAGTAGGTGTTTCACCCATCTGCTTCCCTCCCGGCTTCTTCTGTTCAGTCCCGCCCTTTCAGTGCAAGCACCGGTGTAAGCCGCCCTACCTCAAGTCGCCCTACCCCAGCCGGCCTACAGCAGAGGAGTATCCCGAGTGCCCCAGGAAGCCGATGTTACAACTGCAACGAGTTGGGTCACTTCGCCCGACACTGTCCCCAGAAGCAAGACCCTGCAACCTCTGGACGCCCCAACGCCAGCGCTTCAAGAGCCCCTGTGTTCAGTCGAGGACAGCCGACTACACATGCTAGTGGATCTGCCTCCCGTGCCCCTCCGGCCTTTGGACGAGGCCGAGTCAATCATATCCAGTCGGAGACAGCCCGAGAAGCTTCAGATGTGGTAATGGGTACGTTTCTTGTCAACTCCGTACCTGCAGTTGTTCTATTTGATTCTGGAGCATCGCATTCCTTTATTTCTCAATCTTTTGTGGATAAGTATGGTTGGGATGTTCAAGGCCTTAGGATACCTATGGTCATACACTCCCCTGGCAAGGAGTTTAGGTCAAACCAGTCTTGCCCTGGAGTTACCTTGGTAATTGAAGGAGTTAGTTTCTCAGCCAACCCCATTGTCCTGGAATCACAAGGCTTGGATTTGATTCTAGGCATGGACTGGTTAGCTAAGCACAAAGACCGAATAGACTGTGCAACTAGCACCATAACCCTGCAGTGCCCTTTTGGACAAGAAGTGAAGTTTGCCTCACCTGGAAACCCTAAGAACCGACCTCTCCTGAGTTCTGTGCAAGTCGTCCCTCTGGAAGAAGTGCCGGCGATCAATGAGTACCCTGATGTCTTTCCAGACAGTCTACCCGGAATGCCCCCTGATAGAGAGATTGAGTTCTCTATAGAGTTGCTACCCGGCACAGCACCCATATCCAAGAGACCCTATAGAATGGCGGCTAAAGAGTTAGCTGAAGTGAAAAAGCAGATAGAAGAACTTGAGAGCCTAGGTTTTGTGCGGCCTAGCACATCACCTTGGGGAGCTCCAGTGCTCCTAGTGGAAAAGAAGGACAAGACCAAGAGGATGTGCGTTGACTATCGCGCACTGAATGGAGTAACCGTCAAGAATAAGTATCCTCTACCAAGGATTGATGATCTGTTCGACCAGCTGCAAGGAGCTAAAGTTTTCTCTAAGGTTGATTTGAGATCAGGATACCAACAGCTGAAGATCAGACTGAGGATATACCCAAGACAGCTTTCCTGACCCGTTATGGATTATATGAGTATACAGTGATGTCCTTCGGACTCACTAATGCCCCAGCTTTCTTCATGAGTCTTATGAATAAGGTATTCATGGAATATCTCGACAAGTTTGTCGTGGTATTTATGGATGATATCCTAATCTTCTCCAAGGACGAGCAAGAGCATGTTGGACATTTGAGAATGGTTCTAGGAAAGTTAAGAGAACACCAGTTGTTTGCCAAGTACTCGAAGTGTGAGTTCTGGCTAGACCGAGTTGCTTTTCTCGGGCATGTGGTCACTGCCCAAGGAGTAGAAGTGGACCCGGGGAAAGTGAGAGACGTGCTTTCTTGGAAATCCCCGACTACCGTCACAGAAGTAAGAAGTTTCTTAGGTTTGGCTGGTTATTATCGGAAATTCATTGAAGGATTTTCAAGGATTGCCAAACCCATGACAGAATTGCTAAAGAAGGAAAAGGAGTTTGAATGGAGTGACGCCTGTGAGAAAAGTTTCCTGGAATTAAGGAAAAGGCTGACTACACCACCTGTGTTGATCCTTCCGGATATCAGGAAAGACTTTGAGGTATACTGTGATGCATCCTGACTAGGCATAGGCTGTGTGCTTATGCAGGAAGGAAGAGTGGTTGCGTATGCCTCAAGACAGTTAAGACCCATGAGCTGAATTACCCTACCCATGACCTAGATTGTCAGCAGTAAGTGCATGCCTTGAAGATATGGCGACACTACCTGGTTGGAAACCGGTGTGAAGTATACACCGATCATAAAAGCCTGAAGTACATCTTCACTCAGACGGAGCTTAACCTCAGACAAAAAAGATGGCTTGAGTTGATTAAAGATTACGACCTTGGAATACATTACCACCTTGGCAAGGCAAATGTTGTTGCCGATGCCCTCAGTCGAAAAGTCCATTGCAATGCCATCCTAAGCTTGCCCCTTCAACCCGAGTTAAGTCGAGAACTGGAAAAGCTAAGGATAAATATGGTCAAGCCAGAAACGCTGGCGACTTTGCTGATTCAGCCTACATTGGAGGACCAGATCAGAGAAGCTCAAAAGGTAGATGAAAAGATCGTGTCTCTTAAGGAAAGCATGACCCAAGGAAAAGCCCCCGAGTTCTCCATCGACAGCAAAGGAACTGTTTGGTTTGGAAAACGCATTTGCGTGCCCGACAGAAAGGAAATCCGAGACTTGATCTTGAGAGAAGCCCATGAGTCCGCTTATTCCATCCACCCAGGAAGTACCAAGATGTACAGGGATATAAAGGATCATTACTGGTGGCCTAGAATGAAGCGAGACATTGCCGAGTATGTCGCGGTTTGTGACATTTGTCAAAGGGTTAAAGCAGAGCATCAGAAGCCAGCAGGATTGCTTCAGCCCTTAAGGATACCCGAATGGAAATGGGAAGAAATAGGAATGGATTTCATCGTTGGATTACCTAAGACCCCGACAGGACATGATTCCATCTGGGTAATAGTAGACCGACTGACCAAAGTCGCCCACTTTATCCCCGTCAAGACCACCTACCCGGCTAAGAAGTTAGCTGAGTTGTATCTGACCAAGGTTATCTGCCAACATGGAGTCCTAAAGAAGATTGTGTCCGACCGAGGAGCTCAGTTCACCTCCCACTTTTGGCAAAAGTTGCATGAGGCAATGGGCACTAATCTCAATTTCAGTACTGCATATCACCCCTAGACGGATGGACAGACCAAGAGAGTAAACCAGATCGTGGAAGATATGCTAAGAGCATGTGCCCTGGATTTTGAAGAAACCTGGGATCTCTGTCTGCCTTATGCCGAGTTCTCCTACAACAACAGTTATCAAGCCAGTATCCAGATGGCCCCCAATGAAGCTCTATATGGACGCAAGTGTAGAACTCCACTCTGTTGGACAGACGTGGGAGAAAAGATGGTTTTTGGACCAGACATTTTGAAAGAGGCAGAAGAGCGAGTTAAGGTTATCCGAGAGCGCTTGAAGACAGCCCAAGCCCGACAGAAGAACTATGAGGATAATCGGAGACGAGAGCTCGAGTTTCAGATAGGAGACCATGTGTATCTCCGAGTATCACCCCTACGATGAACAAAGAGATTCGGAATGAGTGGAAAGCTAGCGCCTCGCTACATCGGACCTTATCCTATCGTTGACAGACGCGGAGTAGTGGCATATCAACTGGAGTTGCCCGAAGAACTCTCTGACGTCCACGATGTGTTTCATGTGTCCCAGTTGAAGAAATGTCTTCGCATCCCAGAAGAGCAGGTTCCGTTGGAAGATATCGACGTACAACGCAACCTTACATACAAGGAACGCCCGACTCGTATTCTTGAGACAAGGGATAGATGTACAAGACGAAAGACAATCAGATTTTGCAAAGTGCAATGGAGTAACCATTCGGAAGATGAAGCTACATGGGAATAAGAAGATCGCCTTCAAGCTGAGTACCCGGAGCTTTTCGCCGAGTAGCGGAATCTCGGGACGAGATTCTGTTAAGTGGGGGAGGTTTGTAACGACCCGTTTTTCTTTTCCCGCTAGTCTTCGCTTTCCCGAGCTCCCTTCCTATCCTGTCAGCTGTGCCCTAGTTTTTCTCCCTAGCCAGCCGACTACCCTCTCCCTTGAGCCGAGTAGATTACTACTCAGTCCTTGTATCCTGCCCTTTCCCTTGTCTTACTCGAACCTCCTTGCTGCCGAGTAAGCACTGTGAAGTGGCCGACTACCTTGTTGAGACCTGTTGTTTCTTTGTCCCCCGAGTTGCACCCGCCCGTTGGACGCCGACTACCGAAGTGGAGAAGAACCAGTCTTCACCTGCCCGCAGCACCGCTTGGACCGATGGACAATAACCTGCTGCATCGCTTGGGCCAGTGGTCAGTCCGAAGCCCTGTCAGTGAGATTTCTCCAACCTGTCCTAGCCTTGACCTTAATGTCTCATCGCAGCTACAGTATCTGCCAACTCCCTGACCACGCCAGACTCCCAAGTCAAGCCCTGCGTGAACATCAAATCCTTTGTCAGTTCACCTTGACTTTTTCTCCCTACCCGTTGCCCAGCTCCACCGTGCCTCACCCTTGCACGCTGGCTATATATTGAGCTATCCATGCTCCTTCTTCCTTTGTTTTGCAAACCGGCCAGCTCCAGCTCTGCTAAGTTTTCATCCTCTCAAGCTTTGGAGCTCTGTCGCCTGGTTCGCAAGCTTGGTTCAGCCGACTGCTACCTTTTCTGCAGCCGACTACTTCTTGATCCTTTTTCTTGGTATTTTACCCCTCCTGCTTATCAGTGTTTCTTTTTCTGCTTGTTCAGAGCCTGAACCGGTGGACGATCTAGAAGCTGCCTTCGCCGAAGAAGATCCTTCCTTGGAACAAGGCAAGCCTCTTTGATCATATTGTTTCCCATATATGTAAAACTATGTTGTCTGGAAATATTATGCATGTTTAGTTTACACCTTTAAACTGTTGGCCTCAGTTTACAAGCGAAACCGATGGACCTACCCAGTAGCCGCACATATTTGGTAGGATGTTGATATATTTCTCCCTTGAGAGCCCCACAAATGGCACGCTAGCATCCTATCTGAGGATACGATGCCGAGTAGAATGGCTTAGCTTTGCAACGTTGTTTGTCGTTTGGGAAAAACATTGGGTTTTACTAAACTGATTGGAAAACCCGATACCTTGTGTATCGACGCGTTTTGTGAAATAAAGACAGCTTGTGAAAATCTTGGTGTACAGAGACAGCGCCTGTGTGGCATGGCTATGTATTACCGATAAGGACCGTTTCCTTTGGGGATTCCATCCGAGCATCTTACAGTGCGACCATACGGGTATTATGGGATGCCCCTGGCCGAGTAAATAGTAGGTTTAGGGAAGTTCAGTGCCGACCACTGAATCCTATGTGGATCTTTCGGCTGGCATTGGATAACCCTAGACTGGCTTTGGAAATGGCCTTGTCACGAATTTCTGGGTACAGGCCAGTACTCAGTGTAATTTTCGTGTCGGATGGGTAAAGCGCACACCCTCTGCAGAGTTTAGCAGAACTGTTCGAACAGCCGTGCCCACGGTTAAGGGCGATGTAAGGTGATTCCCATAGCGTAGATTTGTTTGCCTGTGGTTTGTGAAAATGTTTGATGGAAAGGGAACCGTGACCAGAGTTTGCCGAGTAAGCAAACGGAAGGCCTGTGTGGCCAGAAACGGATCTGTGTGATCCGGGGTGTTAAGCACCATAATCAAGTGTGTGAAAAGTAAACAGGATGAAGATCATGCTCCCGGGTTGTAGCCAGGGCAGCAAACTTAAGCCCCCGGGTTGTAGCCAGGGCGGCAGTTGTGTAGTTGTCTTCGGGTTGTAGCCAGAAGACGGAATTGATCAAGCTCCCGGGTTGTAGCCAGGGCAGCAAGTTGATCAAGTTGTGCTCCCGGGTTGTAGCCAGGGAAGCCAGATGAGCTAGCTGGTTGTAGCCAGCGTAGCGGGCATTAAGTGCCATGAACATGCTCCCGGGTTGTAGCCAGGGCAGCAATGTTTGAGCCCCCGGGTTGTAGCCAGGGCGGCGGATGAGCTAGCTGGTTGTAGCCAATGTAGCGGGCATTAAGTGCCACAGCTGAGATTTGGTTGTAGCCGAGTCTCAGGGTCAACGAGTGGTTGTAGCTACTCGGGAGATACAGGACCAACAAATGCGAAGTAAAAGATGGTATGAATATATATATGCTTGATTCATTAATTGGCGAGTTGTTGAAAAGCAACTTGCGGAATGGATCGAGGCGTGAGCCTCTTTCCAACAACTAAAAATTGAGTTCACTAGTGTTTGCAAAGAAAAGAGTTTCTAAAGGCAATTTTCGCAAATAAAACCCTTAGCCCTTCTGTCTAGCCAACATGGCATCTTTTCCCGGCTTGCTGAGTACGAAAGTACTCACCTTGTTCATATATATGTATAGTAGGTTTTGGAGAAGAAGACGAAGATCCGACTGCTGCCGAGTTCCTCCAAGACCAGGCCGACTACGAAGACTTCTGAAGGTTTCGAGCCTAGTTCCCAACCGAGCCTGTGGAGTAGTTTTTGCCCAGCTTCCGCCCTGTTTTTGCTGTTTTCGCTAGTTTACCTGTTGATTATTTTTGCCCATCCCAGGTCTGTCCTGGATGGATCTCTTTGTATATATATATATGTGTGTACTCTGATATGTATTTATTGTAACTCTGAGCTGTATCATTGTTGTGCGTACCCGACTACTGATCCTGGGATCGGGTGCCATATGCACATGGTGGCCTTCCACCTAGTCGGGGAGGCGTCATAGATTGTTTGTCTGGAAAAGTATGGGAAGGGGATTATCTTAAGATCACCAGTCGGGAGATACAGCCGATTCGGCAAGTCGGCTCGGAACTATTACTCTGATGGGCACCATTGAAGACTTCGAAGGGAAATTGGGACAAGGATTTACGTCGGCCGATGATTTGGAAGAAATTGATATAGGACCAGGAGAAAGGCCAATGCCGACGTACATAAGTAAAAAATTATGTCTTGAACTCCGAGAAGAATTAATAAAATTGTTGAAAGAGTTTCGAGATTGTTTTGCTTGGGAGTATCATGAAATGCCAGGGTTAAGCCGGTCCATTGTTGAACATCGGCTTCCTATTAAACCAGGATATCGGCCGTTTAAACAGGCTCCAAGGAGATTTAAGGCGGAGTTATATGAGCCAATCAAAGCAGAAATTACAAGGTTATATGATGAAAAGTTTATAAGGCCGTGCCGATATGCTGAGTGGGTTTCTAATATCGTCCCGGTGGAAAAGAAGAATGGAAAGTTGAGGATATGTATCGATTTTCGGGATTTGAATAAGGCTACCCCCAAGGATGAATACCCGATGCCGACAACAGATTTGTTGGTAGATGCAGCATCGGGCCACAAGATTACTAGCTTCATGGATGGCAATGCAGGATACAATCAGATTTTTATGGCTGAAGAAGATATACACAAGACTGCGTTTCGATGTCCTAGAGCTATCGGCTTATATGAGTGGGTGGTAATGACGTTTGGATTGAAAATTGCCGGTGCGACTTATCAAAGGGAGATGAATTATATATTTCATGATCTTATCGGCTTGCTAGTGGAAATTTACATCGACGATGTGGTGGTTAAATCCAAGAGTGATGAAAGCCATATAGCCGATTTGCGAAAAGTGCTGGAAAGGGCAAAGAAATACGGATTAAGGATGAATCCCAATAAATGCGCTTTTGGTGTATCGGCTGGGCAGTTTTTGGGTTTTATGGTTCATGAGCGAGGAATTGAGGTTAGTCAACGGAGCATCAGAGCCATCAGGAATACAGAACCACCAAGCAACAAGACAGAGCTACAGTCGTTGATCGGCAAGATTAATTTTGTAAGGAGATTCATATCAAATTTGTCCGGAAGGATTGAGCCTTTTACTCCGTTGTTGAAGTTGAAAGCTGATCAAGAGTTTGTGTGGGGGGCAGATCAGCAGAAGGCATTTGATGAAATTAAGAGTTACTTGAGTTCCCCACCTGTTCTGATTCCGCCGCAGAAAGGAGTGCCGTTCAAGTTATACTTATCGGCCGATGAGAAATCCATCGGGTCTGTTTTAATTCAGGAGTTTGAAGGCAAGGAGCGAGTCGTGTTCTATTTAAGCAGAAGGCTTTTGGATGCTGAAACAAGATATCCTGCGGTGGAGAAATTATGCCTTTGTTTATATTTTTCGTGTACAAAGTTAAGACATTACATCCTATCGGCTGAGTGTACAGTGGTTTGTAAGGCCGATGTGGTAAAATATATGTTATCGGCTCCGGTGTTAAAAGGGCGAGTTGGTAAATGAATCTTTGCCTTAACAGAGTTCGACTTGAGATATGAATCGGCTAAAGCGATCAAGGGACAAGCAGTGGCCGATTTCATTGTGCAACACAGAGGGGTTCATGAAAATTATGTGGAGCCGATCCCGTGGACTTTATTTTTCGATGGATCGGTTTGCAAGCATGGATCTGGTATCGGCTTGGTCATTGTATCGCCTCGGGGGGCAAGTTTTGAGTTTGCTTTTACAATTAAACCCTATCGGACCAATAATCAAGCGGAATATGAGGCGGTGCTAAAAGGACTTCAACTTTTAAAGGAAATCGGGGCCGATATCATAGAAATTGTTGGGGATTCCTTATTGGTGATCAAGCAACTATCTGGGGAGTATGAATGCAGGGATGATATTTTGAGATCATATAATGAAGAATGCAGAGATTTATTAAAGGGTTTCAGGATGGTATCGTTGGATCATATCCCTAGGGAGCAGAATTTAGAGGCCAATGATCTTGCGCAAATTGCTTCGGGTTATCGACTGAATAGACAGGTTGAAGTTGAAATAGCCGATAATGATATTCAGGATAAAGCCGATGATTGGAGACAGGAAATAATTGGTTATCTGCAAAATCCGTCGCAATCGGTTTCTAGGAAACTTCGGTATAAAGCTATAAAGTATGTGCTGCTTGATGGAAAATTATATTATCGAACTTTCGAAGGGGTTCTGCTGAGGTGCCTAAATTTGGAAGAAGCCAAAGTAGTTATGTGCGAAGTGCATGAGGGCGTTTGTGGAACTCATCAATCGGCTCATAAGATGAAGTGGGTATTGAGAAGAGTGGGATACTTTTGGCCGACAATGCTGGAAGATTGCTTCAAGTACTATAAAGGATGTCAAGATTGCCAGAAGTTTGGAAATACACAGCGGGCACTAGCATCGGCTATGAATCCTATTATCAAACCGTGGCCGTTCAGAGGATGGGGAATTGATATGATCGGCCAGGTTTATCCTCCATCAAGTAAAGGACATAAGTTCATATTGGCAGCAACAGATTATTTTACAAAGTGGGTGGAAGCAATTCCATTGAAGAAAGTCATGTCCAAGGATGCGATTGAGTTTGTAAAAGAGCATATAATTTATAGGTTTGGAATTCCTCAGACGATAACTACTGATCAGGGATCTATTTTCGTGTCCGATGAGTTTCAACAATTTGCTGCCAGTATGGGAATTAAGTTATTGAATTTATCACCTTATTATGCTCAAGCCAATGGACAGGCAGAAGCTTCAAATAAGAGTCTGATCAAATTAATCAAGCGGAAGATTGATGAACAACTGCGACGATGGCATACTACATTAGCTGATTCATTGTGGGCCTATCGGATGGCATGTCATGGATCTACTCGAGTACCACCTTATCAGTTGGTATATGGGCATGAGGCAGTTCTACCTTGGGAAACTAACATCGGCTCCAGGTGGATTTCTTTACAAAATCAATTGACAGCCGATGATTATTATAACTTGATGACAGATGAACTCGAGGATTTAGCTCAGAATCGGTTAAGGGCGCTGGAGAGGATCAAGGAAAATAAGGCTAAGGCGGCTAGGCATTATAACAAAAAGATGATGAATAAGTCGTTTGCTGAGGGAGATCTTGTATGGAAATTGATTTTGCTGACCGGGTCCAGAGATAGTAAGTTTGGGAAGTGGTCACCTAATTGGGAAGGGCCCTATCGGGTTAATCGTTGTGTGCCTGGCAATGCCTACATATTAGAAGATCTTGGGGGGACGGAGTTTGCCAAAGCGCTTAATGGGAAATATCTCAAGAAGTACTATCCGAGCGTTTGGATCAACTCCTGAATCGGCTGGATGCGGCCGATTTCTGAAACAGTTCAAAAAGCCGATGTTTTTGCATCGCCTAAAGATAGCCGATATCAATTGATATCACCTTTAGATCAAATAAATAAAATACTGTCAAGCAAAGATGGAATAAGATGAATAAGCGAGAGCTGACCAGATTATATTACAGCAAAAGATGATCGGCATGTTCTGGGGCAACATCAACGGCATCAATGTTAAAGTTTTACAAGAATTTTTAAATTGTTTCAATGGCACGTAGGCGAATCTGGTTGATTTCATTTATGGCACGGATATCATCTTCATCGGGGCTTGGAATGGTCTTTATGATTTTGTGCCGATGAATGACTTGATGCACTGCTGCTGCAACTCTGGCTTCTTGGTCTTGTATGGCGTGTGGTAGGCCGATGAGCTAGGATTCGGTTGTTGCGATATCCTTGCGGATTTTTTCGAGTTCTGCCAGCAGATCGGCTTCCCTTCTCTTCAGTTGGTCTAGTTTGGGTTGGAGTGCGTGAGGGGCAGCTACCATATCATCAAGCTTCTTCTTTTCTGTTTGAACTGATAGCCGATCGGTTTGGATGTCTTGGATTATCTTCTGTTGATTGGCACCATCGGCTACACGATGCCTGAGCTTGACAAGTTGGAATTTGTGGGATTCCAGGTATGCTGCAGGGGTCAGTGCGTCGATGAGCTCTTCAGGCAAGTGATGCTTGATCTCTACAAATCTTGCCCGGATTGGCCCGCAATCTTCCACCAATGCGTCGATCGGGTTTTCCAGCAGACGATTGATATTTAGTAGGTATTCGCGTACGTCGGCTGGAAAGGATGGCTTGGTTGCTGCACTGGTGGCTGTTTCCTCATCTGCTTCCAAGTACTTGCCGATGTCGAAGGAAAACACATCGGCTAAGGACTGCAGGTTGCCATCGGTAAAGGGATCAGTGGTGAGTTAAAATGAAGTATGGTTGTGAAGAAATTACCTGAGGCAGGGAAGGGGCAGCTTGAGGAGTGACATCGGCATCAGATGGTTGAATAGGTTGTTCTTCAGAGTGGCCGATGTCTGGCGCTGAAGTAGGAGCAATCTCAGTATCGGCTTCAGGGCTAGATGATGGAATTGGAATGGCTGCAGAAGTCATCGGCTCGATGCTTGCAAGGATGTCAGCAGAAGGTTGACGTTCGGGAGCCGATGACTCAAGCTGAAAATAAGATTGATAATGTGAAGACGGGAAACAGATGATAATATCAAGACTTAGCACATACCTGCAGGGATGAAGGAGTCGATGTTGTTTGAGTAGCAGGCGGCGCCATGACCACGACATCGGCAATGATTTTCTGCTTCTTTTGGGGAGGGCGAGATGCCAGCTTCTTGCGCTTTGGTCCTGTCGGCCGTGGCGCCCGGAGAAGAGCCGATGGAGGGGGAGCATCATACCCTAGGTGTGGGTTGGCCGATGGTGGTTGGTATATAATCGGCCGGCCACTGGTGCTTGTTGTCGGTGGCTCCACATCAACAGCCTGCAAGATAGAATTGTAAGAGATGATTGGAGAAATTAAAGGGTGATGGAATGTTACCTCGTCATTAGATTCGACGTAGTTGGAGTTGAGGCAAGAGCAGTAGTGAATGGTCGATGAGTTGAAAAGGTGTTTCCTCCATTCTGACCACCATCGGGAAAAGAGCTTGGTACTGACAGTGCATACCTCCACATCGGTAGCGGTGCCTAGAGATAGGGATTCTGTTAGTGTCCGCAGCCGATCGTACTCCAGAGCGCTATTTACATTTCCCCGGGCCTGGAGTTTGTCGATGAAGAACAAGTCGATGGGGAGTTGACCGAGGCCGAGCTGGCGGGAGCTGACTGTTGGGTGATAGAATTCATACGATGGTTGTGATCGGCCTTGAGAGAAGCCAATCAGTAGAAGACGGGGAGTAATGGCCGATAGGAATATGGTCTTCGATTCATCATCGGCCAGAACGTCAAGTGGATTGAAGTTGGAGGGCATCTCGAATGATGATGCATCATCATATGCGAACCACAGTGTGGCATCCTTGGTAAAGCCATAATAAAGGCCTTTGAACCATTGGCCGAGTCCGACGGGAGTTATTTTACCACCAGGAAGAGCCGATGCAGCTTCGCCCATAGAGATGCATCGGCAGTAGGTGGGTTCTTGTTCCTCCGTGTGATCGGCTGGAAAAGTTTGGTTAAGGAAGGAGGCGTCGGGAATTGCCTTGGATGTGTACACATTGAGCCATAACTGCACAAACCACCAAGGACCCCCGATATGGCCAACTGGCTGGCCGGCCGATAGCTTGACTGCCACCTGATGCAGTAGTTGATAAGTAGCACCAAGAAGATATTGCCCCAAGGGAACTTGTTTCCGATCAGCCAAACATTCTGCCAAACATTGCATGTTGGTTGTTGGACCAAGGGTTGCACCGCCGAAGACGAACCGTTCTAACCACAGATTCAAGAAAGCGACGTGTTCTCGATCATCGACTGGTCCAGTCCCTTTGTTATGGATTAATATGTACTTGGACCAACCGCCGATGTTCTTTGCTTGAAGCCGATGAGTAGGCTTGAATTGAAGATTGAAGGGATTGGTGTAACTCGTTGTGTTGAGGCAGGTAAGCATGGTTACGTCTATCAAAGTTGGGGTCATCGGCCCATGTCCAAATAGGTAGGCGTTGAGGGCGTCTGACCAGAAGTATGAAGCTGATGCAAGCAGAGGTTCGTTCCTTTCTATCTCAGCCAGCGAGAGATTGATGCAGTGGCCGATGTCTGCTTCGTCCCAAAGAGTTCTCTTGACGGCCGATACTCTGTTATACCAGTTCCTCCACCCTGGAAGCTTGCTGGGCCATGACCTGAAACTGTTGTTCCAATCGCTGACTAGCATGGCGGAGTTCTTGAAAGGGATGCGTTGAGTTTCGGCGTTGATGAAATCTGTAGGATCTTCGCTACCCATGGGACCATGGTAGAAGAAGTTCGGATAGTCGGCGGCCGGAATCAAAATCTGGTCTCTAAGGTGCTACAGTAAACAAGAACACGAGGAACGGGGAAAAATTACGGCAGATCCAATCTAAGTTGCGAGACAGAGAAGGTGATCAAACAAGGAGATTACCTCTGGGACGGCGATTGCGGAAGCCATTACGGAAGAAGGAGATGAGCGAAGATCGGAGGTTGAAGAAGAAAACCGTAGCGGTTCACCTGGGTTTGCCGGAGTTCGTCGAGGTCTCGGAAGAAGTGGAAAGGGCTCTGGTGATGTGAAAGCGTAAAGAAAGGGGACTAGGAAGGCGAAGCGGTTTATAGAGGTATGATGACCGGGCGGGAATCGAGGCCGTTGGCACTGTTTCGAACATTTAAGGAAAGTGGGCTACCTTGGGCCGCCTCGGTGTGGAAGGAATCTAAAAGCCCAGAATGAGAATTTTGAAGTCTTATGAAAAACTCCGAATTGGGGGGCATGTGTTAACGCCAAAATTTGGTGGGGTTCTTTATTAAATTCGGTTAAGGAGATATTACAGTCAATTAACGGGGTTTAATCCAGAGGAAGCCGAGTTTGGGAAAGGGTCGTGAAGACCACGGGAAGGCAGTCAAATATCTTATCTGTAATTAGGCAGAGATAATATTTTTTAGGAAACCTGATCTTGTGTCCGATCAGGGCTTGTTAGTTTTCCTTTTATAGTTAGGAAACTCCTGTTTCGTATCCGATCAGGACTGTATCCACTCGGGGTATAAATACGTATGCCCGGGGACCATGTAAATAATAAAAATAGATCAATACAAACTTCGGCGCATCGCCACCCTATTCAACGGGTTCTTGCTTCTCGAGTCGGGCTACATCGGTTAAGTTCGACCTCCTACGAGAGGGTAAGTCTCGTTACCCCAACTACCGTATCGGCTAGGACTTCCTCGGTTAGGTCCGATATTCTAGTCTGCCTACGGTAGTCGGCTTACCACGATATATTTGTTCTGTCTACGGCTGCATCAGTTAGGTTTGATCTCGTAGGCTGAGTAGATATATCACATCACGCATGCATAGATTTATCGGCTTACTGGGTGTAACTTATCATCAGTTTGTGCTGCATCGGTTAGGTCCGACCTACTAAACTGCGTGATAAGTAATTCCTGCTAGGTTCATCGGTTTTATGCAAGCGTCTTATCGGGATGTATAGCCGATAAGTTATCATATATCACATCACGATTGCATCAGATCTATCGGCTCATCGAGATTCTTTTATCATTATTAATCTGTGCTGCATTAGTTAAGTTTGACCTACTAGATTGATAATGATAGATTTGTCCTTGTTAAGCCGATGGGTATCCATGCAATGTTCTATCGGAGTGCCTAGCCGATAGGTTATCTTTTATTAGTTAAAGCCGATTGCATTGTTCGACATGTTTTTGGAACTCTATACTGTCATTGGCTTTCCAGCCGATACACGTTATATCAGTAATCGGTTAGTTTATTTATTTATATTGCTATTGGTTCCTTAGCCACATGGTTTACTTATTCTATCCATCTATGCCATCATCGGCTTCTAGTCGATGTATAAGTGCTCTGATTTATATCGGCCATCGGCCGATGAGACGAGTCCAATTCGGCTTTCAGCCGATTGGCTCCTTGATCTAAAATTTCTATCTCCTTGTCAATTGCAGGGTCAAATTGACTGGCACGCCTACGAACCTCAAGATTTAGGACCTGCACTGGAGTTAAGCAAATCTCCCAGGCCTTTGCGTGTCTCTAGGCGCTGAACCATATCATCGGCTCGTTCCCGACGCTGCCGGTGATTTTCGGCGTCAACAGCCAGCCCTTCCATAAACCGTTCCTTCGTGGACCCAGAGACCGACAAGCGGACCCTACTCGCCGGCTAGGGCCCGCTTGTCAGATCTCCCACGCGCTTCCCCAGCCAACTGGGCCGCCTCTCTCGGGCCGGCCCATTCCCGCCGAATCCCATGCGCGTGCGCGTCTCAATTGGCTGATGACTGGGCCCCGCCTGGCAGCGGCCCAGGAGGCGATTAACAGTGAAAATCAATTTTAATTATTTTTCCAATACACCAGAAAATGCCAAAATCCTCAAAAATCAATATCTTTTCATCCATTTGTCCGATTGACTCCGTTCCAGTTCTAGAAATTTTCTAAAAATGAGATCTTTTCGATGGCATACTTGGAAACCCAATAGGACTATTATACTAGTCTTTTTATTATTTTATTTCGTGACGCGTGTAGTTTTGGAACTCGAGGAGTCTCAAGACGCGGAATTCAAAAACGAAGCTGCAGGCCTTGAGCAAGGCAAGTCACCTTTGATCATCTCGAGCCTATAATTACGAAACTAAGTAATTTATTTGCCAAATCGCATGACCTAGGTTACACTGTAATTAAATTTTCGGCCGCGGTCGCGAGATGACCGACGGACCGCTGACCCATTGCTGCATGACTTCCTTGACTGATTGCGATTCCCTTAAACATCCTTGTCACCTCCCTTGACAGATCCCGGTATCCGTGCTGACGGGCGTGGTACCGGTGATTGCCTATCAAATTTAATAATGTCTACGATGGGTAAAATTTGGGTTTACAAAACATTGGAAAACCTGACACCTGGGTCGGTGCCTTGAAAATAAAACGATTTGCGAAAACCACGATGCGGAGATCGTGCCAGCGGGACGAGTCCCCCGCACTAGAGCTAAGGACCGATTCCTTTGGGATTGCATCCGAACATCCAACAGTACAACCACATGAGTGATATGGGATGACTCCTGGCGGAGTAACGTGTCGCCCGGGGACGCCTTGCGTGCCAATGGACTGTGGATCATGCGGGAGGGCGTCGGGGTTGCCTCCTGGGTTCCTGGTACAGCATGGTCGAGGACCTACTCTGTGATTGGTCATGGACCCCTCCAGTTGCCATGGGGTAACCTGGGTGGACTCTGGAAACGCCTTGTCGCGAAAATCCCTAGTCACCAGTCGTGTTCGTTCAGTTGCGAGCTAGGTGATAGGGTAAGTCGCGTCGTGTGGGTAAAGTGTACCCCCTCTGCAGAGGTTTAAACTGTTTGAACAGCCGTGCTCATGGTCAAGGACGGATGTGAGGTGATTCCTTAGCGTAGTTTTGCTTGACAACTGTTTGTGAAGGATGTTTGCGGATTGGGAATCCGATTTTAGAAATGGTGTGATGCTGTTAAGGACAGCCGGGCTATGGACATGATGATGTTGGATCAGCTGGTGGAGCTGGATCCCTGAAGCCAAATCTTGAGAATTGCGCCAATTCAAAAATTGATACAAATCACTCCTATCCAGGCAAGACCACACCTCGCTCCGATTGTCGAGAAGCACACACTTAGACTATTCTGAAAGTAATTCAAATGAAACGAATTGTAAAATAACCAGCCATCCTTTGAAGCTTGCATTAACCACCTAAGTTCCATGACTTGTTGAGTACGCTAGTACTCACCCTTGCTCCATATATACGTATCTACCCCCCTCCAGTGCCGGAAGACAAGCTGGATCCAACTGACGAGGAGTTCTTCTAGGAGCAGGCTAGCTTCGAGGAGTTTTAGGGTTTTGGCTTAGTTCCCGAGTCGTGCTTGTGGCTTTGGGCTAGTTTTCGTTCTCTGCTCTTTGCTAATGTATCGTTGTGAACTCGAGGTATGCCCGCAGTTCCAACTTGGATGTAAGACTATGTCTAATAATAAAGACAAGTTGTGACATGATGGTCCCATCGCCTGTTGTGCCAGCACTATATTCCTGGGACTGGTACAGGTTTGCAGGTTATTTGCACGGTCCGAACTCGTCGTTCACGGATGGTCAGTTTGGGGCGTGACATTAGGCCTCCATTGAAACAAAGGATTTGGGAATAAATTTTATAGAATTCTAACCCTATAGAAATTTTTTTCTATTTGACCCTTTGAAACAAAGGGTTAGAACTTTCTAAATCCTACAAAATTCCTTAACAATAGCTCAATACAAGTAGATTTTGAAACAAAGTAAGCAAGAGTTTTATCCTATTATAAATTTTCTTTTGAGTCTATCTCTCATTTAAATCCTGTGTTTTTTCTGCTATCTATATAAACGGTCATTAGTTAGGATGTGTTTGGTTGGATGGATTTGTTAGGTTGGTTTGTGGGTTTGTTGGGTTGGGATGGAGCCAGTAGGAAATATTCCACTAATATTCAGGGCGAGCTGATCCGGAAAAAACGGCCGGACCACGCCGACCCACCTCGCTGGTCCGACCGGGTGGAGGTAGACGGTTCGACCACCACTCCCACTAGAACTGTCTGGCGATACTGGACCAGACCGGTCCAGTCGTCTGGGCACCGCCGGTCCGACCAGGTGGAGGTAGGCAGTCAGACCGGATAGACCCATCCTAGCATCATTCCATCCCTCCAACCAAACAAAAAACAGGTTTCATTGTATCCCTTCAACCAAACAAAAACTGGGACCATCCCATCCCAAAAAACTAGAATGGGTCTAACCCATCCCACTTTGTCGGCAAAACGGGACTGGGGGCCCCACATTCCCCCGGGACACATGGGTCTTCGGCCATGTCAGCTCCTCCAGGGGCCCACATTCTGCACAAGTGACGGCCGGCTACGGCCATTTTCCCGCTAAGTGCCTGGGGCCCGGGCACTGTCCGGGCCCGGGTGCACCTCCCCGGGTGCGTCGCGATGACCGCCCGCATCCACCTCGGGCCCCGTGGCCCGGGGACATTCCCGGGCCCCGGGACTCGGCCCTCGGTCCCGGGACCCACAGTCTCGGTCCCGGGGCGCGTTCCCAGGGCGCATTGCTGAGACATTCTCGGGCCCCGGGTCTCGGCCCCCGGTCCCGGGACCCACTGGCTCGGTCCCGGGTCGCATTCCCGGGACCCATTACCCGGACATTCCCGGGCCCGGGGCACGCTCCCCAAGCCCGGGGCTCACAGCTTCCGTCCCCGAGGAACTCGGCGCCTTGTGCGCGCGGAGGGCTCGATGAGCTCTTGTGGCGCCTCCTGAGAAGGCCCACCATGTGCACACAGTACCCGATCCCTGGATCAGTAGTCGGATACACACATAGTCATCGGTGATGCAATTCAGAGTACACTAAGCATTAGATACATAACAGAGTACATACATATATATATATATTACAAACGGTTTTCCATCCAGGACAGGCCCTGAACGGACAAAAGCACTAACAGGGCGAACTAGTGAGACACAGCGCAGGCAGGGCGGAAGCAAGGATAAACTACTCGGCAAAAGAACACACCTAGACCACAGGCTCGGTTGGGAACTAGGCTCGAAACCTCAGAAGTCTTCGTAGTCCGCTTGGTCCTGGAAGAACTCGGTAGCAGTCGGGTCTTCGTCTTCTTCTTCCAAACCTAATATATATATATATATATATATATAGACAAGGGTGAGTACTTTCGTACTCAGCAAGCCGGGAAAAAGTGCCATGTCGGTCAGACAAAAAGGGCTATGAGTCTTTATTCGCGAAAACCGCCTTTAGAAACGTTTTGTTGTTCAAACACTAGTGTGTCAAATTTTTGTTGTCGGAACGAAGCTCATGCCTCGATCCATTCCGCAAGTTGCTTTTCAACAACTCGCCACACACACATACTGAATCATGCATTTTCATTTTCAGCTTCTGACAATCAACCAAGTGATCACACAACTCGACTATCACCCGAGTGGCTTTAACTACTCCTTAGGTCTGCTGTTTGCCCGAGTGGCTCCGTCCATCCGTTGACCCTGAGACTCGGCTACAACCAAATCTCAGCTATCCATTTAAGCATTTTCCGGCTACAACCGGTTATATATGCTACACTGGCTACAACCAGTTAGCTCAAACTTTTGCTGCCCTGGCTACAACCCGAAGACTTATCTCCTGTTAACCTTTCACACACTTGCTTATGGTGCTTCAACACCCCGGGTCACACAGACCCGTTTCTGGCCACCCAGGCCTTCCGTTTGCCACTCGGCAAACTCTGGTCACGATTCCCTTCCCATCAAATCATTTCACAAACCACTGGCAAACAAATCTACGCTATGGGAATCACCTTACATCGCCCTTAACCGTGGGCACGGCTGTTCGAACAGTTCGGCTAAACTCTGCAGAGGGTGTACGCTTTACCCAAACGACACAAAACTTATACCGAGTACTGGCCTGTACCGGAAGTTTATGACAAAGCCATTTCCAAAGCCAGTCTAGGGTTATCCAATGCCAGCCGAAGGATCCACACAGGATCAATGCTTCAGGTCGGCTCCTACCACCATCAGCACCAGGGCTCACGAGCCACAACTCAGATGAGTCCACTCCAGTCGGCACCAAACTTCCCTAAACCTACAATTTACTCGGCCAGGGGCAGCCCACACTACCCGTTTGGTCGCACTGTAAAATGCTCGGATGCAATTCCCAAAGGAAACGGTCCTTATCGATAATACATAGCCAGGCCACACAGGCACTGTCTCTGTACATCAAAGTTTTCACAAACTTCCATCTTCTTCTCAAACACTCCGGTACGCAGGGTACCAGGTTTTCAAACAGCTGAGTAAAACCATTGCTTCCCAACGACAATACAATCGCTGCAGGGCTAAGCTCTTCTACTCGGCATTCATACCCAAGGGATATTATGCCAACGTGCCATTTGTGGGGCTATCAAAGGAGAAACACATCAATATCCTACCGAAAGAAGTGCGACTACTGGGAGGGTCCGTCGGTTGCGCTTGCAAACCGAGGCCGATCAATTTAATGTGTAAACTAAGCGTGCATAATTTGTAAGCAACATAATTTTGCACATATGGGAGACAATATGATCAAAGAGGCTTGCCTTGTCCAAGCGGAAGATCTTCCTCGACGAAGACGGCTTCTGGATCGTCCACTGGTTTAGGATCTAAACAAGCAGAAAAGATAATTGCTGACAAGCTGAAAAGAGGTAAAACACTGGGAAAAGAACATCACGGCAGTCGGCTGCAAAAAGGGTAGCAGTCGGCTGAGGATGGATGGATGTTTGGATGGAGGCTTATTGTAAACGGCCGGGTTAAGTTGGGGACGGGGCGACAAAGCTCACAGGTTCAGGATCTCCGGGTGGTAGGCTCGGCGATGAGCGGCGGCGAGGGAGCTCGGGGAGCAGAAACGACTAAGGGGCTGGGGAGAAGATGATGGCTTAGCTATGAAGCTGGTGATGGCGGTTTGGTAGAGACGACTGGGTTGCAAAACAGAGGAAAGAAGAGGCATGGATGGCTCTATATAGCAGGCGCGAGGCTGGGACACTGCGGTGCAGAGCGATGGAGAGAAAAAGGGGTCATGATAAGCTGACAAGGTCACAGCGAGCTGGCTGGGCGATGCGACGTCAAGGCAGAGTTTGACTTAGAGATTAGGTGTGGCCGGTGGAGTTGGTACATCCTGTAGCGGCGATGGGACACTCAGGTCGTGGCAAGAACAGTTTGGTGAGACTTTGCTGACAGGACCTCTGACTATCCGTTGGTCCAAGCGGGTTCTTGAGGTACCACGGCTATTGTCCGCTAGTCCGATCGGGGATGTGGGCAGGTGAGGGCTGGATTATGTCACCACTTCGACAGTCGGCGTCCAACGGGAGGAGCGTGGGAAAACGGGACCGTGGTGCAACATGGTGAGGCAAGGAGGCAGCACGTCCGGATCGGGGCAAGTCGGGGCGGTCAAAACAGAATTGGTTGACAAGGTAGTCGACAAGCTCAAGGGTTACTTGGCTGTAAAGACGACCGAGTGGGCAAGGGTAGAGGGCAGGCTCTGAAACTGAGTAGGAATCTACTCAGCACAAGGGAAAAAGGCAGTCGGCTGGCCAGGGAGAGAAAACTGGGGCACAGCTGAACGGAATAGGAGAGGAGTTAGAACTCAGGAAACGTATTCCAACAAGGATATGAAAAACGGGTTGTTACAGCTCTCTGCCCCGGGCCCGAGCCTGACTCGAGTGGATCGACTGTTCCAACCACCCGCATTAATGGCGAGGCGACGGGGCACATCGCCCCTGTTGCCCGCTCTGCCACGCGTGACGGCTCGTGACGGCCCCCCGTGGGCCGGCTCTCTGTGCAGTCAGAGAACTTTTGACTAAGAGGGCTTCAGTTTTCCACACTCTGGCAGCGGTGGCGTGCGCTGTCACACCTTCACGACCTAGCCGCCCGCAGCCGAGCGACGTGACGACAAGACATCCCGAACCAACTCCGGCGTGGGTCAGTAGGCGGCCGCGTGCAAGCAACAAGACATATCATACCTAGAAAAGCTTTCTCTTGGCATAAGTACTGGGCACTGTGGACTCCCCTTGGACTATAAAAGGAGGATCCATGCCAACAGGAAAGGGGTTAAAAAAAAGTCTCTCGTTCCAGGTTCCAGAGAAAAAGGCACTAAGGAGTTTAGCCTCTAGGGGGACTGAGTTTCCAAGTGAGGGCTAGCTCCTGAGCACCCCTGAAGAACATCTTGTAAGAACAACCATATTCATCTCCCACATAGCAGATACACACAGGAGTAGGGTATTACACCTCCGCGCGGCCTGAACCTGTCTACTTTTCCTGTCTCCCCCGCGTGCCATCTCTCAGGCGCCGCAGCCGTCCTGTGAACAACTCCCCTGGCCGAACCTCAAAAGAGGTCCCCAGACTCCCCGCAGTTAGAGTTCCCTCCTCCGACACACTTCGTTCGGAAACCAAACACATCTTATACTCTGCCAGTAAAGTCCGGTACACCGCAAGGAAAAAAAAAGGAACAAGTCGGATACCGGTACAACAAAGGGGAAAGGCAACAAGTGAATTCCGAAGCATGTTCTGATTTGAGGAACACCGGTCAACTCCGGTACACTGCAAGAGGAAAGGGAACAACTCGGATTCGGAAGCGGTGTACCTGGCAGAGTATAATTTAAGTAGCCAAGTCCACAAAGCGCGACGAACTCGCGCGTGCCCGAACCGCCGAACGAGGCGACCATGTTTGACGAAACGAGGGTGCAGTCGCCGCCGCCCCCGTTCGACGTGGTGCTCGAGATAGTCGAGCGCTCCGACCCCTCAACCGTCGTCCGCTGCGCCGCCACGTGCAAGCTCCTTCGCCGTCCTATCCTCGGCGAGGACTTTCGCCGCCGCCTGGCACTCCGCGCCGCCGCTAACGGTGGCTTTGACCCCACGCTCCTCCTCGGCGTCTCCTACCGGTTCCACGAGCACGGCGGCCCAGCTGAACGTCTCGTCCAGGCATCCGGCCGGCGCGCCCGCTTTGACGAGAGCCTCTTGGAATCGTTCACGCCGGCGGCCTCGCGCGATGGCATCCTCGTCCTCCGCAAGCACCAGGATGCGAGCTCCCGCGGCGCTGGCCCACTTTGTGTTTTCGAGTACCGAGCACTTGAGCTGCTCGTCTGTAACACCCTCACCGGGCACACGTCATCGCCTCCTTCCCTGCGCTTCAGCCACGACTCTTTCTTCTACCCGCCCGCCTTGCTCACCGTCAACGGCGCCGGCTGCTCCTTCGAGCTGCTCGTCGTGGACAGATGGCTGCAGAAATATTGGTTACGAGATGGCAAATGGGTAGTCGGCCGTGTCACCATCTTATCCCCGGGCCATCCGCGGCCCACCGCGCCGGTGGATGGCTCCAGCGCGGCGGTCACCGGGAAAACTGCGCACTGGCTCTGCCATCGCAGCGGCGTCGGCGAAAACACGGTCATCCTCTCCATCGACACCAACACTGCACGAGCGACGGTGACGGAGCTGCCGCACGGCTGCATTGGCTGGCAGACCGGCGCCCTGGACGTCCACGGGATCCATCTTGCCGGGTAGGCGGCGGACGGGAGGCTGAGGTTGGTGGCGGCGGGGAAGCACGACATATCAGTATGGACTCTGTCGTCGTCGTCGCCGGAGACAGAGACGGAGGAGGAGGAGCCGAGCCGGCGGTGGAGCCAAGAGGTGGTGATCCACGTCCATCTGGGGATCAGCATGAGGAGTCTCTTCAGAAAATCGTGGCCGCCGGTACGCTTCATGGGATTCGCGGAGAGGAGCGGCGTTGGGCTGTTGTGGATGGATGGAGCAGGGTGCTAGCAATAATCCCGACCGTGGTACGTTCTCGGTCGAGACGTATGCGTGCGTGTGTGGCTAGACTGTTAGTTAAATGTTGCACTGTAGTTAGTTAGGATCTCACGTCACGGGCGGACGCGTCGTAAGGCCGTAGAGAGAATGGCTCGCGTACGCGTCTGTACGATGGTTCGTGGGCGACATCACGGACATGTACGCGTCTGAACGATGGTTCGTGGGCGACGTCACGGACGTGGGATGGACGCGTCATGGGCGCGACGTGCGAACGCTGTGCACTTGTAAATTCGCTATAAAAGGAGAAGGAAAGAACAGAAAATGATGTGCGGTTTTGGGGCAGCATCAAACTCTCTGTGTTCCAAGTGTTCGCGTGTGTGCTCTTGAGTTCTTCGTTCTCCCGGCCGGAGCCTCCGGTTGAAAAGGTCCCGGGCACGGACGCTGACTACGGGCGAGTTCCCGGCAGAGGGCCCGGACACGGTCCCGGGCGCGGGCGAGTTTCCGGGAGAGGGCCCGGACACGATCTCGGGCGCTAACAATTGGTATCAGAGCAAGGAACGAAGATGTCCGGCACCCCGCAGAAGCCCGGCGTCACGGCGTAGCGCGTCGTCCCCAACACCGACGCAGTTGAGCTACCGCTGCTGACCAAGACCAACTATCATGAGTGGTCATTGGTCATGCAGGTAAGCCTAGAGGCGTTGGAGCTCCGAGATGCTGTGGAGGCCGTCAGCGCCAAGCGCGCCAAGGATCGGCGGGTGCTGGCCGCCATCTTGCGCGCAGTGCCGCCGGAGATGAAGGCCGGGCTCGCAGTGAAGAAGTCGGCGAAAGAAGCGTGGGAGGCGGTGAAGAAGATGAGGGTCGGCGATGATCGCGTGAAGTCCGCGAACGTGCAACGTCTCTTGAAGGAGTTCGAGAACGTCGCATTCCACGACGGGGAGTCCGTCGACGAATTCGTGATGCGCATCAACGGGCTTGTTGCCAGCCTGCGCGAGCTTGGCGAGGCAATGGAGGATAGCTGCGTGGTGAAGAAGATCCTGCGCGTGGTCCCGAAGAAGCTGAAGCAGGTCACGGTGGCGATCGAGATGCTTATGGACCTCAACACCATGTCCGTGAAGGAGCTCGTCGGACGGCTGCGCGTAGCGGAGGAGCCTCGCGACGTCGATGAGGAGACGGGGGGTGCTGGGCGTCTGCTGCTCACTGAGGAGCAGTGGGAAGCTCGCCAGCGCAACGGCAAGGAGCACGGCGGCGAAGCAAGGCGCAGCGGAAATGTGCGGCGCGGAGGCGGCAGCAACAAGGGCAGTGGCAGCCACGCCGACGACGGCGGCAGTAGCACGTGCTCGGGTGGTTGCAGGCGTTCTGGGAGCCACCATCGAGGACGGTGCTTCAACTGCGGCGAGCGGGGTCACATTGCCAGGGACTGCCTCCAGCCGAGGAAGGAGAAGGCGCTGCTCGCCAACGCCGACGACGAGCCGACGCTGCTGTGATGGCAGAACACGCCCTGTCGTGATTAGGGGGAGACTGTTAGCAATAATCCCAACCGTGGTGCGTTCCCGGTCGAGACGCATGCGTGCGTGTGTGGCTGGGTTGTTAGTTAAGCCTTGCACTATAGTTAGTTAGGATCTCACGTCACGGGCGGACGCGTCGTAAGGCCGTAGAGAGAATGGCTCGCGTACGCGTCTGTACGATAGTTCGTGGGCGACGTCACGGACATGTACGTGTCTGAACGATGGTTCGTGGGCGACGTCACGGACGTGGGATGGACGCGTCGTGGGCGCGACGTGCGAATGCTGTGCACTTGTAAATTCGCTATAAAAGGAGAAGGAAAGAACAGAAAATGCTGTGCGGTTTTAGGGCAGCACCAAACTCTCTGTGTTCCAAGTGTTCGCGTGTGTGCTCTTGAGTTTTTCGTCCTCCCGGCCGGAGCCTCCGGTTGAAAAGGTCCCAGGCACGGACGCTGACTACGGGCGAGTTCTCGAGAGAGGGCCCGAACACGGTCCCGGGCGTGGACGAGTTCCCGGGCGAAGGGCCCGAACACGATCCCGGGCGCTAACACAGGGCTCGTTCAGTTCAACCTCACGACGAGAGAGCTCGTCGTTGTCCTCCGCTGCGGGACCGAGCAAGATGTCAGCCATTTCTCGTGCGCGTGCTTGCACGAGATGGACTTGCTCTCCTTGCTATCAACCATGAAACTTTTCTGACCAAGGTGGCGCTATCAAAATTTAGCAACGCTAAAATATAACAAATTTTAGTATTGTAAAAATTTAAAAAAGTTGGTTTTCGCAATAAAGTAAACAAGCCCTTTGACTTTAAATTTCTCATATACTAAGATGTTTTAGCAATAAAATCACAACAGTAGAAAAGTGCATTCAAATGCCAATCTGATGATATTATTTTCATCAAATAAAATTTAATTCACACTAGACTAATTGTTGGTCAAATATTACAAGGGTTTAATCTTAAAATGTGTGTGCCTTATAATTTGTGACAGACGGGGTAATAAATAGTTTAAAATAAGTGGTCTAAGTAATACAATAGAAAATTTATTTTAAGAAAAATATATCTTTCAAAGCGTGAAACAAAGGGACCGCCTATTGGTCAAACGTTTGAAAAAAATAAATTCATCAAACGATTTTGTTTCTATATCCAAATGCTAAGATACGAACCCATTAGATACAGTTATATATATTTATAACTAGGTTGCACAAATTTATAATTAATGTTGCGTGTGATCAATAATGGCAAGTATAACAAATTGATAATGGCAAGTATAACAAGTTAAAAGTGCAATTATAGCAAGTTGAAAGCGCAACTAGAAACTCGCTTGCTCCGTCCTGAATCTCAAAATTTTCATCCAACGGCGAGCGCTATTGTTTGACAGAATACAAAAAATCAAACATTTGAACAATAACAAATCTGTGAAACAAATAATCCATTTTAAAAGTCTGATAAATATGTTGAGGCCTAACTTTGTGCGGCGGGACAGGAGGAGAGCTCCCGAGGAAGAGCATGCTATTGGGCTCGTGCTCGGCCTGCAAACACTATTCAGCGCATGAGAATATTTTGGTCGGAGTTGTCAATCGGCCCAATTGAGACCCAATGTTGAGGTAGAGTCTTCTAATGGCGCCGCGGAGGTGGTTGTGGAATTTTATCTGAAGCTATGGAGTTACTGATCCATGGAGGAAGGGTTAATCATCACATGTCATTTCAGGATCTGCCCCGGTCGACGGCGACCCTCTTCGGCGACAAATCGACGTTGCAACTGCGACAACTACAGAAAATTGCAATGTTACAATGACAGATAAAGGAGGTATATAAGCAGTCAGCAGCAATAAAGCCTAACAAGTGGCTGTAGCTTCTTTTTGAAGCAAAGGCCAGATTATCTATTATCTAAAAAATAAATAAATCCTAACAAGAAAACACACAGATAGAGATGAGATAGCAGGTAGGCAGGCAGAAAATGCTACTGCGCAATTCACATGCACATTCCTCTATGTACAGAAATCCTGCAGAAAATATATTTACTGGAAAACCTTAGTACATATACAAAACATATACAAAACTAACCTAAGCTCAATCACTTTCAGAATCATCTCTTGTATAACATTTAAAAGTCAGTTACTCACTCACTCAGGCCTCACAGGCACAGCACCCATGGCGTACTGACAATTCAATTAGTTCCCTTGCTACATCTGTGATGATGCCACCCAATATGTTCTTCTCCAAATCCCTGACGACTTCGTTTCTTTCAATCGGCAGGTCAGATATGCGGTTCCAACCGAAATCCCACATTGAGTTGGCATCTGGATGATTGTTCTGCATGTCCCTGTGAAGTATCATTCGCAAATTTTCAGCTGTGCAATCGTCACCCTGTTGTTGAGATTTTTTGGAGATGTTCAGACTCTCAATATCAGCATCCAATTCCATGATAAGATCATCCAAGTACTGCAATTTCATATTAGCTGTAGGTTTCATGCTAACTTCTACAATTGCCTCAGTTCTTTTACCTTTCTTTCTGATTACTTCCCGCGCTATGTCTGAAAAAAGAGAGCTGCCTTTCTCTGACCATTTATCTGCACTGGCATTGACAAAATGTACAGGGACAGGATATCTGACAAGCGCCTTCGCTGTTTCAAGCAAGTATTGATCCATTAGCAGCATTTTCATAAGCAGGAGCTGATTCTCTGTGAATGAATCACACGAAACCATACGCATCTTCTGGTCTTGCAAATCTGTCGGATTACTGGACTCTTTGGCATTGCTCAAATCTGCAACAAAGCATAAGGGTTATCCATGCAGTAGATTTTCAAGAATTCATTTTACCGAAATTAGTCAAGAGTATGGTACCATCCATTGGTTGCTCTTGAACTTCTACCAATTGCATATTTTGGTGTTTTTCTCCCTCTGTGAATGTTTCTGGTATCTGTGTAGTTTCACTAGCTGTATCAGTGCTCGTGTCATCCTGCATTTGCAGAAAAGAAAGCACATTTCATTAGACTGATATAATGGGTGCGCAAAGTATTTGGCTAGCTTGTCAAACTTACATTTGTCTGAGGTACACTCTGATCTACTACATTTGATATATCATTTGCATGCACACCAGTTGTGCTCACTTCAGTTATTTGCTTCATAAATTGGTCTGAGGAAACCATTTCAGTTGTTCTGCTGTCTTTCACCATTCCTGTAGATTGCTCAGAAACACCTCCATTATCATGTGTGCTATCTGATGGCTTGCCAATATCGTTTTCTTTTCCATGCTTGCCATTCTCCTGGTGTATCTCTGCAGTATATAGGAGCCTTTTCAATTGTGTTGCTTCCGACTTCGTTGACTTCTTGTACTCTAAGTTCCGAATGCCTTCTTTACTCTTCATTTCGCGACAGTTCTGAGATTTCTTTGCCATGCTATGTATATCTGTCTGTTTATTGTATGATTGCCTCTTCCTCTGATCTGTTTTGCCGTTCTTGCCTCTTCCTGCATTCTTGATTTCAGTAGTGGCCAGGTTTTCCTTGTTGAACTTATCTCTCGTTCTCTTAGATTTATCCTCATTATCTCTGCCCAGCAACTGCTTCATGCTTGTAGCTTGCTTCTTTCCTGATGTTGTGTTCTTTTCTTGAATAATTTGCTTCTCTTCAGTGACTTGTCTGCTGCCTGAATTTTTCCTAAACCTTTTCAGAAAATCCATCTTTTTACCTGCATCAGTGCGGCATCCAACATTGACAACCTTCTGCTGGTTAGTTTCTTCAGTCGGTTTCTTGTCCTCGTGCATTACTTGTCCTAGACTACCTCTTCTCTCTGTATTCTCAATTTTGCTTAACATTTGTCTCATGGTTTGCCTTGTTTGCTTATCAACCGCAGGAATCGATGAACTATTAGACACCTGCAAATTAGCACTTCTGTATTCTTCAGAGTTTTTCAGGCCAATCTTCCACTCGCCTGGCAGCAAATTCATGTTCTGTCCTTTGGAGAACACCCTTTCCGAACCTACAATCTGAATTGGCAATTTACCGCCGACCACATTTGCCCTTCTGTCCTTTCTGAACACTGCTTCAGGTTTTACAAACTTCTCCATCCCTTTGCTTACCACCTTGGTTGATGGAAGATTCTCCAATCCCATCAGCTTGGCAATCACACTAGGCATCCTCACTTTTGAATCATCCTTGTCAGCTTTGGAAGCATTGTTCTTGGAATTACCAGTAACAGTAGAGAGCTGCAAGACTGAGGTGCTGTTTGGAGTGTAACTTTGAGTCTTGTTGTGAGGAACTATCTGCATTGATAAACTCTTTGAATTCTTGGCTTGCTCGGTCTCTGAATCTTCATCAACAATCTCTACCAGCCTTGCGGAACTTGGCGAACGCGTCGAGTTCTTTCGGTTCTCCTTGCCCTCCAGTAGCAACACCTTGCCATTCCCAGATCCTTCCATGTAGTCTGAGGCATCTTGAAGCATCACAAGCATGCTAAGGGACTCCTCCAAGTCCATGGCTCCTCTGAACAGCTCTCTCCCAATGTCAACCGAGCTCCTCCTGCTCGTGTCCCTCGCACCGCCACCCGAGGAATACCCCATAAGTATGTCATTCAGCTTCTGGACGCCGATCGCCACCTTGCCGACGTGTGCATTGGGTGGCACGAGGTGGTTCTCCCCTCCACGGTGGTGCACCTGCATGCCGTGATCTGGGTCTCTGAAGAATATGGAGCCGTCGCGCGACACGAGCTGGATGTTCTGAAGCTTGCCTCTGTTGCTGAGAGCAAGTGCCAGAGCCATCTGCACATCGATGTTGTTTGCAGGCTTCTGCTTGCTGCTGCCTCCTCCTTGGAATGGCACAATTTGGTGTGAATTGGCAGTAGGTGCGTCGCGGTGGCGCGGCTTCCCGGCTCTGACAATGGCATTGCCGCTCTGTTGATACTGTAATCACAGAGCAAATGGGTAAAGAAGGAGCAAAATGAGAGGCAAATTTGAAAGCATATTGGTAACTTTCATTTGGAAGTAGGAACTTTTGCTCACCGATCTGTTTGCGGTGGCTTCTGCTCTTCCTACTCGAGGAGCTCCTTGTTGTGGCTTCTGGCTTCGAAGTGGCCTCTGAGAACTGGAATGAGAATCTGTAACACGAGAGCAACTCAAATTAAACTTCTGAAAGTATGATCAGTTTTAAAGTTTCTTAACTCGCTGTTCACCCTAATTCTGCCAGCCATTGGAGTTAATTAGCAAAAGAAGTCAGTGTTTATCTTTCTGACGAAAAAAATTATCTTGACGACTTACATCTAAACACGATTTCTTCAGAACTTCTACATCAGTTCACAACCATATCATCAGAGAGAGAGAAAACATACAGAACAGGGAAATACATTGCGGTGCAGAGCAAAAGCCGACGAGCAACGTACGTACCACGAGAAGCGGCGGCGTTGGACGACGACGTGCGCTGCGCCGCCGCCGGAGAGTCGAAGCCGAGCCTCTCGCGGCGTCGCCGGAGGTCGAGCAGCAGCTTCTGGGCGAAGTCGGAGCCGAGATCAGGCACCCTGTCCATTGCCTGCTGCTCTGAAGGAGAAGAAAACAACACCCTCTCCCCTGCAGCTGGCCTGCACCATGAAACTAGCCACAGCCAGTTTGGTGTCTGAAGAACACACACACAAAAAAAAGTACAGTGTTGTTTTCCTCAAGTTGGTGAGTCTGAGTGTTCCGGCTTTCGTTATCCTGACTCACCTTTTCCCTTCTTCTTCTTCAATGAGTCCTACATTGAGGTGAGGTGTCTCATCTGGGATGCATTCTGTTCAGTGGAAGATTGCCTTGGAAGTTACACATCACTCTGACCTGTTTGCATCTTCAGTTTCACCAAATTGCAAGCAAAGCAAAAAAAGATTGTTTGCATTTGGAATCATCCTTGAGGCTTGTAGCTTTTGATTAGGTGTGTGTTAGTGGGGGTGATTTCTTTTTTGACTATGGTGGCATGTCCCTTGTTGGTTATGTGGGAAATGTGAACAACTTTGGTTTAACTTTTTGGTGGCAAGTATAGGTCAGAGTTTTCTGCAAAAGATATCTTGGTTAAAGAATCATATCAATTCAGAGGAGAGGGTGGATTAAGATTGTGACACGTTAGTAAACTAGCATTTCCAGTGCTGCCAAAGCTTTAAAAGATGCGGATAGTTTGGTACAACAAATCACAATGGTTTTTTTTTCTTGAGGTTTTTGTCTTGCAAAGTTGGTTATAAATTAGAAAGAACAAAAGTAGTTATGCTGTACCAGATTTATTAGCATCATAAAGGGAGATACAGTACAAGGTTCGCTTTAAATACCATTTCTCCAAATACCTTATGCACAGTTGACGTTGACTACAAAACAAGAAACTGAGAGTTGTATACTCGAGTTCTGTATGCAGTACAGACTATTTTGTACCAGCTTGCATCGGAAACAGAAAAGGTCTAGAAAACATTTTGACACATTGCTAAAGACAAACTCACAAACCTAAAAGTGAGTACAACCACAGGTGTAGATTGTCCAAAATCTGGAAAAAGCTCAAATAACCAACCATATGACACAAATAACTGGTCACCTAATCGAGTTATATATGTACAAGATGCCATGATATGCAACAATTTTTAGGTGCAACATCACCCTCTGCACTTGTCGATCTCTTAATTTCCTTGAAGCACACATTTAAGAACCATTTGATGCTCAAGGGAGCAGCAAGTGATTCGACTCTTATGAGACATACAGACTAGTATTTACATCTCAAGAGAGCAAAAATGATTGGCATTGCAGACAAGAAAGCAACAGATTCCAGAGTGACACTGCAGAAAGGAAGAACAAAAAGCCTCACTTATCTACCACAAGCATGAACAGGAAAGATGGACCGTTAGTTTCTACAGAACAAGATAACGACACCTCTACATTCACGGGTCATTTGGCCATCAGGGCAATCGCCGCCTGAAGTTCCTACTGGTGCTTTGGTATGTCCGGACCAGCAGACCAACACCCAATCCAACACCCACACAAATACCAAGGCCAATCCCAACCCCAACTCGGACACCGGCATTAAACCATGAAAGCTCACCGTCCTCGCCCTCTATAAAGTCCTGCCTCGAGTACAAGCTGTTATAGTCAACATCCACATCTGTCTCAGATTTGGGATTCTGTAATTCTGATACCTGAAATGAGTGACGGGGAAGGAAAGGGTACATTATCAAATATCTGCACGACAAAAACTGAAACAAAGCATGCATTAATTGCAATCAAGATTACAAAAACAGAAGCAAAAATCATATACTGATTGCTGTCCATTATACATGTCACTCTGTTATTTGGACTTGGTGCATAATATGAATAGCAATAGATGCCTAAATGAAAAGGCACATGCATGGACAGAGAAAATCATGCGCTGTACTGTCCTTACAAAACAGAATGGGGATGATACTTAAGCAATACTGGCAATTACTGGTTATATTTTATCAATAGAAGCTGAGTTTACCAAACTAACTGCTAAAACAAAAGATACTTAACATGAATGAATAGACAAAGATAAAGTAAATGAGCAACATAAATAGCCAGTCAGAATTAAGAATTGAACCAAAATGAAGATTTAATCTCTGATAAAAACCTGGAATACAGCCACATATGCTGAACCATGGGCATCAACCTAATTAAGCAATTAATTGCTGATAGCAATTTAGCTTGCATTCTTATTACATTATCTTGCTAAAGGCCGTGATGTTGCTTGCCATACACTTAACAATTTAGTTGGAAGGCAAGCATTAGAACATATATTTGTAGCAGCAATGCTGTCAACCTAAATCATTAAACTGGGTAAGTCAAACTATTGTCTCTATAAGCTAGAGTGAAGGTACCCTACTTAACTGCCAAGGAAGCTGACAAGTTGAGCATCATTTATTATCTAGGATACATAGGGTTAGCAGAAGGATATGCCTTATATCTTGGCTTAGAACTACGTGCGAATTAGTGCCCTGAATATATATGCATTAATGTAACAAAAAATTTCTCCCTGATGTCCATATATACTTTGCCTCTTGCTGGAGATATTCCCTGGAGCAACAATTTTCACATTATCCACTACAGCAGTATTTATGCTGACGGTACTACTAAATGATCCAACTACTACCAACCTTTACAGTATGTACATGAGTCTCTGAATCTAACTTTAAACAGTATCGTTTTCAAAAAGTAAGAAATGATAATTCCATTATAAATAGTCAAACGGATCAATGTATTGATACTTTGTGCATTGGGTGCTCTCACAGGCCATGAGGGCGGCTAACATATTCCCAGATCTAATTAATGTGCAGTTATCAGTTTGACAGAGTGAAAACAAAAAATAGCATTACAAGCCATTAATATTGTACTGCTTCTAGAGTTCATTTTATCTCATGGGCATGTAAAATAGCAACCAGATCTACATCAACCAGCCAAGAGGAAAAAGGTGATGGAGATGAACACTCTCTCCATGTATGTTGCAACTAGCACCATGCCAAAAAAAATCATGGGACAAGTATTGAAAATCGAGCTTATGTAAAGATTAACTGTTCCTAGAACCATTCTTGTCTCCCTGTTATCCTCGTAAAAGAGAACGTGGGAAACTATACCACTATGGTGATATAATGTTGTTTTTACAAAAACTGACATAACAACACATATATGCATAGGGGAATTTAAAAGGGTCTGTCCGTCTATACTTCTTGCATTGAAACATAATTGTGTGTACTTATAGGAATATTGTTATCTGTAGTTTGAACATGGTTCTTAGCTAAACTAACATGCTGCAAAAAAAAAAGCTATATTGTTTTACCGTTTCTTAAAGCAAACATGCCACAGTTGCCTCAGTGCTTTGTAGGGAGAAAGGAGCCTCTTAAACCCAAAGTTATCCATCACACCCCAAATATGTGTTAAACACAATAATTCAAACAATTTATGCCTAAAGGCCTAAATGGGGAAATTTGAGATTGTAGGCCAACTAAAAAAATTTCAAGCATGTTTACAGATGTAAAGTACCTGCAAAGAGTCATCACGTAACTCTTCTTTTTGTTGTTCAGTTGCTTCATTCTCAGGGATGGAATCAAGCTTTAGTTTCATTTGGGACTTCCTCCGTGAGATATGCCGGACAGTCTTTGTTAATATAATAGGTGTGCCACAGAAAGTGCCAGCAAGATAAACCTCTATCACAGGATGCACAGACTCTGAACCTGTGGACAGCTTACCCTTCAGAAAACCATTACATGATGATGCTGGTTGACACTTCATGTTCCATCTCTTGCTGCTGTTCTTCGATTCCCCGACCACTCCATTAGCACTGCACAACTCCAGGTCGCCTGTGAGCAAAAGATCGTTCTTATCGAACACCTGAAACCTGACACTCCCTGTCATCCTTATACTGTCTGTGCTGACAAATGTAGCCTCCTCGGTCATTTTGTCGACCCTGTCCCTTCTGAGGGATGAAGAGATGAACTCGGTGTGCATGCTGCTCCGCTGACCATTCACCTCGATGACTGTATCAGGAGACAGCGGGATGTGGTTGAGCGTGAGACGGTCTGGCGCAGACTCATCCACCTCACAATTGCTCACCCTTACATAGAACACCTTCAAGTCAAGCCATGGTGAAGACCTTGGCGTATAAAGCGGGTGCATGATGATCTTCCTGGCAGTCTCGAAAGCCACTTCATCAGCCATCTTTCAATCTCTCGATACCAAATTGACGCAATTCCTTGTCAAACCGGCACGGATGCAAACATGTGTATTACACTACATGAAATTCTCTTTCTATGGCCTATTGGACAGTTCCAGTTCCAGCATCTGCAAAAGAAAATTTAGTTCGATTAGCAGCTGACCTATCATGGGCCTTGGGGTTTGAACTAAACAAACTTATACTGTATTGGTACGGCACCACGCATAAAAAAAATCTGGAACAAATTGGATGGGAAAAATCAACCCAAGTCCAGATTGATCCCCAATCCACGCCGGCTGATGAATTGGAGAGGAGGGAGGGGTAAATACCTTCAATTCGATTCGAGCCCAGATGGAGACCGGCGGCGTCGCCCCTCCAGACCTTCTTGCCGACCGTGCGCGCGGGAAGGAAGGAGGAGGCCGTCCACACCGGCGCCTCCGACGACGCGAAAAGGTTCCTCCGCTTCGAGGGGCGAGGCTCCGGCGGCGAGGTCCTAGGCGGCGCCGCCGGGCGGGATCAGGATATCGGGGGAATAAAAAATCGGGCTGAGAGAGAATTTTCAGGAGCAATTCGTTTTCTTTTTTTTCCTCTTTCTTCTCGACGAAATGGGGTGGTGGTGGAGGTTGGAGGCTGACGAGTAGCGTTGGCTTTGTCTCCGGTCGGTCTCAGCCGCGGGCGCGGCTGCTGTCCTCTTCCGTCTCCGGTTCGGTAAACGAACAAAACTACCGCCTTTTTTTTTGGCCTCGCCTAGTCTACCTTCCAAGTAAGTTTCACATTAACTTTATAGGATTTATTTATGTAGGCATAAAAATTATTTTAATTCCAAAAGAAATTTTGCGTTACGGAGAAGAACTTTACATATGATTTAAAAGTTAGACTGTTATACTGAATAAACTTTATACTCATTCATCGATTTTTTCATGGTGATACATGTGTTGATATTTTCTTTTTTTTTATAAGAGTTAGGCCTAACATTTTTTTTATTCTATCTGATATTATTACTGTTTTCATCACAATTCTAATATTTTATGTTTCCGTGGGAGTGAAAATTATATAATATAATTAGAATTGCCGAGTCAGATATCATGACTCATGAATATGGTCCTATTCTTATCTAGAGTGGCGATATTGTATTTGACAAAGTAATTTTTATAAAAAAACATGGGATGTGACACATGGAAGAAAACCTGAGCTCTCAAATCTTTCTGAGATTTTATTTCTACCTTTTTCTTTTCAAAATCATTTTATTGCTATTTGATTGGTCTTACATATGTTGTCCCTTATCCACTTCAAGAAATCACATAATCTTACATATGTTATTGCTGTTTTTATCTATACACCTTCTACGCATGAATCGGACGAGGTAGACCCTATACTCTAGAGATGTGGCTAATATCGATTAACTCTCTCCGTCCCAAAAAACAGATTTTTAGAAGAAAAAACCAAAATACTCCTGATTGATTTAAAAGTAATATTGGTTGATAGGTAAGTAAGAGGTGTTGAAGCAATAAATTTTCTCTATGATAGGTAGATAAAAATATAGAAATTAGTTTATTTTAAAACAAATTTTAAACTGGTTTATTTTGAAATGAAGGAAGTACATGTTTATCAGAGACCTTGAAATATCCTCCACAAAAATAATTTGACCGAGGCAATAATCAATCTGGGACACTCTAAACCACACGTTGGTAATGTTGCAAATCTAAGGTATCCATATAACATCTGGTCTATCTACTGATTGCTCGATGAGTCGTTGTCATTACTCCACCGCACGAATAAATATTACCTTTATTTTTTTAATAACTAACGGCATTAATTTTTATCGTGATATTTAATTATTCGTTTTATTCAAAATATTTGTGTAAATATGTAAAATATGAGTCATGCTTAAAATCACAACAAAATAAATTATATCTACTTAAATTTTAAAAAAGATAAATAGTCAAACGATATGTCAAAAGTTAATGGTACCATCTATTAAAAAACAGAATGGGTAGATGGAGAGAAAAAACGGCCCGAAAATGGACTAAGCATTTTGTAGCAAACAACTGGATTTTGTGGGTGAAAGCATGCCTATTCATGAGCAGAACTATCGTAGTGATAATCTCTGTTCAGATTTTATGTCTCGTCTCTGAAAGTGTATGAACAAGATTATGCCACCATTTTTAGTGTGAATCATGCACTGGTAGACGATTCCAGTCAAAATATGTCAGCCATGCCGTACTGTTTAGTTGGAATTGGATCATGCCATGTTGTATCATTTGCATCCCCTAATTCAACTTTCATGTATTCTGATCATCTCAGCGCTTCATTATCTTTCCTTCTTTTTGTATCTTTCCTAATGAACTCTGACAAACAAATACTGACAAACTGAGCCTGTGTTTTTTGCTTTCCGAATGAATTTGATCTAGCATTTCCACGAGTGGTCTCCTGATGGTAAACGTGTCATGTTCATGAATCGAGTGTGTTCAAGAGACGACACCCAAATACCCAGTTTACTGAAGAACTGAAGAAGGATACAGACAATTCATAACTGAAGAAGATATAGACAATTTATTGCAAAGGATAAAGACGCATGATGCATAATGCATATAGGTCGCACACGTAAGATTCAGACAGCAATTCTGCTTCATTTGACCTTGCTATAGATAGAGCACCACACGCCTCCCCTTCCTAGTTCCTGGGAATGAATCAATGAACCAATAAAAAGTGACAACGACGAATGATTCACCTGAAACATGACATACCAGATAATGGAGCGATTTAATTACAAATCTGGCATGAGACGCCATAAAACAGATTTGTTCGTTCCAAGAAAAACAAAAACAGTTGTTTGTCTGCTTTCTATAATAGCAGGGGAGTTAGGCCATTGGTCTAAAAAAAAGTTCTTATAAGTTCCAGTGAATAACAATCAACAGAGATCAAGTGAACACCAAAATTATGGTTCAACATAATTCTCCTTTTCCGTTTTTTATATGAATGGTACAACAGAATGGTGCATCAAGCAGCATAGCCATACAGCGTGTCTGAAGGACTGGTGCATAAGCTATTCTTGGTCGCACACAACTTTGACGGCAAAAATAATGGCACATAGTACCCGTGATTGTACATAACCAACTACAACACAGGGCACATACAACATGCATGATTATTACTATACAGCAAGCAGGTTGCAACATTCTAGGATGTGTTAGTGTCAGTGCGAATCATTGGAACAAAGACACTCATCAACCAACTGGCGTAGGTTGGGGTTCTCCAAGGCTGCTGCTACCCTCTCCTTGTCATTCAATTGTTTGTTTACTGCCAATTGTAACCATCACAATGTTAACATCACCAAATACGAAAATACCACTGTTCAAACAAAGTGCGTGTGACATTATCAATGTCCTGGTAGAATTAGTGCTTGGTTCCATAAGGTGGGTCTCATACAGTCATACGACAGCCACAATGTGATATATATTGAAAATATTTACCAATATAGTGGAGCCTAGGTGGAAACAATAACTTAGATTACATCGAGCAAACCTTATAATTCCACAAGTCTGCATATTTTTTTTTAATTTGAAATTTTAAGGTAACATAAAAGGCATGGGGAAGTTTAATGAAATAAAGATAACTTTAGGAGAAAAAACAGAATAAAAACACATAATACATGACTATTTTGAAGGAGAGTTATCCTTGTTTGATAAATGGAAGTCACCGATGGTAGTCCAACATAAGTTGTGAATCTTTTGAGGTTCCCTTATTTGTTTGAATATTTTAACACATCATGTAAATGCAATAAAAAGTTTTAGAATTAATGATGTGAAAAAATCATGGCTATAATGTTCTGATGACATGATTCAATCTCGTGGAAGAAACCAATAATTACATGAATGTTGTAATGAAGCCTGCAAAGAGTTACATTTCTGTGCTAGAGTAACATGCGTACCTGATTCTTCATTAGCAAGAGATCCTGGAGCAACTTTAATGTCAATCTGCATAATATAAATAAAAAATTAAAGGATCATGGTAAAAAAAATACTTGATGGATAAAGTCAATATAGATTAAGGATTAACTACGAACAGGGGGAATTGTTTCTTTTTTATTTGGCAATGATGAAATCATGAAACACATTATGATAATACAGTATGAAGATTATAAGGCGGAGGCTTCCAGTATTTTGTAGAGATGGCCAGAATGTTGTTACACCAAGTTCCTCGGCAGGTCAGATAAGGTTCTAACAACTAAGGGAACGTTATGGCAACAACACCCAATAGATCAGATTTGTTGTTTTGGAGGACAAGAAGAAGATTGTGGTTGGTCTTATGGCTGCCAACTCGACACTATACTGTCCTCACAGCACTACTGACGACACGCTGGCCTAACCAGAGTTGGGGAGGAGGGGCCTTATATTTTCTTGAAAAAATTTTGATGGGATACTCTCCACAAGTGTTGTTTTCTAGACTTTCCTACCTTCAGAATGTTATTTAGCAGTTATGTTGCTTTGCAATTATTTCTTTGATTTCTAGCTTTTCCTATGAAACGTCCTGAAGGTCAGTTTAAGCATAACTAGCTTCACTGTTTATCTATGTTACTGAATACCAGTAACCAAATTCTGGAGAAATTTCTGTTCAATAAATATTCCAGTTCAGATAAAAATAATGTCGCTAGACCTGCTTAGCTCACATTTCTGTGTAAAAATGGCAATATTATTAAAATTTTGAGCCCCAGAAGGATGGTTACAGTTTCTCTGAGGCATATATAAATTTCTCACAAGTGTTTCACTGTTCCAGATTAGGTTTGGCACAATATCCTACTGTGCATCCATATTCGAGCTTTTAAGACTTAAGAGCATGGATATATTGCAGGGTTTGATGTTCCATCTATCCCATATTTAACAGCACAAATCAACGGGCGTAAACTGAAGTGATTTCCCAAAACAAGCATGATTACATAATTCACTTCTGATGGCATGCACGTTGCACAGAAACATAATTTGAACTGTGAACTGTAAAACATCTTCATTAGTTGGACGCAGTACACACCTTGCAATGTGGAGGAAAGTTCTGCATCAGCTTAAGCCGGAGGCACAGACCAATCACTGTAGCCATACTACAGTGCTGCACAGTTGGAGTGAAGGTTATCCTGCAGGCAATTGTGAGGTGTGAACAGTGGCCACAAAAACTGAAGCCAGGTGTAGTTCTTGCATCAAGGCAAACGAATATTTCTACAGGTGCAATGTACAGTACAGATCAAGATCAAAGTAACAGAGGATGCCCCAATAAGCCAAATGCATCATCACACTCAGAGATCATGTTCCTGTATCAGAATGAAGATATATAAAGATTGACAAGGATAGTTGTAACTGACTGACACAAGTAGATACTCTTAAGGCACATCAGAAATCACATTTAAAAAGTTCAATAAGCTTGGGATGGCAGCCTCGCGCTACCAAGTAGGGGCAAGTCAACTCAACCCCCACAGATATTTCGTTGCTCAATTTGTTAAACTCTTGCTAAGAAAGCAAATCCTGTTCCAGCTAGCTGAACTGCGTGAGTCGTGACATTTTCCACACTTCCACTCCAAACTCACAAAGATTCTGACATTAGAAGGGGATCACATATACAGCGTTGCACGGCTGGGCATCAAGACGTTTTTAAGAGGTAGTACTTGGCTAATCCAAAATTGAGTCGCATCATAAATACAACTAGCATCAAGCACCAACTCTTAGCGCAATCCCTGATTTCAAACCCTAATCACATAAATCATGAGTTCACACGGTTTGGAGCATGCTACATGTAAAAAGGAATTGGGGCGAGAGTGTACTGTATGAGGCCGAGCTTCTCGTCGACGGAGACGGACTCCTCGGAGAGCACGCTGAGCTGCTCCAGCGAGTAGGGGTGCTCCGGGTCCTTGATGTCCCGCACCGTATCTGCAGGCGAGGCGGGGGCGGCGCGCCAATCAGTCCCAGCCGGTGAGGCTAACGAATTTGGGCGAGAAACTGTATGTCGGGACTATTACCGAAGACGTCGAGGGCGTCGAGCGCGTCGGCGGCGTGCGGGTGGGCGGCGCGCTCCGGCCTCTCGTGCACCACCGGGTTCGCGTTGATCATTCCCACAGTCATCTTCCTCCTCTCCTCCTCGCCGACTCCGCGAGAAAATGGGATGCGTGGGTGCGTGCTCCGCGTGACAGCGCGAGTGATGATTAGAAAAGTAAAATCAGCTTTAACCAATTCGGTCTTAACCTAAATTATTGGCTTGCCTCCCTGCAATTTGGGGAAACCGAAGCGAGCAGCGACCGAGCCGGTGTAACTTTACTCAATTAAGCCCGTGGGCCGTGCGGCCCACTGATCCAGACGGCTTTCCCACGGCATGCGAAATGCCGCTGCCTTGGAGCTCCACGCCGCGGCGGCGCGGCCGGCGATGGCCGTCGCTAGCGACCACTACGCGCGGCTCCTGCAGCTCTGCCAGACGGCGGCTAACCCGGGCGCTGGCCGTGCCATCCACGCGCGCGCCGTCAAGGCTGGCCTCCTCGCCAGCGCCTACCTCTGCAACAACCTCCTCTCCTACTACGCCGAGGCCGCCGGCGCCGGCGGGTTCCGGGACGCGCGCCGCCTGTTCGACGAGATCCCCGTGGCGCGGCGGAATGTGTTCACGTGGAACTCGCTCCTGTCGATGTTCGCCAAGTCCGGGCGCCTTGCCGACGCCCGCGGCGTGTTCGCCGAAATGCCCGAAAGGGACGCCGTCTCCTGGACCGTCATGGTCGTCGGGCTCAACCGCGCCGGCCGGTTCGGGGAGGCTGTCAAGACCCTCTTGGACATGACTGCGGATGGGTTTACGCCGACGCAGTTCACGCTCACGAACGTGCTCTCGGCGTGCGCTGTGACGCGGGCTGGAACAGTTGGGAGGAAGGTTCATTCCTTCGTCGTCAAGCTCGGGCTCGGTAGCTGCGTGCCAGTGGTGAACTCGGTGCTCAACATGTATGGCAAGTGTGGCGATGCTGAGACGGCGAGTACTGTTTTTGAAAGGATGCGGGTGCGGAGCGTGTCAAGCTGGAACGCCATGGTATCTCTGAACACTCATCTGGGGAGAATGGACCTTGCCAAATCCTTGTTCGAGAGCATGCCAGACCGGAACATCGTCTCGTGGAATGCCATGATTGCTGGGTACAACCAGAATGGACTTGATGCCAAGGCACTGAAGTTCTTCTCACGAATGCTGCACGAGTCTTCCATGGCGCCAGATGAATTCACCATCACCAGTGTCCTATCAGCTTGTGCAAACCTCGGCGAGGTAAGGATCGGAAAGCAAGTGCATGCATATATCCTGAGAAATGAAATGGCATACAATAGCCAGGTCACAAATGCTCTCATCTCAACATACGCCAAGTCTGGCAGTGTTAACAATGCCAGGAGGATCATGGATCAGGCAGCAGCAGCTGATCTGAATGTGATATCCTTCACTGCCCTCCTGGAAGGCTATGTCAAGATTGGGGACATGGAGAGTGCAAGGGAAATTTTCAGTGTTATGAATAACCGAGATGTTATTGCCTGGACCGCGATGATTGTCGGCTATGAGCAGAATGGCCGCAACGATGAGGCCATAGATCTCTTCAGGTCAATGATCAGAAGCGGCCCTGAACCGAACAGTTATACGTTGGCTGCTGTTCTTAGTGTCTGTGCAAGCCTGGCATGCCTTGATTATGGCAAGCAGATCCACTGCAAGGCTATCAGATCATTGCGGAAGCAATCTAGTTCAGTTAGCAATGCCATCATCACCATGTACGCAAGGTCAGGCAGCTTCCCATGGGCCAGGAGGATGTTTGATCAGGTTTGTTGGCGCAAGGAGACAATCACATGGACATCCATGATCGTAGCTCTAGCACAGCATGGTCAAGGAGAGGAAGCAGTTGGCCTCTTTGAAGAAATGCTTCACGCTGGTGTGAAACCGGATCGCATTACTTATGTTGGTGTGTTATCAGCTTGCACACATGCCGGTTTTGTCAACGAAGGGAAGAGATACTATGAGCAGATGCAGAATGAGCACAGAATTGTACCAGAGATGAGCCATTATGCTTGCATGGTTGACCTCCTCGCCCGCGCTGGCCTCTTCTCAGAAGCTCAGGAGTTCATCCAACAAATGCCCGTTGAGCCAGATGCAATAGCCTGGGGATCACTCCTTTCAGCCTGCAGAGTGCACAAGAATGCAGAGTTAGCGGAGCTCGCAGCAGAGAAGCTTCTGTCAATTGATCCCAACAACAGTGGCGCCTATTCCGCCATTGCCAACGTCTATTCCGCCTGTGGGAGGTGGAACGACGCGGCGAGGATCTGGAAGCTGAGGAAGGACAAGGCGGTGAGGAAGGAGACGGGGTTCAGCTGGACGCACATCCACAACAAGCTCCACGTCTTCGGCGCAGACGACGTGCTGCATCCGCAGAGGGACGCGGTGTACAAGATGGCCGCGAGGATGTGGGAGGAGATCAAGAAGGCCGGGTTCGTGCCCGACCTGCAGTCGGTCCTACACGACGTGGACGACGAGCTGAAGGAGGAGATGCTGAGCCGCCACAGCGAGAAGCTTGCCATCGCGTTCGGCCTCATCAGCACGCCGGGGAAGACGACGCTGCGGATCATGAAGAACCTGCGCGTCTGCAACGACTGCCACGCCGCGATCAAGTTCATCTCCAAGGTCGTGGACAGGGAGATCATCGTGCGGGACGCGACCAGGTTTCATCATTTCAGGGATGGGCTATGCTCGTGTAGGGATTATTGGTAGGAAGCCTTCATTGTCATCTGGCAAGAAAGGAGAATGTTTATTTGTTGTTTCATGCAGATTTACAACATTGTCATTTGTCAGTGTGCAAGAACAGCCGGTTCCACCCTTCATGATTAATACTACGGCCCTGATTCTTTTCTGATTGTGGATTTTAGATTTTGGTTGGCATCACTTCCTAAGCTCCCAAGTTTATGATGTGTTTCGTGCAAAAATTTTCTATATAAAATTTTTTTTATATACTTTCCTAGCAAATTTTCAACTTTGTAGTAATTAATTTATTCATTTATATACCCTCAATTCCTCAAATAGCTATCATAAAACCAGATAATCTAGAAAATCTCAAAATCTCATCAGAAACGATCAGTGCCTACATGGTAAACCTACAGTCACAACAGAAGATAGTGTAGAGTTTTGGATTAGCCCAATTGTAAACCGAGCAGGATAGTTTGGATTTTTATAATCTATATATTGTCCTTTGCAACATTTCACGGTGTTCAGAAAAAAAAAAGTTTGAAACTACATTTCACTGAAGATCACTTAAAACCTCACTACAAACCAAATGGTCGAAAAATAAAACAGATCTCCATGTTGTAAAATATATAGTGTAGGCATAGGCGTACACAATTAATCCAGAGGGATTGATAAACACAGACAGATCCATGAAATGGAAAAGGCCACTCCAAAATTTTGACTATTGAACTCTAGAAGATAGGTTAGTCCCGCAGTCCCAGGGCTTAGTAACAAAATTGATACTGATTGGAGATAGGTTAGTCTTTGTGGGCTGCCGCAGCATGACGTCTTTCCTTCTTGTAACGAGACTGATCTGGATCAAAGCCACCTTCCTCTGCACCATATACAGCCCATGAAGGTGTCAGAGCCATGTAATCTTGGCTCTTAAACGGCTTTCCAGATGTCACCTGCATCGGTTAATGAAGCCAATAAAGATACATGAAACAGGAGTATCTTCTTGTCTATGTTGCACACTAGTTATTCTCGAGGAAAAGCTCACCAGTTCATGAAATTGATCATAATCTATCCAGGTATGCCATTTGCCGCTGATCTTGAACTTATCCACCTTTGCCAGTAGAACACAGCATGAGTGAGCATGCTCACAAGCTACTTCGTACACGCCACCGCTTTTTAATGCCAAAGCCTCCGAGAATTCTTTTACATCAGAGTGCCATGGTACATTTTCCATCGTCAACTTGGAAGTTGTTGACCTGGGCGCATCGTCACAAAATATCAGGGACTAAATAAGCAATTGAAGAGACAAGCTGTAATAAACAGACAAGAAGATTAAAAGGCACTTACGAGCCACAGTATGTTACACCCTTGATTTCAATGAAATCAGGTTGGCCGAGGCTTAGTAATTTTGCGTAACCATCTATCTCTTCTGCATTCCAGCCTTTAACCAATGTCAGCCGGTAGACAGTTCGTTGATCTTTGTCATGAAGGGACTTCAGAGAATCCTAGGGCAGCACCAAATAGCACAAAAAACAATACAGATCAGTATTTGCAAACCTTATGTTCATGATGTACATCTAGAAATATTCCTGTGTTACCAGAAAACGCTCCCAGAAGTCTGAAAACAATGGTCTGTCCACAGCCTTCAAGCTTTCCTTTGTAGCTGCATCCACACTGACATAAAGCTGCAACCATATAACACATTTATCTTTAAAACTTGTTGCTCTGAGCACTTAAATGCCAAAATAGATCTTAATTCGAATTTGACCTGAGTGATTGGTTTCAGTGTCTTAATCTTATCAGGAAACTGGGCATTTGTAACAAGAAATGTAGATATGTGTCTGCGGTGTAGCTCATCAACCAGAACATTTATCTCTGGATACATAATTGGTTCACCAACCAGAGATAATGCACAATGTCTGGGGGATAGACCCTCTGCCAGCCTCTCTGGCTTTACTCCTGAAAAAGCATGAAGCAGCATAATTATTTTTAACCAAGAAAGACTGCAATGATATTGCTTGCTGATCCATGGCTGGCTAACTAATATTCTTACCAGATGGTAAACAAAGGTTGCTCTTGCTACGTTGTGTTCATGAAAAAAAATTTAGAAGCTTTGCGTCTGATAGATCTTGACATCCCTTATTTGGCATTTTGACATGGTCACTTAAAGAATATGTGAGGGAACTCTGTTCAGGCTGTTTTCCGTATATGCAAGTAAAAATTTGCAGGCAATGGAATGGTCACAGTCTGATATTCCATGGTTTTAACTAATTGTTTGTGTGGTACAATATGTAATGCATTCCTCACCACTCATGAATACTTTACATAGGACTTCAGAAACATGCCTACCTGGTACACCTTTCATCTGCTTAACCATCTTTGTGTGTTGATCGATTGCAGCATTAACAATGTCAAGAGGATCATCAATTTTCCATTTCCAACTCTTCCCAACAGGATTTGTGTGATGCCTCCAACAAAACACACACTTATTTGCACAGGCTAGACTTGGAGTTGCCTCCATGCATCTGCCAAAATGAGCAAAACCGAAAAATAAGAAATCAAGGATGTAAACTACTTCTCATACAATATAAATTATGATTTTTCTAAGACAGCAAGATTCTAAGTGGAAAAATATGAACAAAGATAAACATAGGATAACTGCAATTTCCAGCCATCTAACAAGCATTCTGCATACACTGCTACAGAAGCAAAATTTTCACCTGTGACTTTCTATGCCATAAAACGAGTGCTTGTAACACCCTCCACGGCCTCGGAGTTGTGACTTAGTCCATCTACAAATCTTCACCCCACTATGAGAACCGATAATCTTGTAGCCCTGCAATAAACAAAGGGATTGCCGGGTTGGTTTTGGATAGACTATAGATCAGATCCAGCAGAATGAAAACTATATGCACCAAGCACATGAACTACACTTGAGAACAATAAAATGTTACCCATCTATGCAAATTGCAAAGCATGGCTTAACACTCATAACTGATGTGAACATATGTGATCAAGGTATTCCCTGTGACCCTAAAGCTCCTAACATGTAACGGGAATTGCACATTATGTATAAATAGCAAAACGTATAGAAATATGATGCTCACTTGCTTCTCTAAGCTCCTAACATGTAGCGGGAATTGCACATTATGAATAAATAGTAAAACGTATTAAAAACTTGATGCTCACTTGCTTCTCTAAACTTGTTCTGATGATTGGAGTGACCATCTCCCTCACACCATTCTCCCCTCCATTGGGCAGAGCCCCCTCCACCTTCCCATTCTGCCTCCTTGCCGGTGCCTTCCCGGCGATGTCCTCCATGTCAACCTCCCCGCCATCCACCTCCTCTTCCTCGTCGTCATCGGACTCCTCCCCTCCCAACTCTAACTCATCAAATCCATCGCTCTCTCCCTTGGGCTTCTCCTCAATCTCCTCCCCTTTCACCATCCTCAGCACCCTCCCACACCACTCCTCGAATGCGACATCGAGATCCCCGCCATCCACGTCGCCCTCCCCAATGGAGACAACTTCGACGGCGCCGAGCGCGCGCAGCCACCGCGAGAAGCTCCTGGCGGCGGCGTTGAACGTCTCCCCGTAGGCCCGCGACCCGACGCCGAAGACGGCGAAGCGGAGGTGCGACAGCAGCGCTGCCCCCGCGCGGAAGTCAGCGGTGGACTCCTCGAGCCAGCGGGCGAGGAAGGCCGCGGCGGGCGGGGGCGCGCCGCCATCGTGGGTGGGGAGCACAAGCAGCAGCAACGGGACGGAGGGGAGGTCGTCCGGGTCGAAGCCCGCGGCGTCGGTAGGGTGGGCAGTGACGCCGGCCTCCGCGAGGCGGCGGGAGAGGCTGGCGGCGAGGGCCTTGGAAGTGCCGGTGGCGGAGGCGTAGAGGAGGGTCGGGGTAGGGGTGGGGTCCGGGCCCGGCGAAGGGGGTGATGGGTTGCGACGGAGGCGGCGGAGGCGGAGGGACTTGTAGAGGAAGAAGATGGAGGAGGATGAGAGGAGTAGGAGGGCGAGGTGGGAGGTGGTGGAGGCGGAAGCGGAAGCGGTCGCCGTCGGGAAGGGAGACATAGCGGCGGCGGCGCGGGCGGGAGGGGCAGCGTGGGAGGAGGAGGTTGCCCGATTAGACCTTGGGTTTGGGGGGTTTTGGACTCTTGTGTAAAATTCGTACAGTAATTTAAAAACAAAAAGGACCTAAGAGAAAAGGGTAAAATGCAGCTTCTGGATTGCATAAAATAAGTACCTTAACCTTTGATTGATTTTTTTCAAGGCAAAATCATAGTCCTGTAGTACCAAAAGATCTTAATTTGCTCTTAAACAATATCCATCTACAGCATAAACTGCAATTTGCTCTTGAGCCATCTCAATTTCTGCGTGCTAAATGGCTACATGATCATGTGAATTTAAGATTCATGTTATAAATTGTTGCTTTTCTGAAATACAAGTGCGGATCACAGATTACGAATTTATGACATGGAGGAAACATTGTTTCTATTCCAACATTTTACAGGCATGTATGCTTTCTTGTAGAAGAGCAAAATGCACAGTACTACAGGAAAAGGCTTCGTTCTGGTCTTACGTACAGTATTCACACTTTTTTACAACTTTCATTCGAACCAAGCAATTGTTCTTAGTGTTACAATCTTTACAAGTTTACATTCTGCTACAATTTACAACAAATACAAACAGATGCTCTGTTTAGTGTCCGGCCTGGATTTCAGGACGGGCCTCTTCCTCTGAACCTCGAGCAGGATGCTGCTCCAGAGACAGTCGATGGCTTAGCATATTGTTTGGTGCAAAGAATGAATCAAATCGTGACCCAGATTAAGAATTCAATAGCTGTACGCCTGTACCACTTCAAAATTGGTGTGTTGGGGGACTCGTATCAACAGATTAAATCATGGCCGCCAAGTAGTTTTCTTTACAGACATGATCCCCTCCTTGTCCTTCCTAAATGCCATCACTATTTCCCAATGCAATGATTTCAAAATTTTCTCTAATGGATCAAGGATCTCAAGCTTCTCTCTGATGATGGCCCAACCTCCAGGCCTCAAAATTCGGTCCATCTCAACCACAATTGAGACAGGTTGCTTACACCTACATAAGCAATAGCACATCAAGCATTACTTTACTTATTAATGCATCAGGACACAGAAGCTAGATGCTCAATGTTTCCATGAGTTTGGAACTTACGCAAAATGATGTGTCCTAAACGAGAGTTTTTATGGTCCTTGGGAGGTGGTGCGAGATAGAGATATTTTTAGTGTTAATCAGGAGGTACCTTATACCTCTGTATACTCCCAAGGACCGTAAAAAAACTCTCCAAAAGAACCATGAGATACAGCATAAACAAGTGGCTTCCAATAACAAGATGAAACCAAATATTATGTGAATCCCCAAAACTAATCTTTTTATAACATACCTGTCCTTCAAGCGTGAGAATAAGTGGTCAGCATGTAGAAGATCATATGACCTTGGATATGTGCTAAATGGTTCACACCAATCATGGTAGACACCAATCAGCCCAAGCTCGTAGATTATGTGTAGAGTGTCCGGAGCATGAACAGGAACAACGTTCATGACCCAAACTTTTTTCGATGCCAGTGCAGCAGCAAATCTGCAAGGAAACAGTCACAGCTGATTCATTACATATTTATTTTTAAAATTATACTGCATAATTGCATATTACTTGGAGCAATTCGATTAATCTATCGCCTATTGGTAATTAGAAAGGAGAAGAATACCCTCCAAATACAGCTCTCATATCCAGAACATTTCGGATATTTGACCAATCGATTCCCAATCCATCCAGATATGATTTCTCAATAACAGCCTTCCAATGTTTATGATCAGACTCCACCCTTGTTTGCAAGTCCCCAAGCCACTCAGGAAAAGTTTCAATCCTCTTGGGCCACTCTTCAGGCCATTCACTGCCTCGTTCTTCAATACCAATAGGAGCTTTATGCAGGCAATGTCTGATCAGAGTATACCTAACAGGGAAAACCAAACTTACCGTTGTACAAGCTTACAGAAAAAAGATATATCTCAATGAAATGATGTAGTCATGTCGTCCAAGTAATCATCTTACCATGCAGGAGCTTTGTTCTGGTCTTCCTTACAGAATGGAGGATCTTTTGTTGCTCTCAGATCATATATCTCATTTGAAGGTGGTCGTTGAAATATCTTCATTCCAGCTTCACTGACATCATCACTATTGTAAGCTATCGCATTCCAACATAACGCAGTCATTGAAGCTGATATTCCTGTAAAAGAAAAATTGGGAGGAATGTGAATAGGATTATGCAAATTTAAGCTAATTTTCCTAATAAGACAGAAAAATATCAGTAGCGGAAACATACATGACATGGAAATGCATACGCTTCTTTAATTTAAAATGGCACCAAAACTACAATCATTCCAGCTTTTTCTACAAATATACAACTTCAACATACCTTCTTCACTCTCAAGGTCACCATGTTTGCTTGATATAATGAAGTATCCTCCTGGACGAAGGATCCTATTCATCTCTAGGAGAAGCTTTCTACCTAAGCCATGGAATACATGTAATTGCTTAAGATGTAACAAAAGATAGTAACATTATGTACACAAAAAAGGAATGCAGCAGCATGTACATACCATTAGCATGCCATGGTATGTTGCAATCACCACAGTGGATAGCATCAAATACACCACTAGGGAAGGGTAACCTTTTTGATCCAAGACTGCCAACTGTTGCAGGGATGCCACGTTCAAGGGCAACTTGTGCAAGGTCTGTTTGATCATTCATAAGGCCTAAAGATAGTGTTATCACATCCTTCTCAAGTAGAGCAACACCAAAGCCAGCACTTTTGCATCCAATGTCCAATACTACTCGAATATTTTTACCCCAGTCAATATCAGGTGCCATCTAAGTGACAAAAAATGTAATGTGCAGATTGTGTTAGGCATTAAGACAAATGGGATGCCTAGAAGAACGAATAAGGCAACATGTGGTTCAATGTATTTGCATTTTTTCATACATGAATTAAACTTATGAATTCACATTGTTTTAACCAGGACACGGAACACAGATCAATGGAAACGAACTTTTCATTTGAGAAAGCCACCTAGCAATCACCCTTCAGGAATCAGGATAGGTATTAGAGGCACATCAATTGATACACAAATGTCAAGTTGAAGGGGGTGTGATTTTACTTCTGACTGTTCAGCTATACCGTCCTATGCTGACAAAAATCATCTAAAGGCACAAATAGTCATCAACCCATCCTCTACAGACTACACATCATGGTCAATAGTAAACATGCACAACATATGTGCTTTATCAGACAAATATTGTTTTCACATTCGGTTTCTAAGGGGAACTCTTTTAATCCTTCAAGGAATGTCCACCCACTCCTTAAGCATCATGCAAATAGTTATGGAAAAAATTCTGAAAAGAAACATCATTGAAACAGTATGCATCTACCATGAACTATACTACAAAATTTCGAGTGTAAACTCGTTCTCACATCAAAAAACAATTTGGCTTATCAACCTACTTAATATCCTTAAGCCACGTTGCAGGATAGAAGGCAATGTGAAGAAAATCGTATCAAGGCATTTCGACAGTAGTGACCAGAAAGTGCTAGTGCTACCTTTGCATACAGCTATCTTGCATCTAAGGGAAATGAAATGCTGTACCATTTGTTACCTCATCGATTGATTCAACATAATGCCTTGATCCACCTTTGAATTCCCACTCCACAGGTGGGAACATCAAGTAATCGCCGGTCCGGTTCAGCCAGCTGTGACCCTTAACATAACTTGACAATCTAGGATGTCCAACATTCCCATACCAAACCTGCAAGCATGGCAACAGTCACCAAAAGAACAACTTTAGAAATCAAATCACTATCCATATCCAGCTATGAATTATGATCCACCTTTTCTTTCCTCTCCGGCCATGGGGCAGGTGTCTTATACTCCTTGGGCAGTGATACAAGGCACCTCACCGGCGACCTCGGGCAGCTCCGCTCGTGGTGCCTCTGGCTCCCATCCCCATCAAAATCCACGCAAGGGATGTAATGGTGGCCGCTCTTGGTGCTGCAGTGCTTCCAGTGGTAATGTGCAGACGAGCTGAACAAAGGTGGTAGCTTCTTCCTCTTCTTTGTAGCTTTCTTCTGCCCCTCTTCCGCCTCCTCGCCGTACCCGTCTCCCTCACTGAGCTCGTCGACCTCCAGCTCTGGCGCCTTCTCAACTTCCTCCTCAGGCGCCTTCCCGTCTCCACTGTCCTCGGGCATGGGCAATTCCGCCTCCTTCTCCTGCTCTTGCTCCTCCTCTGCCTCTGCCTCTGTCTCCGGCTCCGGCTCCTTCTCGGCGGGTTTTTGGTCAGTTCTCGGAGACGATTCAGCGTGATCCGCCTTTGCCGCAGTGGTATCCGGCGATGCGGTGGCATTGGGGCGGTGGGATCCAGACGGAGAATGTTGCTTCTTGTGGCTGTGGGAGCTAGTGGGGCTGGGCTTCCTGTGGCCGCCACTGGTAGTGATGGTACTGTGGTTGCGGGACGCAGGGGGAGGGTCGACGATGTCAGCGGCGAAGGAGGAGCGCTCGGTGGAGATCTGCTGGGACGAGGAGGTCGGGGAGAGCGAGGTCCAGATGATGGCGAAGGAGAGCCCGAGCGCGATGGCGATGGAGACCTTGGCGCCGAAGCCCAGCGGCGGGCGCCTCCTCCAGCATCCGAGGAGGCCGGAGGACGCCCCCGGGCGCCCCGGCGGGCCGCGCGACACCGTCATACGGCGGCCGGCGGCGGGTGCGGTGGCGGTGGGTGGGGCGCGGTTGTCGGTGGAGTGGGCGGAGTGGTTGGCGTGGACCGTGGAGAGGAGAGGAGTGCAAGTGAGAGGAAATGAAATGGGGAGAAGAGCAAGGGACAGTTTGAAGGTGAGGAGGACAGGGGGATCACGTCAAACAAAATGAGTTATATAATTAATTAAGTATTAATTATTTTAAATTTAAAAAATAGATTAATATGATTTTTTAAGTGACTTTTATATAAAATTTTTTAAAAAATACATCATTTAGCAGTTTGAAAAACGTGCTCGTTATGTTGTTACTACTGGCTTTATTACTACTTTTTAAATTTATATTTTTGTACTGGTTACTGACAACTGAAAATACATAAATTTTGTCCGGATTAAGTTGTTTCATATAAAATTTTCTATGTTGCATAAAAAAATTCTTTGGAATGGAGGAATTCTTTAAGGAATTTACGAGAATTGAACTATTTCTTATGAAAATTCTGTAAAATTTCTACATTCTAAATGAGTCTTTTATGTTATATGTGAGAAGTGAATTTCTTGCCAAGCATTGTAATTCCATCATGAATTCGAAAAATTCCTGCACTTGTAGTTTATATACAAGGAAAGTGGTTAATTGACATGAGACAAAGTTGCACTGTAAAAAACGAGAATAAGTGAATGACCATTTTTCCAGTCCTATTTCTTGAATTGGAAAATTTTAAGTAAAGAATTGAATTAATTAATTGAAACTCATTTGTACCAGCCCTGTTTAATTTGGTTTTAACACTTCTGTCGGCATAGGTTAATTTGAACCCTCATGTTTATTACTCCTAGAATAAGAAACCACCAAAGCTCTTACTTTAATATACCAATAAAAGTGGTGCTTTTAAAAATTAGATTTGAGTCATCATGAAACAAAGCAGGGGGGATGTCATTTTTCTTTTAGGGATGCAGTCATTCACTGAGCTGGACATGTCACCAACAGGACGACGGATCTCCCACAAACGGTTTTTAATTTGTCAAGTGAAGCAAAGTTCAGAAAAGGACGCACATGCTCCATACTACTTAAAAGGTTAAAACATACTCCTACACCAATAATGTTGGTATAATCAATATAAAATGCGGCCAAATAAGCACCATAGCAAATGTGGTGCTCACTTCAAATTTTTTATTCGACAGCAATAATTATACGATCGTACATATAATTATATAAGTTTTATAATATGCAAGATGACTTGTATTTTGGCTAGCTAGTGAATCGGATCGTTCAAATTAACTGGTAAGTATGATGTTTTAAATTTGATGAAATCTTAGACGTAGTTCGAATCTACTAGTTTAGATAAAAACCCTCCTTATTTTTTATGAACATACTTTCCAAATTACTGAACGGTATGATTTTTATAAAAAAAATTTAAATAGAAGTTACTTTAAAAAATCATATAAATCTATTTTTTAAGTTTTTAATAGTTAATACTCAATTAATCATATGCTAATAAATCATCTTGTTTTACATTATATTCTTCTTTTTTCCTCCTCGCTCCCTCACTCTCAAACTGCTTTCATGTACGCTCAAGAGAGCGCATACGTGAGCGTGGTTTGCGTTCATGTCATTCAATGGAGAAAAAAAACAATGGAGTTTCTCTTCACCGCTCAAGAGAGAAATGGCCATACATACATACAGAGCACCGCACCCGGCATACTCCAAACTGGAAGCGAAAAGGCAGCCGCATCGCCTTGCGGCCGCCGGAGCCGTACGATTGAGAACAGCTTGCCCGCACGTGCTTGTCCTCTCCTCCCCGCAAGCTAGCCCGCTATTAATAACTGACCGCATCGCCCGCCGTCGCCGTCGCCGTCGCCGTCCGCGCGCGCACGTCGATCGCACGAGCTAACTAGCTATGGCGAAAGCAAGCGCGGAGCCCGGCAAAAAATCGCGCACCACCCGTGCCCCGACTCACACATGTGCACACAAAAGCTCTCCTCTCCCAGAAACTAGCTAGCTTTCTTAGCTAAAAGCTCATGTACGTGTGGTCCTCTTTTCTTATCTCTTCCTAGCTACTACCTCCCGCACCTTAAAATGGCCCGGTCCATGTAAATTCAGCTTGAGGTTTTAGTAGCCTACTAGCTTGCTTTCTTGCTTGCTCTGTCTTCATATATATGAACCCGGCTGGCTAGCACTAGGACATTGTGTGGTGGTGTGTCATGTCGAAGGAGGAGGAGAAGGTGACGATGGAGGCCGGCGTCGTCGTCGTCGTCGTCAATGGCGCCGCCGAGGAGGCGACAGAGGAGACAGAGATCGCGGCGGTGATGGAGCAGCTGGCGTCGTCGAAGGGGGTGAGGGCGCTGCACGCGCGGGTGGAGGCGGAGTGGGGCCCCGTGCTGCAGAGCGCGTGCCAGACGGCGGCGGCGAGGGCGCTGTGGGCGCGCGCCGTGCGCGACCCGGCGGCGGGGGTGCTGGCCGGGGAGAGGTTCCTGAGGGGGCTCCGGGAGAGGATGCGGCGCGACGAGGAGGCCGGCGCGCGGGAGGTGCACGGCGTCATGATCGCCGTGCGCACGCTCTGGTTCGACGCCCGCATCGAGGCCGCCGTCGCCGCGCTCGGCGGCGCCGCCCAGGTCGTCCTCCTTGGCGCAGGTTCGTAACACACAAACTTGTCTCTGCCAACTGCGTGCATGCTTCCCGGCAAAAAAAAAGAAAAAGATAAGAGATCAGGCACCGTGTGCATGCATATGCATGTAACATATACGTACTTATCGTCCGCGCACAGGATGTGTATATGCCACGTACAGCACTGAAGCTTAGTGTTTCAATACGTATTCTACGTATTATACAGATGCATGATAATATGTTACAGTGGCACTACATAGATAAAAACATAAACATGTATTCTTGCAAAAAAGAGAAAACATTTATCAACTTTGTACACTGCCCCATTCTAAATGGCTTATGAATTACAGATTACCATGGCCATACTTCCTAAGCTCCCAAATGTATGATTTAAACTAGACTTTAAAATTTTTAATATTTAATTCGTTCGATTTGTATCCTCAAGTAATTATTATAAACTCAATTTCATCTGTCATCCATTAACATTTTAGAACACATGGTCAATTGGCTGGTCTTCTTCCACGTTGTCCACTTTATATGTGGCAAGCAACTTATGTGCTCTGCTACCCGGAAAAAAATGGGGAAAAAAACTACGGTCTCTTTGCAGAAGATTAGTAGGACTAAGAATGCCGAGATATATAGAATGTAACCTTGCATAAGTGCATATGGACTAAAGAAAAAAAAAAGGAAATAATTGTGGCTCGCAATGAAGACACCCGGCAAGATAACAGCAAGAGCAAAGCTATCCAGCAATGTGGGGATGCAGGAGTGGGACGTTCAAGCTTTCATAGTACTGTTTGTCTGGACTCCACAGAGCACGTCAGCTTCAAACAGGAAATGGATTCCAATGCCCTGATATTTGTGTCCTCCCTTTCGTACTTTCTGTTAGATCCCTTCACCGCATCATTATCTGTTGGCACGATGTACACCATGAAACTTTTGGATTTTATTGCCCAAGATTAGGATTACATTTACACATAACTGCATAAGGTTTCAACATCAACTTCATCACTATGGGTGTGATATTCTAGAAACCAAGACGCAAATTGGCATTTCGGTACACGAGAATCTGTCAAAACTCTGTGCTCGAATATTTTGGGATTCAAATTATTTATCAGGAATTGCCAAAACTGCCATTGCATATGCACATTCTAGCATTTCATTTTGCACGCGTGACATGATAGCAATCCATAAAAAAAATGCCTGAATCGAACAAAGACGGCGAAAAGATTCAATTGTTTTCTTAAGAATTTCGCAAAAAACATCTGTGATAAGTGATACAACCTTTTTCAGCTGAAGAATGAATTCATTTCCCACAAAGCATATACATTTGTAGACCAGTTCTTATTGGCAAAAAAGACTAACCTGGAAAAAAAATGAATTTGTAGGGATGGATGCGAGAGCCTATCGACTGAGCTGCCTGAAGGAGTGCACGGTATTTGAACTTGACTTCCCGGAGCTCCTAGAAATGAAATCAGATCTTCTTCACGAAGCAATGAGTTCTGCAAATAATCAGAAACTCACCATGATGGCAAAGTCATTGATTAGGGTTCCTGCCGACATACAAGATGGAGACTGGATGACCAAGCTACAGAGCTACGGCTATGTTCCTGAAAGGAACACTATATGGGTTCTTGAAGGCATCCTCTATTACCTTCGTCATGTCCATGCAATGCAAGTCCTCGAAACCATTGTGGCCTGCCGTGCCTCAGTCCACACTGTCCTCCTGGCTGACTTCATGAATAAGAATGCAGTATCGCTCTCTCAGACAATGTACCATTTCTACCATGACAGCCCTGATCTCCTGCTGCCTTCTATTGGGTTCTCTCAGGTAACCCTGTCACAAATTGGAGATCCACAAGCACATTTTGGGCTGCTAAGTCACCCGCAGAACCTGTTTGATAAACTGAGGAGATTGCCAAGATCAGTGGAGATAAACCCGGAGGATGGCACACCATGCTGCAGATTGTATTTGGTGGAAGCCTCTGCTTTTCCAGATGACCAGACCACTAAACAGGACATTTAAGTCCATTGAATAGTCATTTGAAATAATTATGCCTTTTTTTCATCTTTTCCCTGATTGCTTGTGGAATTCATTACCATTCAAATTTCAAATCTAGATGTGAGTATGTGACCTGTATAGTACCATAAAGTTGAAGGTAATCCAGAAAGTCTTACCAATGAAAAATGTATTTCCAAGGTTTTGCCCTATTATCCATTAATGCATAATGGCTTCCAAATAATCGTGGTTTATTTAATAACCATCGATTAGAACAATCAAAATAATGTCGAACTAAGAAAAGAGGAAGAAAACAATATTCTATTTAAGTTTAGTTTACTTTTTAGTTGAATGAGTATCATGAACAAGAATAGGCAGGTAAGTTGTGGAGCAAAACAGATAGAAGACCTAGAAGGGCATGAGTGAAGTAAAGAAAGGAAAAGATAACCTTCCAAGTCAAACCTCCTTAGTTATTTCAGATATTTCATTTTCCCTGCTATGGAATGACTATATATTTTACCATAAATAGGATATGTCAAATCAAATATACAAACTGGTCGGACAACAACATGTCCTGATGAAGAAAGTAATGTAACCTTACCTCGTGGGCAGATTTAGGTTACTCTGAAATTATTTATGCCTCAAAGATGCTTCTAGGAAATTCTAGATACCTAAACAATCTTTTACACTCTGTTCAAATTTGTCAATAGCAGAGACAGTGCTCAGCAAGCCATCCTTCATCTTCTCTCTGCAGTATAGGGAAGTTGATAAGTGTCATGGATTCCTAGCTTGGCAAATATTCCAAAGAAATTCAACAAAAATCACATGTAATGGACATCCTAAAACTCCTTTTGCTGGAAATTGTAAAGGAATGAGCAATTGAGCACATCGTCGTTTCCATTGAATTCCTCCATTGTAAAAAATAAAATTACAAAATCCAGTTCATGGGAACATGAAAGATGTTACAGACTGAAAGGAACAGACAACGTAATCCAAAGAATCACACAACTTGGTTGCTAGTAACCACCAACAATGACATAAGACCTACCTTAATTGTTTAAAGAAAACTGACAACGGAGTTTGAATTATTTGCCCATGGATGAGTTGTTGAATATGCCATAGCTAGATGGTAAAAATAGATAGCAGCATTGCAGAACTCAAATAACAACATTTCTGACTATACCATATGAAACATCAAGCTATTCTACAGTTACGAGCCAAGCGTATTCCGAGTTTTCGACAAGTAACATGGGAAAAACAAATATAGCCGGTGTGGCCATAGTACCCACCTATCAGCAGTGAGCTCAAAGTTACTGTAATCCACCACAGTTCCCAGGTCGGAGAATGACCTGTACAGAGCAATTTGTAAGTAACTTCTGAGTTTGCCCAACATAATACAAAGCAATTTGGTAAGTTCCTTCTTTATGTAACGTGAGCGTTAAACCTACTGTATTAGCTCAGCAAGCCTAGCATCAGCTTCAACCTTGAGAGGGTCCTTATCGGTGAGAAGCGATGCAGCATTCTTCAGAATCAAGCTGAATGTGCAGACCTGAAGAGCAATTCCATCAAACACCTGGAGTACCAAAAAACAAAACCAATCATGGCTATCGTAAGCCCCTCCCTAACCTCAACTCCGGTCCGCGACTGTAGCGCGACGAGTGAGTTCCTCTTCCGCGGCACGCAGTCTCGCCCTGCCGCACCGAGCAGCCGCCCCACCTCCTCGGCGTCCCCAGCACCCACATTCGCCGAAGCTACATTGAAGCCACGATTGCAATTTGCGAAGAACCCATGTGGTCATAGTGTGAGACAGATTAAGCGTTCACTAGCTGAGTAAATGGAGTTACCGAGAAGGCTCTGGGCTTTGAGTAGGATGTCACGGGAGGCGGCGATGGGCGCGAGGAGGAACCGCGCCGACTTCTTCTTCTGCTCCCGCAACAACTCCTTCGGCCCAGCTGCGCCATCCCAGCAAGAAGAGCAAGCGGAGAGGAGAAGAGTGAGAGAACAGTCTCCGGCGAGCTGCAACCATTACAGAATTAAGGAACTTATTCGTACGGATGCCGAGGGAGAAGGCGGCGGCGGCGGGGCGTGGCGTCGAGCCGGCCACGGCCAGGATGAGCGCTAGTAGGGCCGACCGCCGAGAGGGAAGGTCCTGAAGCGCTTGTGACGGCCGCGAGGACTCCCGGGAGGAGCAGGCGTCGCTGGTCCTCAGCCGGAGAGGTGGCGTCGCCGGCGCCGGCGCGGGTGCGGTGAGCGAGTGGATGACGGGCATGGTAGGATAGGATCGAGATCGCCTGCCTTCGCTGTTTTGAAGTTACGCTGTGCCATCAGGCTGTACCGGCCGGTGAACTAATCCAGCGGCTGGCAGTGCACACCGGTGCCCATACTAAGGGAACGCTGAAGAAAAGCCCAACAAATTCAGTTTGGCTGGCCCAACAAACAAATCCTGCGGAAATAACTCAACCCAGGAAATCAACACATGACTCTAGCAGAAAATATTCAGTCTGTTACTAAGCGCTAATTGATGGAACTTACTGCATGCTTAAACTATAGAATTTTCCTCAATAGAATTTTTTCTTTTTAAAATTTGTATGCCCTCTTGTTCCACGTTTTTTGCTTAATAAGCCTTTGTGTACATACTCATGTTAACCCCTGTCATAATCTCGTTGTCTTGTTCTTTGTTCTTTGTGCAGGCACGACATGCTATCGTGATCGTAATTCTGCAAGCTAATATATATTACGTGTCAGGCTAAGCATTATCCTAAGTCGTATTTTGTTGCTACTATATGCCACTTAAACAAACTTTGAATGTAAACAGGCGTGAGTTATGGACACACATGAGTGTCTGCATGTTGTATTTTGTTATCGTGCGACCTAACTGTATTTTGTCAGGCTATCTATGTCGTCGCTGTGGATGGGCGCGGCGTGAAGGAAGAGCAGGGCCAAGCAGACGCTCTTGGTGTTGGACCTCGCGGTGATCTTCGACCCGGCAGACGGAGACAGTGGCAAAGACAGGGGCGGCAGGTCATCCTGCACCAGAAAGGTGAGGATAGGTAGCGACGGCGGCTGGGGCAACGTGGCGCGGGACAGCAATCGGACACAAGAGTCACTGGGAGAACGTGACGGTGATGGGGCAACGTGCATTGAAGCCACATCTCTGTATAAAAATTTAAGGCATCTATATTATTGATATTATCTTTAATATTATATTTTAACTATTAATTTTTTTAAGACACGTATATTATTAATATTGTCTCCAATATTATACTTTCACTTTTAATTATTATTATAATGTATTATTAATAATTATGAAACTAATATATTATGAACATCGAATGCAAATCTAATGATACCACTGCACGATATTAAAAATACGCTATCTCTGTTCTAAAATATAGCTATCTTTAGCTATGTGTCTAGATTTATACTTAACTAAAGATAACTATATTTTAAATTAGAGGAAGTATTATTTATTAGTTAAATATTTTGATTTTACATAACATAAGAACATCCTATATTATACGGAGAGAGTATTGAACACGCCGACGTAGCAGGATCTGCCCAGCCTTGTCCATCACCACTCCGGTAATGAGACTACCGCTAGAATAGAACCCTCTCGCTCTCGCTCTGCTCCTTCCGTTTTTGTACGCACACCGAGGTTCTCATTCCCTCGCGGGATGTTGCCATGAGCTTTGTATCGGTTTCTATTCAAGCGACGCGTGGAATGTAAAAACAGGTTTTTTGTACTAACTGCTTCTTTGACTTTAAGGATATCAATGTCATGTCAAAATCACTGCACTGCACGCATGCTAAATGTAGGAATTCCAAATATGTGGGAAGCTGTGGAAATCACTTTGAATCATCAGAAAGAGTAATGCTATACGTATTTAAAATTTCCTACAAACTTCTTACAAACAAAAAAATCTCAACTGTTTGATTAAGTCCATTGAAAATTATAAAATGCTAAGATTCAATCATAACGTGACACATCAACATAAAAAAGGTTTAGTTTTCTTTCTATTTTTAAAGTATGAAACAAATAATCCGTTTAATATGATAAATAAAGCTGAAAAAACAGCCTGTTCACGTCCCTAATAAAATGGCAACTAAAAAAAATTTTTTTTTAGAAAAAATGAAGTTGCGAAAAGCAAGAACGATACGTGCAAGCTTGCATATCGGAGAATACAATACGTGAGCGTAATTGGAACTTATAACTTGGAACAATGGACATTGATGCGTCATGTTGCAAGGCTGCAAGGTTCGGCTGAACGAATTGATTGAAATGGAATCGCATCACTCCATCTTTTCAAAAAAAAAAAAAAAGAATCGCATATATAACTCCAACCAGCCCATCCAAAGTGCAGTCACTGGAATTATTAACTATTTAACTCCATAACACAACCACACAAGATGCTAGATTCGTGATTGATCGCATCACAACTTCATAAAAAATCTTTTATTCTATCCTCCACAACACTTGAAACAAAACTAAGTTATGCAACATATCGAATTTGTTCGATATTTTTGTCCTGGCAACATCCTACGTATAAAAGAATCGAAATTTCTGTGCAAATGATACAGTGATTGGAAGGAAAAAAGAATTTCCCCCCAGCTAGGCCTCTTAGGGCCCGTTTGCTTTACCTGAGGCTGAAGTTTATCGGTGGCACGGGTGACGTAGTAGTTTATTAGTGTATAATTAATTAAGTATTAACTATTTTAAATTTAAAAAATAGATTTATTTGAATTTTAATAAATTTATATAGAAAAATTTTAAAACATATTCGAAAATATACTTAAAAAAATAAAAGAGTAGCTAACCCAACAAGCTAAATAAAACGGTCTCTTAATTTGATAAGATAGAAGCTAATGCAAGCCACGTGTTTCAGTGTTTTCACCGCGAATCGGGTTCGGGGTTGGCATCATAGTCTAATCACGCCGTCCTAATCCCGACCTTAGCAGCAACAAAAAAAAAGCTTCTGAAAATAGATCGGATCGATCACTGGAGTACTGATCTGTTTGTCTCACGCGTCGCTGTTCTCACTCACGCAACCTTAAACATGCAATTTACAAACTTAATTACAGGTTTGCACAGGCATGCGAAAGTTTCAACAGAAAGGTCATGTCATCACTTATAACCAAATCTCGAGTGCAATGATCCCTTTCCAGATCTGCTTGTCTTATTGGTTATTACACTAAACCCACTCTCACAACACGAATTAGCTATTGCAGGTGAGTGAGAAGAAAGAAAAAATCATGTAAAACGAGATAAATCATTAGTGTATGATTAATTAAGTATTAGCTATTATAAACTTAAAATATAAGTTTATATAATTTTTTAAAGCAACTTCTATATAAATTTTTTTTAGCAGTTCAAAAAATATACTAAAAAATTAAAAGAAGTTTTCATCCTCTTCCTTTATATTCCAACAGCCCTAAACAACAAGCTCAGTTAAGAAGAACATGTGAATACTTTACCAAGATAAGGACCATGAGACCAAAGAACTCAAGGTAGGACTGCAAGCAAAGTGCAAAACTGACCAGCATGTGCCAAAGTGCAACTAATCGATTGCTGGCTGCTTGATGCTGAGCTAGAAGACGGGAGTGCTGCCGCTGCGCATGCAGCTACTAGTGGCGCAGACGGCGTGAGTTATCTATCTATCCAACACGCGGCGGTGGGGCCAGAAGGAGAGGCAGGAGACTCGGAAAAGCGACGGCAACGACGGCTTTTGTTCTCCTCCAGGAGCTGGGTGATCCAAAAGCCCACGTGGAATCCACGGTCCAAATTGCACGGGAAAATCTATTCAACAGCCAGGATGCCCCTCCATGTTGACGCCCTTTGTATGCCTAGATCAAATATTGATATGCTCACCAGTGAAATTATCGTGGACAGTTATTAAATCGCTCTGTTTTGTAAATATAAATCATCCGTATCGAGTCTAAATTATAAATTGATAAATTAGGAGTATGTCGTTGTGCTCATTTACTTTTTGTTATCTATGCGTTTTACCTCCACTAATATAGTTAGCACAACTTTCTTAAATAACAATGTTATTGGGAATACAGATTATAAAACTTATTTTGTATGTGTTACCTTGGTATATTTTATAATACATTTATGTATTCTTATTACTAAATGACAATATATAGTGGTGTCAGTGAAGTCCACAAGTAGTTAGTACTTAGGAAAAATAGGTTAATTATATCTTGTCTTATCTAAATGTCGGCCATATGCTTGTACTTCTGTACATCTTATCCCGCCAATTCTTAAATGCCTATATCGTCGCATGCATGCTAAAAACCTAAATTTAGCCCCTCTCTCATCGTCAACCTCCTCGCCCTACTGTCTTCTTCTCTGTCTCTAATAACTAATCGCCATTAAAACCAATTTTAATAATCTCGTTTCAACTTTCTCACATTATCTCATCTACCACACAAGGTCATCCTCACGCTCACATACACTCAACGGCTCCATGACTACAACCGTAATAACACTATTATGGATTAATCCAACTTGTATGATATGATACGGAGGATATTTGAAATATAGGGAGATTAGTCCACTTTTTTTTAGCAAAACCGCTTCCATAAGCGTTCGTGTGGCCGGAGCAAAATCCCGGAAGCGGTAGCCGAGCCACACCGTCCGTTTCCCCTCTCGCCCGGAACGACGTCATTATTGGCCTCGCGAACCGCGAGGGCGAGGCCTCGTGCTGCTTGGCGCGGCCCCGGCCAAACGCATCCCCACCACCACCACCACCTCCTCCCGTCCCGTCCCTAGCTGGCTTCCAACGCACGCGAGCCTCCGCGCATCGGAATCCCCACGCGGTCCTTCCCTCCCTCCACTTGTCCCCGTTGCCCCGCCGAGCGGCCGGCCACCAATGCCCGGCGGCGCGCGGTGAGGGGGGGGGGGGGGCAGCGCCGCCGCGCGCGCCCGGCCGTTTCGGATTCTATTCCTTCCTTCCTCCCCCCACCCCACCCACTGCTCATTTATTCCCACGCCCCGCACGCTGACGCCTCGTCGCCCTCGTGCCTCTGCCTCGCCTATTTAAGGACGGCGCGCACCGGGCCGTAGAGCGATATGCTCTTCTCCAGGAGGCCGCTCGCCGCCGCCGCCCTCCACCTCGCGCCCCTCTCGCCTCCCCTCCTCCTCTTCTTCGCGTCCGCCTCGTCGTGCTCCTCCGCCGCGTCGGCTTCGGGTTCTAGAGGTAAGCGCGGTTCTGGGGTGTTCGTGGATTTTACGGCGTTTTTTTCTTCTGGTGAATTTTGCGGCGGATGCTTAATTTCGCGGTTCTCTCGTGATATTTCTGTGCCCGTGCTATTCAACTCTGGTTTTGTTGATGTTTTGTTTTGAAATGGTGGCTTTGATCCGTGGCTAGTCGTGGTCTCGTGGAGGCTAACCGTTTCGATTTTAGCCGTTCCATGGCCGACGTGGTGCGGTTATATTTGCGGTTTTTTAATCATTTTTTGATGGTTGTCTCAGCGAATTCTGCGGTGCGTCTCCGTCTACACTGTAATTTTGCTCTTGTTGGTGTATTTTACATGGCTTGATCAGGGCCTTTTGCTGAATCGGTAATGGCAATTGGGTATCATGGATATTGTTTGAATTTTAATGTATTCTTATTATGCATCACATTTGAGTTATCACATTGTTATAATGTCCGAATGTTTAGGGAATGCGATAGTAGTCCAAATGTTCGTTTTACTCATTTGTGATCGACTGATCATCCGTCAATTTACCAAGATGCTGGAATTCCAGATTGTGGAACTGAACTTTTTCACTGATTACATGGTGAATACCGATTGTTTAGCGTGCTCTATGCTGAAATATTGATCTCATATCAATCAGGCTGCAGTGCTGTAAGGATGGAGACCGGTGCGGTGGAACCAGCATCAACAGGAGCAATATGGTCAACACCATCAGTGGAACCTAGAACTATTTCTGTTGGGAAAGAGATATTCTGCAATCGGTCACTCAACATGAGGAACATCACTGCGGTAGGATTTGATATGGACTACACTCTTGCGCAGTACAAGCCTGAGACATTTGAGGCCCTTGCTTACCATGGCACAATAGAGAAGCTTGTCAAGGACCTCGGCTACCCTGAGGAGGTTAGTTGCATTGAAACATGCATACTTGTTTGGTGCGTAAAGATAAAACTGAAAAAACCGTTTTAGCCCTATATTAGTTGGTTTAGATGTTTGGAGTTACTGTGCCAAGTTCTTCTCTGTATAAACTCAGATATTTCACTGTACATAGGGACTTTTCTTCTTCTCTGTTTAAGACTGTATTGTTTCACTGCCAGAAAAGTCAAATTGTGATAGAACTTTCTTTGTAGTTCCGTTAGCACCATCGAAGTGTAATTTTTCTGAGGTTTGAATGTAACTTTGTTATTAAAAATATAGCATTATGGACTGTTGGGGTATTCTGATAAATTTTTCATATCATTTCTTTACCTGTCTTGGGTAAGAATATTTATGGATACGAAAACAAAGAGAATACCACTACAATTTGTGTTGGTGTATACTGATATTCTCATGCTCTGGAGTTTGTGTCATTGACTACAGACGTAATAGGCTGGTAAAAGTGGCATTTAATGTTCTTTTGCAAATTTGCTTGTTTCATACATCGTTTTTTGGAAATGTCATTTAACCCATTTCATAATTAACGTTTTGATGCTGAGATGTATGAAGCAATTGTTGCTTTGTTTCCTTTTTCTCTGAATTTGATATACTATGTTTTCATTGTGCAGCTGTTAACATGGCAGTTTGACTGGAAATATATGGTCAGAGGATTAGTTCTTGATAAGAAGAGAGGGAATATCTTGAAGGTCAGCTATTGCTGGTTGAACTCACCACACTTATGTAGAAATAGTATTATACATGCTTATTCTGAAATGGGAGCCATCATATAAGTCAGCAACCATCTAATGCAAGTGATATAAATTGACATAAAATGTGAACCGGATTGAGGAAATCCATGCAAGATCAGAGGTAGCACAATAATCAAGAGTAATTGGGTCATGTTCTCATTTTTCTTTTACATAAAACCAGACTTTCTCATATTTATATTGATATTTGATACCTACTATCGATACTTGATTGGTTTTGTATGGTAGCTAGTTTGAACCTAGTTGTTGCCTTTTTTTTTTCGTTAATGCTTAGTTTTCACTTCATATCAGATGTTGTTGTTGAACTTCAACCCCTACTTTTGCGAGTAACACGTCTCTACTTCAAAATGCTTATCGTTCACTGAGCGGTTTTCATCACTTGAAAGTACTGTTTGTACCTCTTCATTAAAAAAGTTCAATTGCTAAGATGCAACAGTAGATGTGCCATGTAGGCCTAGCATACTTTCTGGTGCCATTGAATATTCACTGCTATTTTTTTCTTTTTACTATGCCCTCTATGCTACAAAATTTAATGTGATAACCCTGTGTTCCAATTGTTGTATAAAGAATATATCATACATTCTAAAATTCAAAAGTTTTATATTAGATAAAAACATATATGATTTGCAACCAAACGTATATCCATAAACAGCCTTGCTAAACGCAAGAGGTGGTGTTCTACTAGGTTCTTTATATTGTATGTAAGGGGCATTTCTAAATATTTTTTGCTGTAGTTATGAGCTGGACATGGGCAGCTCACTGTTCTTCATTTGGAAAAAAAATTGATTCTTTTTTTACCGTTTGGATGGTGCAATATCAGATGGATCGGCACAAGTATGTGAAAGTTGCATATCATGGATTTAGGGAAATGTCAAAAGAAGAAAAAGTTTCTGCATATGGAAGTACATTGATACGAGATTCCTTTGATGAGCCTGACTATGCCCTCATAGACACACTTTTCTCATTGGGTGAAGCCTATCTATTTGCTCAACTTGTTGATTTTATGGACAACAATCCTGGAAAAGTACCTTCAGGCACTGAGTATGGTTATTCAAATCTGTAGTTGTTGATTGTCTTTTTACCTTGAGAGCCAAATTGTTTGTATACTGGTTTTGTTTGAGCTTGCATTGTTTTTTGGGTACAGCTATGCACTTATGTACAGAGATGTGAGGTCTGCTGTTGACTTGTGCCATCGTGATGGAACATTAAAGAAAATGGTTGCAAAGGATCCTAGCAGGTAATAAAACCAATCTTTCCTTTTCTGTATTAGGCTAGTTTGATCCAATGACATCATGCACCATTTCCATTATTATAATTTAAAATTCTATATTGTGTTGATCGCATTAGGATTATAATTGGTGCTGCTAATTTATGTAATTCGAACTTCACAGGTACATCAACGAGGACTTGGCCATTGTCCCTATGCTTGAAATGATTAGAAAATCTGGGCGCTCGACATTCTTGGTGACAAATAGGTATGTGGCTCCCTATATTATTTCAACATCCACAAGAGGCTGGTGTGCTTGCGTAACGTCGAAGAAATGTGTTATTACTTGTTAGTGTTTTCTTTTCCTATATTGATGTAGTTAAGCAAAATGGTTTTGCATCTTGCTGCATTTCATGTTTTCTGTCTTTTAGTAACAATTTCTTACTCCCTTGACATATGCTTGTCCTTGCAGTCTGTGGGACTACACAGATGTTGTCATGAACTACCTCTGTAGGCCATATACCTCAGATGTAAGCTCCAGTCACAGCCACAAGTGGCTTGGCTATTTCGATGTTGTGATAACAGGAAGGTTGGTGTCCTCTAATGTTCCTTGTTTTGTTCTTTTGTTTTGTTGTTGATATCTGTTCTGTGAAGCTATTTTGATTCCTAAACTGTTTTTGAACTCTTCAGTTCAAAGCCAGGGTTCTTTCATGATGGTAACCGTGCAGGACTGTTTGAAGTTGAGCCTGATTCTGGAAAACTTTTAAATGCTGATCTTCATGTTAGTAATATGACTTTCTAGGTATAGTTTTTCTGTACGCTCCATAGTTCTAACGTTCCGAATCTTCTTTTGTGAAGATTGGAAGCCCCAGATCAGGTCAGCAGCCCTCAAGACCAATCCACAAAGTTTACCAGGTACTTATTTTCCTGACAGAATGTTCGTAGTACTTTTCCAAAAGTTTTCAGCGGTCAAAATGCCATTGGAAACTAATATGTGACATGTTTTGATTATTGCACTGTCTATCTTTGCTCTAGTAACAAATTATAAGTAGGATCTATTTGTTGTCATATTTTTAACAGGGTGGAAATGTTGGTCATCTTCACAGATTACTTTCTGTTGCTTCTAGTTCACAGGTATCATCATTATTTGTGGCTGGTTGCGTACTTGCATGTTTTTTTACTGATGCTAAGAGTGTCATCTTATAATTTTTCATAGATAAAATCAAATAATATATCATCTTTCATTGCATAGGTCCTATATGTTGGAGATCATATTTATGGAGACATACTGCGCAGCAAGAAAGTCCTAGGTTTGTCTTGCTGTTCATTCTCTCTCTCTCATTTTTTATTTGATAAATATTGTATCATTTGTTCTTTTATTGCACAGAATACTGAGTGGTGCTGTGATAGTTAGATAAATGAGTACACTTGCAAAAGTTAATTTGAATGCTATTTCCACTCAACTTTATATACTGCTCAGCAATGTTTAAACACCTTTTTCTCTTTGTTTTTCAATTATCATGACAATCTTTGTAAAGTGTCAATTTCAATGTGGAAAAAGATGGCAAATCCTTTGAAAAACAGTGTATCATGGCATAAATGTTACTGTTCACTCTGTTTGCATGCATCATCAGTGCCAATTAGCGAAGATGTGAACTTTGAACATGAAACTAGCAGCAAATACAATTTTGCTCTTCAATTCTTAAGTGATCATGTGCTGTAATTTTCTTATAGGTTGGCGGACAATGCTAATAATACCAGAGCTGGAACAAGAGGTGAAACTTCTTTCGGAATCAAAATCAACACGAAAGGTACCAGTTATACTCAGTTTACCAATCCAGAATGAATCCTAACAGTGAAATCATACAAGTCCTGAGTTAGCATTCTATGCAATGACCAGCGTGCAATGCTATGCTAATAACATGATCAGCATTCCTCTTTTCTATGGCATTTCCATTTGTAAGGATTAATAACATGATCAGCATTTCTCTTTTCTATGGCATTTCCATTTGTAAGGCTTTGTTGTTGTTGTTGTTGTTGTTGTTCCATTTGTAAAGCTTATCGGTTGGATGCTGCTGATATTTGTTTCCAAAATTTTTTACTTGGAAGCTAGCTGCTAGCCCCTCTCAGTAGCATAAAACCATGACCGGCTGTTTGGGTCTTGTACCATTCCTGGAAGCACTCTGCCAAATGGCACGTCTAGAACTTCCATGAGAACCTAGTAGTAAACTACAGCTATTGCCTTCATAGTGACAATGTAATTTGGTAGTGAAAGCTGCTTACTGCTATGAGTGAATTTAGCCAACTCTACTGTGAATACTAATATTTGCATGCCAATCACTCAGAAGCGCATAGTAGTTTGAATTCAATCTTTTAAAATTTCTTTTTTACGATTCTTATGTATATAATCTAATAGGAAAATGGTTCTTGTCAGAACTCCGTATCGGTAGTTTGCAGAGGATGACATTAAGTAAAATTTTCAGTGTATCTATTCCATTTAGGGGAAAACAGGCCGTGCTGAAAGAAGTCCAGAATGTTGAGATGTTGTCTGGCCTGAAAGCTTTTCAAATCCTCCCTTGCATAGTTACATGGTGCCAAATGGAGTTATATGCATGATGTTTTGTGCATGCTGAGCTGATTGTGTTCAGTCTGCCAAGCAACTGGTTAATTACCCTTTTGTTATGTGCTAACCTAACCAGGAGCTTAGGCATCTTAGGATGGAGCGTGATTCAATTGAAGATAGAATCCATCGTCTTGAATGGTCGCTCAAGTATGTCAAGAAAGTATCAAGTTCTCTATTTTGATTAGTTCTACATTTTAAACATCTTATGTCTACCGTTAATCTCTTGCTTATAACATTTTTTCAAAATTTATATGTAATAGATCAAACTAACCAAATTCTAGTAAATCATCACATGCCACATCAATCTGTATTCACTACCAATAAGTCCTGAAGGCCTGAACAACACTTTTTACAACCACTTCAAATAGTAGTTTTGATACCTAGATGTGATAGCGAACAACAGCTCTACTACCTTCTACCTTCCTTTTTTTTGCATGCAGTGTATAGTAAGAGGTTTTAGACATTCCCTGGTGGTTTTTGGCATTTCCTTCTTTCTGTGCCATGCATTTCTGTCTTACCCCCATTCTTTTTTGTCCAGGTTTGAAAATCTTACAGAGGATGAGAAGGAAAAATTATTCTCGGAGCATGACATTCTGCTGGTATGTATTCATTCTGAGTTAGTAATGGTGGTTGGCATTTGGTACTAAAATGAAAATGATACATGTCTACTATGTGCTGACAAAAAAAGGAAACCATCCTCTTTCTGTTTAATGATGAGCTTATTTGCTCGTATGAAGACAAAATGTGAATGTGAGAGATGTTGGCTGGAAAGTGGAAACTTGGCCACCTGGGTTTAATGTAGGTAATCGGATTTACCAGCCTGGACTTAAAACCAGATAAAAACTTAGAAAGTTTTGTACCACTCAAAGATCATCAGTCTAGGAAACTTCACGTTTGTGGTAGGCTGCAGACTAGCACAGTACTGAAGCATATTGGAGGCCTCATATCTGAAAATCAATTCCTTTTGCTTTTCTGTTTTACCCCACATATTTCCAAATTTGAAATAAATTTTCTGGTTACTTCCAGTAATCAGTTAGATAGCGGGCTCTGTCTTTTGTTCTGATAACAATATCTATTCCGGCAGAGTATGGTCTCATCTTAAGATTTCATTTGCTTATCGTTTTTTTTGGTACTGCAGCACAAGAAGGAGCACGTTCGCCGTCTTCATCAAGAGGCTCAAAGGCAACATCATCAGAAAGTACTTTGCTTATTACAAAACCTTTCAATATTCTTCAATATTGAACACTTAACTAAAAAACTTTTAATTGTAACTACCTTTTCTGGACTTCTGGATAGCCTCTTCATCCGTCTATTGATTGCTACTTTTTATTATAATTTAGTTCCATAAGGTGTGGGGACAGCTCATGAAGACAGGTTATCAAAACTCCCGATTTGCTCATCAGGTAACATGCTGTTAAACATCATCTGGCGTCCTGTACTGAAAATTCATGTTGGTTGCCATCTCAGCATCTCTGGCAGTTGACACAAGGCTCTGTTTTCGTATGTTTACACAGGTCGAGAGATTTTGCGTGCTTACAGTAGCAGTCACAAACTTTGCTTTGTATTCACCCAACAAGTACTACCGTCCAAGTGAAGATTACATGCCCCATGAGTTCGATGTGCTTGGGCTGTAGGAGCTCTGCCTTGAATAGAGTTTGAGCTGCATCTGGACAGGAGCATGATCTTACCTGTGACTCTTGTCATCGAATAACATTGTAGTTTCTGTTAATTTTGTAATCAAAGTGTGGGGTTGATCTGGTGAGTGTTCACCTGTTTTTTCAAGTTATCGCTGAAAAGGAAGCGAAAGGTTTACCTGTAGCTATTATAGTCGGCCATAGCAGATCAAAGCGAAAGGTTTACACGTAGTTATCATAGTCGGCCATAGCAGATCAAAGCGAAAGGTTTACACGTAGTTATCATAGTCGGCCATAGCAGAACAATTTAACTGTACCTTTTGTACATAATAACAATCTTAAAGCGAAATTGAAGGACTGAATTGTTAGTTGAAAGTTTAGTCCTCTTGGATTCTTGTGTTTGGTGAGGGCCTCTTGGGTAAAGCTCTGATGCTAAATCTGAAACGAGTGGCTAACAAAGGGGTTGCATCTAACGGTTTAACTTGCTTGCAATATTTGCAGCTAATACGTGGTTGGCACTCAACATCCACTTGTACTTGAGGCCGTCAATATGGTGATTCTGCTTGATTTAACAGACAACCCATCGATCAGGAAAAACCAACTATCCATACTTTTTGTGAAGTATTTTCTTGCCTTTTTTAGATTGATGTCAGAAATCAAGAAAAGATAATGATCGAACTCTCCACCGCACCGATATAATTGGGAAAGGCAAAGTTCTTTAGTTATCATGTTCATAGCGGATATCTTTTGGTGGGAGTGATCAGTCAAGGTGCCCATAATGCAACTTCATTTTAGAATTTTACAAGGTCCGTAAACTTTTGCTGTACACAAAATTTTGTCTACAGAAATCGTATTGAACTAATCAATTCGTTTTATAAAAAATCGTATCTGTACTCCGCTCCTTCCAGCGCGCGTCCGAGATTTTCGTCCGTCATCCTACTGGTTTGGCGTCCGAAGTGCGTGCCCTCTGTCCGTTGTCCGACTCCCGTCTTGCCCGCTCGCTCGCGCGCGACGCCCCCAGCGCTCCAGCCAAACGTGACGGCCCCAAACTCCCAAATCAAATTCTCCTCCATTTTTTTTCTTTGCCCTCAATCTTTCCAGAGAAGAGAGAGAGACTCTTGAATCATGATTGGGGAGCGAGAGAGAGAGAGAGGGGTACTCTCTTCTTCAGCTCCCACTTAATTCACTTCCAAATTTGCTCCCGTATTCTTGTGATTCTTTTTCCTGGGGGTGGTTTCCTGGTGTCACGGGTTCCTGGGTTATGGTGTATTCAGTTTTTGGGTGGATTTGGTTCTTGCTTGCTCATGTTTCCCCTTCCATGTCTCCTACCATCTTCTTGTTCTCTCAGTTGGATCTCTGCTTGATTTGGAACTTTTGCGGCAAAATTAGTGGTTGGGGAGCATGGGTGTGTACCTTGGTTCTTGGTTTATCAAAGATGAGCAGAACGAAAGGGAAAGAGCCTTTCTTTTCAATGGGAAAAAGGGGGAGAAGATAAAACGGGATGAAGGGATGAGCCACTACAGGAGAAGCGGAGCTCAACCAGGTCGATGAGGAGGAGATTGCCGACAAACCCAAACAACAATCGCGGAACCATAGTTACATGGAGCAGCATGGAGAGGCATCAGTCAATCATTGAGTCATCGTCATCCAACAGCCCAGTCACATGCATCGACAGATTGATCCACATCGCTGCCGTCGTAGAGCTTCGATCCACGATTAGCCACTGCCGAAGCTTGATTAATTCACCGTCGTCGGAGCTCGATTCGGTGCAACCCTAAAGGGAATGTCGCAGTTGAGGATATTGGGCGAGGTATGCCGGTGGTGGGGACCAAAACGGAGATGCCAACGCTGGTTGGGGAGGGGATTCAGGTGCGACAGGGGAGGCGATGGGAGACGGTATAGGTGGCCAAACGGGCGGACCGGGCCGGCACGGACCGAGGCACAGTCCGGCACGGCCCGCTACGGCACGGCCCGTGTAGGCACGGTTCCTGTAGCGGGCCGTGCCGTGCCGGCCCGCGTGCCTCCCCCCGGCCCAGGCACGGCACGCCGGGGTCGTGGGCCGTGTCGTGCCGGCACGGCCCGTCGGCAGCCCACCGTGCCCGGGCCGGCCCGGTCCGCCGACGCCTGTCGCCGCGTGTCCGGCGTCCCCGGCCTCCGCCGTCTGCCGCCGCCCTCCGCCACCGCCTTCCCGCCTGCGCGCCGCCACCTCCGCCGCCGCCTCCCGCGCGCGCCTCCCCGGCCTCCGTCGCCTGCCGCCGCCGCCTCCCCGCATGCGCGCCGCCCCCTCCGCCGCCTGCCGCCGCCTCGGCCTCCCGCCGCCTCGGCCTCCTCGGCTCCTCCGCCTCGTCCCGCCGCCTCGGCCTCCTCCGCCCCCTCCGCCGCCGCCTCCCGCGCGCGCCTCCTCGGCCTCCGTCGCCTGCCGCGCCGCCTCCCCGCATGCGCGCCGCCCCTCCGCCGCCTGCCGCGCTCGGCCTCCGCCGCCGTCGGCTCCTCGGCTCCTCCGCCTTGTCCCGCCGCCTCGGCCTCCTCCGCCCCCTCCGCCGCCGCCTCCCGCGCGCGCCTCCCCGGCCTCCGCCGCCTGTCGGCCGCCCTCCGCCGCCGCCTCCCCGCCTGCGCGCCGCCCCCGAGGCCGCCCTCCGCCGCCTCCCCGCCTGCGCCGAGTCCGACCGGACTGAGTCACTCTCACTTAGTAAGTGAGAGTGACTGAGTCTGAGAGAGATGAGTAAAAAAAGAAAAAAAGAGACTTAAAAAATTTTAAAAAATTAGAGGAGTGGTAAAAAAATATTAAAAAAATGTAAAAACATTATGTAAGATGAGTAAAAAAATATGAGGGTATTTTTTGATGATATTAGAAGAGGAAATTTTTATATGTTTAAACAAGCAAAATAGAAGAACATATATAATTATGCAATTTAATTTCTACATAGATATAGAGAAAAATTGCGCAATGACCTTTATTGATTTTGATATTACACAGCTGCCTCATTAAAAACTCTGTCATGTAAAAACTCAATTTTGAAAAAACCATGACAAAGAAAAAAGAGTACAGCTAAAGGTCAATACTTAAAAATAAAAAAGATTACTCTAGTTCCTCATTTTGTAGGTAAAGATTTTCGAACTGCTCAGCCAAATCTTGGTTCTCCGTGGTGTGTTGGGCACGTTCCTTAGCTAGCTCCCAGTCTTTAACCGCAAGTAGCATTTCTACCACCTCACTGCGGAGATTTATTTTTCTCTCCTCAATAATTCTTCCGCAAAGACTGAAGGCCGATTCGGATGATACCGTAGACACAGGCACCGTGAACACATCCCGTGCTAGCTTTGAGAGCACGGGTGTCGGCGAAGTAGGACAGGGGGTCCCACATGCCCTGGGGACGCGTGGGTCTTCGGCCACGTGGATCCCCGGGGGGCACCCTTCCACCGGCCCCGGGCTCGTGCCCGGGGCGCTACCGCCTTCGGTCGCTGACGGCCCCGGGCTCGTGCCTGGGGCGCGACCGCCGACGGCCCCGGGCTCGTGCCCGGGGCACTATCGCCATCGGCCCCGGGCACGCCCCCGGGGCATCGTATATATCAGCTCGGCCCCGGGTCCTCTTTGGCCTCGGGCCCGAGCCTTGCCTCCGGGCACAATTCACTGCCTGCCCGGGGCCCACATGTCGGTCCCCGGCAGGCTCTGGACCAACTACTCCGCCACGTGTGAGCGTCTCCCAATGGCCCCCCGTGGACACCCGACTGCTGTCAGAAACCTTTTGACTTCTGAGGGAGGAGTGTGCGCTGAAGTCAAGAAGAGTCAGAGACCCTTGACTTGGAGGCGTACGCCATCACGTCTCCACGTTCCAGCCGTCCTCCGCAGCGACCTACCCGGCGTGGACGCAGCAGGCGCCAGCAGGCGGACGTGCAAGACAAGACGGCGACAAGACTTTGACAAGACAGATCATACCTAGCTCTCTCACGTGCATCCGGCGTTGTGGACTCCCCTCATCTATAAAGGAGGATCCAAGCCACAGGCACGAAAAGAGGGAGGAGGCCGAACCGGACAGAGCTTTCCCCGTCTTCTGCTCCCGTGCTCCTTCTCTAGCCCCTGTTCCTCTTCTCCGGCTCCGGCTGTGAGCTAGCTTTACCTTGTAACTACCATATTACATTCATCCACCACAGATAGCATACACACAGGAGTAGGGTATTAGCTTCCGAGCGGCCCGACCTGTATAAAATCCTCGTGTCTCCTCTGAGTGTGCTGTTCATCGTCTTCTCGCGTATCTTTCTGCTACACCTGAAGCCGGCTTCGCCTGAGAACTACTCCCTGGCCGAATCTCAAAGGGGGGCTCCCGACTTCCCGCCCGTCGAGGTTTCATCCTCCGACAGCTGGCGCGCCAGGTAGGGGGAGTTTCCTTTTCAGGTGGTACCGCCGGCGCCTCCAACACCAACGCAACTCATGGAGGAAGGCCATCGTCCGCGGACTCCAACAATGGCCACGGCGACCTCCACGATTTGGTTGGACCGGACGCAGGTTCAGGAGGACGCCCGGGTCAGATCGACTCGGGCAGCGAGCGGCGCGCGAACGCGGCCTGGCAAGTCCTGGGCCCCGACCAGGTCTGAAGAAGATGGCAAGCTTTCACGTTCCGCGCTGCGGCGGAACAGGAGGAAGCGCCAGAAGCCAAGGCGGCAGCCAGAGCTACGCCACGGCGACTACGGGCAGCTCCCGGAGCTATGATGCCCGCGGAGGCGATGGTCGCAGCATGCGGCGAAAGGCCGCACGCGCGCCCCACCCAAGCGGCAAAGCCCAGAAGTGTGCCCTCTCACCAGACGGACTGGCACGACATCACGGAGTGCCCACGCCATCCAGCGCTCACCGAGAGTACCGAGCCGCCATAGTTCGGGTGGTGCGCTACCACGACACGGATCGCACGACATCACGGAGTGCCGCGCCGTCCAGGATGGCCGAGAGCGTCTCAAGCCGGCGCAGCCCGTGGTGGTGGCGCCTTCCACGACATCGGACCGGCACGACATCACGAAGTGTCGTGCCGTCCAGCGCTTGGCCGGCGCCTCGAGCCGGTCGAAGACCGGAGGTGGTGCGCCGTCCACGAGACGGATTCGCATGGACCTCGTGGAATGCCGCGCCGTCCAAAAGCTGGCCGAGCGCGTCAAGAAGCTCCGGCAGGAGCAGTAGCGGGCCCGAGCCCGACCGAGGCGGTTCGGATGATCCGAACCCTTGGCGGACGGTCCGAGTCCCTGCTCCGAGCCGGAACGACTTCGACGGGGCACGAGTACCCGGACAGTACCGCCTCGGCAAGGGCGGACCAGGGGAACTCGTCCTAATATTGGTACATATCCTTACCGGCACTTGTCAATCAGCTTTTCAGTTAGGAACCCTTGTCTGCCCCGGTCGGAGCCTTGGCCCGCCGGGCGCGTAGCTCGCCCCGGTCGGGCTTGGCTCCCGGGCGCGTACTTGCGTCGGACTGCGTAGCCCGGTGGGAAGCGTCTCCCGGCTCCCGCACCCCGGCACATGCTCGCCCGGTCGGAGCTCGGCTTCGCGGCGCGACTTCGCCCCGGTCAGAGCTCGGCTCCCGGGCGCGTACCTCGCCCCGTCAGAGCTCGGCTCCCGGGCGCGCTACTTGCGTACTTACCCGGTGGGAGTTTTCGCTCCCGGGCACATGCTCGCCCCGGTCGGAGCTTGGCTCCCGGGCGCGTGTAATTGGCCCCGGTTGGAGCCTTGGCTCCTGGCGCCCAGGTACATAGGGAACGGCTGCTCGGACTCCATCGGATTAGGTGGCAAGTCCGGGCGGTTCGTCCCGACCCAGTCCGGGGCCTCCGGGTTCCGGTGTGATAGTCCGGACCACGCCCGCCCTGTCCGAGCGCGAATCCGGGCAGCCGCTCCCGCCGGTTGAGGACCTCCTCCGGTGTCGAGAGCTCGCACCCTCGAAAGGGAAGCTGAGCCAAAACACTGCCCCTGACAGGCCAGAACTCGAGAGCGTCCTCGCTACCCTCGGTAGCGGGGCTCGTGCCCACTCTCGCGCCGTGGCCTCAGGCCGTGACGCGCGAGTCGATGGTTGGGCGTGCACCAATGATATTCTGCAGGCAGCAAGCACGGTGCTCGTCGTAGAGCACCCCTCGCCCAGGCGAATGCGCGCCTAGGAACATGGCGCCCGGAATGACCCTCCACAGGGCGCGAGTACCCGGACAACATCGCCTCGGCATGGGCGTGTCCGGGGAAGTCGTCCCGACGTGGTCCATGTCCTTGCCCAGGCCTCCGTGCCCAGGCTCATGTCGACCATACACATCAAGTTGTATTTCAGTCCGGGGCCCCTTGGATCCCGGGCACATATTTGAGCCGAGGCTCGAATTCCCGAATCCGCGCCCCGGGTCCGACACCGAGGAGCCGAACCAGGGCGGCATCGCCAAGGCGAGTGCGAGCCTAGGAACGCGACACCCGGAATAGGGCGCGATAGCCCGGATAGCACCGCTCCGGCGAGAATGCGTCCGGAAGATCGTCTCACATCCCATATTCAAGCCCGGGCCCCCGGAACCCGGCTTATATCAAACCGTATCCCAGTCCGGGCCCCCGGGTCCCGGACGTATATCCTTAGCGCTAGCCGGGCCCCCGGGGCCCGAACACATACCGGACTCGGGCTCGCGAGGGAAGCTAGTCCGAGCTCCATCCTTAGGCACAACAAGATTTCTCCAAACCTACATGTATAAAACATCCTGTAAGTTGCGGTAAGCCCGGGCCACCGTCAGATTTCTCCAAGATCTCAGCACTGGCCGGGCCCCATGTATATACATTTTACATAAGCAATGTTTTTATATCCTTCCCGGCCTCGTTCCTTTCGTCGTTTCCATGTGTTGCGTTCGTAGCATGGGATGGACAAAGGAACGAACCGGACGCTCTCACAGTTCACTATGTGCAAGTATATTTTTCCCAGCGGTCCTGGGGACGATTCATACCACACCTAGCTGGACCCCCGGGAGACCTAGTTTCTTCCTGGTGTACCGGCCGAAGGTCGTTCTGTCGCCAGGACTCTCCTTCGGCTCCCGGCTACAGCACTACATCGACAGACATCAACCACGACGATATGCATCTCAACAACTCGACTTCCTCGAGGAACAAAGGTGGCGCACTCCGCTCCGCGTCGCTCGTTACCAGCAAGGCCTCAAGCGCTACCTTTGGGCGTCAGGTTGGGCCCGATCACTTCAGGTTTGGGGTTCGAATCTCCGCCGTATCTTCGTACGGGTCGGAATGAAATCTTCCCCGTGGGAAGGCCCTCCCTGGTGATCGGAACTTCCCAACCAGGCTCGGTAAGCCTGGGAGCATCTTCACAAATATTATCTGAAAACACATCCTGTAAGTGCCTCTAAACCTCAACACTGGGCAGGCCCCATGTGTACTCGCCTTCCAGAGTATATTTTTTATCGTTTCCGAGCTCGTGCCTTATCATTTCTCTATGTCGCGATCGTGATGATCTTCCCCGGGGCATAATCGGGTCCGCCCATGCGGTGGCTGGGTGTTGCGCCTAAGCATCTGTTCTTACCAGCGAGCTACCGTATCCATCTGCTAAACCCCGGACATCGTCTAAGCCCCGGCTTGCGGTGCCCCGCTCTGGTTGGCTTCGGGCTCGGTTTTTTCCGCTGCTAGGGGGTAGATTCCTTATGCGCAATCCTTTCCTCCGCTCGGTCGCGACCGCGAAGAGCCCCTAAGAGGTGGTAGACGCAACGGCTCGCAACATGGAATGGACAAGGGAACGAGCCAAGTGCTCTCACGGTTCATCATGTAGAGCCTGTCGTCGCGGCATCGCTGTGCTCCTAGGCCAACGGGCTGGGGGCATGAAGGACCCCGAATCCGGAAGACGGAAGGGACGAGCCTCAACCAATTCCGCAAGTCTCCGCGCTCGGGCACCCGCGACACTTGGGTGCCAGGCCCCGGGCCCCCGGGGACCTGGGCGCGACGGCGATTCACAGCGGATCGGCCGATGCTCGGCGCTCCCGAGGGAGAAAACACCCCTGTCCCGGGATGGTGCTCGCGAAGCCATGCCGCCCTTCGCAATACCCAGATGCGTAACCTTATCCAACTTTACATACTACTCAACTTGTATTTTTCCTCTATTTGCATGGTCAGCCTAGTTCCCGGGGCGCGGAGGGCCCGGGGACCCGGAAGATGGGCAGGGGCCGAACCTGCGAATTTCGTCGCTCGCCAAGCTCTCGTCCGGACTGCTCGCGCCCCCGGGAACCGAGCTCCCGAGGCGTCCGACGGCCGCGTTCGCCGCCTCCCGGGGCCCGAACTCCCGGGCAAGCCGGCTGCGCCGGGGCCCGGACAGGGGTCTCGCACCCTAACGGCTGTTCGCAGTTGCTGGCCCTCGATGTCGGACGGCGCCGATACTCGACGTCCCCAGAAACGGGACCCCGAGTACAAGCGACCTCCGAACAACACAATAACCAAGGTACGAAAAGTATAAACATGACCATATACATATGCAAACATCTTCTTCGTACAAGACAGGCGAAACCGGGAGCGCAAGCACGAGCGAGGCCCGGAAACGCCGTCGCACGAGGAGAGGTCGCTGGCCTCCTTCGACCGGACCCCGGACGACGACAGAAGAAGGGCGCCCGGGGCATGGAGGGCCCCCGGACCCCGAAGGCGCCCGCATAGCGTCAGAAGGAAACCGGCGTCTTCCTCAACCTCCTCGTCAGGCATCAGCTCTTACGAGATGGTCGCCGCGGTCGAAGAACCCTGCCTCCGGGGCAGCGGGCTCGACCACGGCCTCCGAGACTTCCTCGCTAACCGCCCGGAGTCCTCGCGGAACCGCCGCGACGTCCTCGGCGATCTGCCCGAACACCTCGCGAACCACCGCGACTTTCTCGCGAACAACCGCGACTCCCTCGCGCACGCCGAACTCACACCCCCGGACGCGAGCCTAGCCTCTTGGGCCCGACGCGTTCTTCCCGGGAGAGTGTTTCCTTCTCCCGCGCCTCCATCTCGGCCAGGCGCGGGAGAACTCATCGGCGGCGGATTAGGTGGCAGCCTCCAAATGGACGATGCGCCTCATTGCTGCCGCGGCTTCTGACCAGCGTCACCACGAAGAAACTCGGTGGCGACAGTACGGGCGGCAAGCTGCCGCCTCTCCATCACGACCGCTGGCCCGCCTTCCTCAACACTTTCGTTCCATGATTCCAGCCCGGGTCCCGGGTACGTATCGCATCTAAATCAACAAATCGTCAAGCTACGTCAGTGCATGACGAACCAGGCGGACCCAGCGTCCCCTCCTTTCTTCAAGACGTGGCCCTGTTCCTGGCCGGGGCAGACCCCAGCCGAGCAACAGGGCCAGGGGCCACTGTCGGCGAAGTAGGACAGGGGGTCCCACATGCCCTGGGGACGCGTGGGTCTTCGGCCACGTGGATCCCCGGGGGGCACCCTTCCACCGGCCCGGCTCGTGCCCGGGCGCTACCGCTTCGGTCGCTGACGGCCCCGGGCTCGTGCCTGGGCGCGACCGCCGACGGCCCCGGCTCGTGCCCGGGGCCACTATCGCCATCGGCCCCGGCACGCCCCCGGGGCATCGTATATACCAGCTCGGCCCCGGGTCCTCTTTGGCCTCGGGCCCGAGCCTTGCCTCCGGGCACAATTCACTGCCTGCCCGGGGCCCACATGTCGGTCCCCGGCAGGCTCTGGACCAACTACTCTGCCACGTGTGGGCGTCTCCCAATGGCCCCCCGTGGACACCCGACTGCTGTCAGAAACCTTTTGACTTCTGAGGGAAGAGTGTGCGCTGAAGTCAAGAAGAGTCAGAGACCCTTGACTTGGAGGCGTGCGCCATCACGTCTCCACGTTCCAGCCGTCCTCCGCAGCCGACCTACCCGGCGTGGACGCAGCAGGCGCCAGCAGGCGGACGTGCAAGACAAGACGGCGACAAGACTTTGACAAGACAAATCATACCTAGCTCTCTCACGTGCATCCGGCGTTGTGGACTCCCCTCATCTATAAAGGAGGATCCAAGCCACAGGCAAAAGGGGAGGGAACCGGACAGAGCTTTCCCTGTCTTCTGCTCCCAAGCTCATTCCCTAGCCACTGTTCCTCTTCTCCGGCTCCGGCCGTGAGCTAGCCTTACCTTGTAACTACCATAGTACATTCATCCACCTCATAGCCACACACACAGGAGTAGGGTATTACGCTCCGGCGGCCCGAACCTGTATAAATCCTCGTGTCTCCTCTGAGTGTGCTGTTCATCGTCTTCTTCGCGTATCTTTCCGCTGACACACCCTGACGCCGGCTTCGCCTGAGAACTACTCCCCTGGCCGAATCTCAAAGGGGGGTCTCCCGACTTCCCGCCGTCGAGGTTTCATCCTCCGACAGATATCATAAAAACCTAGTTCTAAAACACATATATACTAAAATACATGTATAGGTACCGTATACAAGCTTAAAACTTACAAAATTCATATCTCCTAAATAAAAGTGGATAAAATAGAAACTTCTTCACCAAAATTCATCAAGGACCAGTACCAACCCACAGCATAGGTTCCACACACTTTAAAGTAATTGGACATTTAATATTATTTTGTAACTAGACGTATTCACGTATAAGACTTCCAAATAATATATATATCTCAAATGCCAAATACTAAATTAGAAATTCTTTCACCATATTTTGTCTAAAATTATACTATCTAATACTATAAATAATAATCTGATAATCTGACAAGACTACCCTATGAAGTACATGTTAAAATTTACATAGGGTATAAACATTGTATTTCGCGTATAAGACTTCTAAAATTTATATCTGTGAAATGCAAAATAATAAAATAGAACTTCCTCCACTAAAAACCATCCAAAACCAATACCTATCCACTGTCTAAAGTTCACACTTAGCAAAACATCTCATAGAGTATCTGTAAAATTTATATAAGGTATAAATATTGTATTACATATATAAAGAACTTGTAAAATTCATAACTCCTAAATGAAAAGTGATAAAATGGAAATTATTTCACTTAAATTCACCTTAGGTCAGTACCTAATCCTTGCATAAACCTCATGCACATTAGAGCATTTTTTATTTTTTTGCATTATTTGCTATTTATACGATCGTACGATAATTTTTTCTTTTAGAGGAGGAATTCGAAGTCGGTGAAGAAGTGGATTTGATTATTGCTCTAGGTATTCAATAGTAAGGCAAGTATTCTACGCTCTTCCTTTAAACAATTTGAATCCTATGTTTTGGGGAATGAAATATGTTTATTTACAAAGTTGCATGCGTATTTGTAACATCGGTAAAATGTGAAAATTGATAGTTATAACCTAATTGCTGCATAATCAACCTTGAGAATTTGTATTCCTTGCTGATCGTAACCTTAGAAATGGTTATAGCATTTTACTTGTGCTCATTTAGGGCTATACATGCTTAGAGTTATGCTAAAATAGATTGTGATCACTTTATAAATGAAATTTTGGGAATTTTATAACTTCTGAATAGAGATAAAGCCTCTAGTTTTGTGAACTAAAATGATAGAAAATGAGATTTTAGACTTGGGCGGCAAGTGGTGTGCATATGGAGTAGTTGGACACCGATAGGGGGAGTGTTTACCTGAGTCGATTAAGGACCGAACTCTATGTCACTCTCTATTGTTTACAGTACAACCACACATGCTAGTATAGGATGGCCTTAGTCTATTAAGTTGTATATCTGTCTAACCTTGCATTCGGGAGGCGTTTGTAGTATGAACTACTCTTGACGATGGTTTATAGGAGCTACCCATGTATGTGCATTTATTTTTATGGGACCAGAATCGTCCCAGTGTGTATGTGTTCTGTAAGTAGGTTGTTTCTCTACTTACAGTATAGGGGCCTAAACATGTCCAATACAACGGTGAGTGCCACGTGGGATGTTTCTCCACAGCGTCTCAGTGTTTGGCTAACCACCGTGACGACATTAAGGACCTTGACTTAGTGTGGATTCCCACTCATCGTGCTCATGTAAGGTTAGACAAATAAACAATATAATAGCTTCGTTGTGACCTTTAGACCATACTCAACATGTAGAGTGTAGTAGTGCTTTGGCCAGCACGAGACAAACTAAAGAATTCATATCATGTGGTTAAAGTTGTATAAACTCTGCAGAGTCAAAACTAATCGGTTAGCCGTGCTCGCGGTCATGAGTGACATAGTGATGTGTCATGAGTATAGATTTGTGCTTTACAAATGTGTTTATGAAGTTGGAATACGGATTGGTGATTTTTGATGATTATGATGACTTGTTGCTGGGGAGGGTAACAAGTATGCTACTTATATTATGTTGATCACCTTCTTTATGTGCTATACATGTTTTATTGCTTTACATTGCAATTGATTGTGAACTAAAATTTGCTTTATGCAAAATGAACCTATAAATAGCCTTCTCCTTGACTTAGAGTTTGCATGTGGTGATATAGGATTGTCTTTGCCACTACATTATTTCGGTAATGTACTGACTCTTGCTTGTATTATTGTTACTTAACTTTATTGTAAGTTGAGTGCTACGAGAACTTGTTGCTTATTCAAGTTGATTCTTTAAGGGGTCTACCCCTAGTTGGTTGCCTGTGGTATGGGTAGACAAGCTTTTGTTGAATCATATTATTTGGCCGATTGGTCTATGTAACTCTGATCTTGTAAATTTAGTTTATTTACTTCTATACCCTATTATTGTATATCATTTCTTGAGATGAACATGTGAAACTAGTACTTTTTTTGGGAGCGAGTCGAACACAAGTATGGGCTTGAAATAATTAAAATATTTGCTTAATAGCTGATGTAGATCGAGTCCTTTATGATATGTAGTCTCTTGGTCGCCACCATCATGTGGTTTGACATGCATATCTCGGGGAGGACTGGTGGAGGCTATTCTGTTGAGTATGTCATTTATTTCGAGTTCGGCACCATGAGTTTGTAACGTAGTTGTGGTTTACGACGTCAAGTCTGCTTTTAAGGTATGGTGGCTACAGTACTTATTTGGCTTTTATTTGAGACCCCACCACTCCAATCGTTAGCGTTGATGTGGAGAGCTGCAAATTGCAGTAAAAGTCTCAGGGTGTCCTCATAATCGGGGTGTTGGGTCGTGTCGGGGTGAGGCAATAGGACCTGGCATCACTGGTGCAAGGCAGGAGGCGAGCCGGCGGGATTTGAGGATGATGGAGACGCGGCAGGGCGAGGACGACGACTAGCGTCATCAGCGTAGGTGGCGCAGGCGGTATGGGGTTTGTTAGGTCATGTGGCCCAGATCGGCATTGCATCGAGCATGCGGCAGGTGGCGCGGCTCCGCCTAGGGTAGGAGACAAGTGCACGGTGGTGTGCGAGCGGGCGTGCGATAGATTGGTGCAGGTGTGGATCCCGACGGCAGCGAGAGTGGGGCAAACCGATGGCCGCGCGTGCAAAGGCGAGCGGCGAGTGCATGCGTCACCGAGGAGGTAGGGGGGCCGTGGCTGGGCCGGTGTGTCGGCCTTGGCCTAGGCGGGAGAGGAAAGAGGAGGGGTGCAGAGAAGGGAGCAGGCCTAGGGTTTTGGGCTGTTGCGGCTTTTCTGGGCTAGGCCGAAGGAAAACAGGGGGGGAGGGAAAGAAACGACCCATTTGCATACTAGACTTTGTTTTTTTCCTTTAATTTATTTGAATGGGTATTATGTGAATGGATAGATGAATTCAAATTTGATGTTTGGATCCCCAGAAGTCTCAGGAGTTTAGTAGAAAGGTCTTTCCATGAATTTTAGTTATTTTGGTATGACTTTAGTTTGGAGGATCCATGAATAAATTTAGGAAGGAGGTAGAATGAGAGGGGAGTTTGAAAGATTTTATGGAGTCTTTGAATTCTAAATTCGATCTTTTTGTAGGATTGATGTGAAGTCTCGGTCTTTGAGCGCATTGGAAAAATCTAGGGGGGGGGGGGGGGGTTGAACGTAACAATTAAATCCTTCACTTTATCAAGGATGCAACAGGGTCCTCTCTGTTTTAGTGAATTTTGACATATAGGAAAATTTTGATAGAACTTAGGGAGAGTGGTTTAGAATGAAATTGTAATTTGGAAATTGAGGTTTTGGTCATGGGGAGGATTTTGGTCTGAGATTTTAGGGTTACACGGGTTGATTAAATTGATATCTTTGGCACGTTTCCTAGATGTACACGAAGAACCAAAATTTCTAAACATAGGATTTTACTAAAATAGTTTTTATCCGGTACAAGGATGCCGGGGCGTTACACGACCGCGCAGTGAGACGAGTCCGACGCGGGCAGGAGGCCTATGGTGGTGCGTCGAGACGGCAGTGCGGCGAGGATGCCTGCAGCGGCGGTGGTCAAAGTGATTTTGGCGATTGTTTCTACCGAACTTGAGAGAGAAGAGAGAGATGAAGAAGAGAGGAGCAAGGTCCATGTTGGTGGTCCATGTGTCCCGCCACATAGGCGAAAGCGGCAAAATATTAGAAGAGCTTCTCTCTCCAGTGACAAAAAAATAAAAACAACCGTAAGAGTGACATTCAAATAGTGGTTGTTCGTAAAAGTGACAAATAGTTAAATACCCCCCCTTTGCAAAGTTGCAACAAATGAAAAAAAATCTACTCACTCCATTTCATATTATAAAATATTTTGACTTTTTTATACGTCAATCTCCTTAAAGTCTGATCAAGTTAACATGAAAAAGTAGTAACATCCCCACGCTAGCGGGTCAGATGAAGCGGATAGATCTCAGCCCCTGAAGGAAAGATTCGAGAAAAGACTCTTAGATTGGTATGAGAAGCATTTATCCATGGGAGGGAAAGAGTTCTTATTAAATCAGTTTTATGGGCGCTGCTAACCTATGTGATGAGTGGTTTCAAATTGCCAGCCGGTCTCTTACAGGCCCCGGTAGCGACTGATTGCCGGTGGAGCTCGAGACCGATTGCGCCACGGTGATAGCGAGATTATCGACCAATAGAGAAGAACGATCAAGATGGACGGACGTTCCTGCTGCACGAGACCAAAGCGGCGATGGCGATGGCGGTTCTTCATGAAGTGAGGTTACTCAGAGAGTGTAATAGGATAGCCCATGAACTTGCTCAGATTGCTAAACGGTCAGTGCAAAGCGCGGTTTGGCGTGATCAGCACCAACCTGTGTTAAGCAGTTTTTGCAGCAAGAATGTAATCCTATTACTTAATCAATAAAACTCTATTTTTCTCTTAAAAAATTAGTTTTATTAAATCCAACATTGAATATATTTTGATAGTATTGTTTTTTTTAAAAATGTTGCTATGTTTTTTTATAAATTTGGTCAAATTAAAAGAAGTTTGATTTAAAAAAATTAAAATGTCTTACAATGTGAAACGGAGAGAGTAGATGAAACCCCATGCTTTGTCAAAAAAAAGTTGTATAAAAATAAGTAAATATGAGGTACAAAATAAATTTGCTTTCTAACCAAACGATTTGACTTCACTTGCTTCAAAAGATGATGTACTCCGTAGCTTCAAATAAGAAGAGGGATAATAAATCAATCATCCAAATGCTGAACATTATTGAGGTGACGTGTTAAAAAAGTTAAATGAGATGATGTGTATGGCTTCATGAGAGGAGATTAACAATTTACACTGTAAATGAACGATCTAAAGACTAGAAACAATTAAGATGATATGGATTTATGAGAGAATATAGAATTAGCATTACCTAAAAGGAACCTAGTGGGGATATATAGGATTTCCTGTAAAGCCCTTTCAAATTTATTTGATATTAGTTTGAAATTTCAATTGGATGGGCTATACCATGGAATTCTGCATGAAAATTTATTTTTTCCTTCTGTGTCTCTACGTTCCCGCATTTTTTGTGCCATTTGAACGGCTTTCTTTTTACTTCATTATGTTTGTAGGTTATAAGATTCAATGGGAGTAGCATCTTATTTCTATATTTTTCCAATTCCTATGTCACACAAGACTCAGAGTCATTCGTTCAGGGGTGGCCAGTGACCGTATTTGAGTGGCATATTGGAGTAATTAGCAGTGGAATTATGGAAATAATAGTGTACTTGAATTAATTGGCTCTTATCAACTTAAGTGAAAAAAAATAGCAAAGGAATTACTGAATTAGTTCAATCGCCACAGCTCTAGATTCAAGATATTTTGGAGCTGGGCATTTCTAGCTCCAGAAATCTATAGATGTAAAATTATGATTATAGTGATAGCATTTAAATGAATTATTTTTCTTATATTTTAGATGAAATATAAAACTTTCAACCACTTTAATTTAGCTTAATAAATCCAAATCCAGCATGAATCTAGGATCTTGAGCTGTGCCAAACATAACAAAAATACCAGTAGGATACCAAACATGGCCATGGGCATCATTTGCGTAATAATATGGAGTAAATGCATGTTAGCTATTTTTAAGATATTTGAGATCAGGGATCCAATTCCAAATAAACGCTAGACATTCAGTTAAATCGAGCAACGGTGATAATTACTTTCTCTTGTCATAAATATTTGGTATTTAGTACAAGATTTAGTTAAACTTTTGAATCTTTGACCACCAATAACTTTTCAAATGTTTTTTAAAAAGAATGATATGTGTTATTTTGAAATTATTGTCATAATACCATAAACTTATTTGATTTTATAAAATTATTCTAATATAAAATTGATGGTGAAAATTTTAAATTTTGACCAAATCTTACACTAAATGTCAAATATTCGAAGAGAGTACTTGTGTATCCTTCCACATATATATAGCCAAAATTTAGAGTTGGTGTATTTGATTTTTTTAAAGAGAGGTCCCACCCTCTCGTATTTCTGTTATTACAAATGGAATACTCCCTCCATTCCATCATCAGCTGTAGAAGCTTTTAGAATTATGTTTGACCATTCATCTTATTTAAATATTTTGTACAAATATACAAAAATTTAAGTCATGCTTAAAGTACCTTTAATAACAAAATAAATCACAATAAAATAATTAATAATTACATAACTTTTTTAATAAAACGAATGGTCAAACATAGTCCAAAAGTAATGGCGTCAAATATTAAAAAATGAAGGGAATAGTATGTAATTGCTTTAGATCAATTACTCCAATCTACCCAACTGTAGAAACTTGTAATTAAGCGTCCAAAGTCTGATGTTTTATGCCAAGTGAGTTCCCCACATCAAACATGAGAATTGTTTAAATACTTATTAAGATATATTGGCAACGTTAAAGTGATACAACTGTCTGTTTCACTTGTCTGAAACCAAGTGGAGTAATTAATAACCAAGATACAGAGATACTACAGTACGTAATGACAATCCAAAGGATCCGGCAATACATGTCCTCTTCCATTCCAGCCGGCTGATTACCCAATACGTACGTACCTCTCTATCATTGAAAATAATTAACAATTATAGTTGGTAACCTTGCTTAACATTTAAAATTACGCACTTGTTACAATTATAATGCAGTTTGCGGAATAGCTGTCCTCTGAAAGTTCAAGGACATCTGAAAAATATTCTGAATTTGTTGTTCACGACCATTTTGTGCTTCTATTTGTCATTTACATATTATGATCAGCTTGTACTGTACGGATTGAATTTACTTATCATACTTTGCAAATATTCTCTCCAATTTTTTTTTCTTTCATGCACAGACTGCATATGTAAGGAAATCAAGGTTTTGACACTTGGAAACAGAGCCCAAGAAGTCAGTGCAAGCAAACATGGACAATGACAACTAATCCTAGAAAACATGTACTTAAACACAGAGACGGCAGCCAACGTTACTGCAAAAATGTAATTAATCTGGCTAGCAACTAATTAACTATCAAACAAGACATCTTTGACTGCAAGAGGGGAAACTCTTATGATCAGATTACAGATTTTTATATATATAGATGTGGCAGGCTCCAATTTCATTGCAAAGAGCATCCATTTCCGTGTTCTGACACGGCTCTGGAATCTGGATCATGGAAAAGGGGCAGGAGATAGCAGCATCAGCTGGCGAGAAAGGTGCAGAGCAGCACGCCATTGACGTCGGCCGCGGCGAGCATGGTGACGGCGGTGGCGTCGCCGGTGACGCTGCAGAGGCGTCGGAGAAGGAGAGGTTGGCTGTTGTGGAGGAGGAGCCCAGGAAAAAGAGCAAGAGGGTGGCAGCTCTTGATGCCTTTAGAGGGCTAACCATTGTGGTATATATACACGCATATATTCATTATATATGCACTGGAAAATCTGAATAATTTGATTTCCACACTTTGATAGTACTTATCAATGTTTTAGTTATCAGTGTAATTTACATTTTTATGAAGTGTAGAAAGCAGCACCGTTTTCATTTACATTTTTATCAATGTTTCTCTGGTCACAAAGATATTCAGTTTTGGGGCATGTTTCAAGTCAACATTTAAAAACTTTGAACATTGATTTTTTTTTCAAAAAAATATTTAGATTGGATGTATGAAAATTTTATGTATTTGTAGATTTGTCTTGTAAAGTATTTTTCATCATACCATAATTTTACCAGGTTTTTCAAATATGTTTTGTAAGAGAAATAGAAAGGAAACTAATTAGCTTCTCTGAACGTTTACATGCATTTGACCACTGTTGTGTTATCTTGTGCAGCTGATGATATTGGTGGATGATGCTGGTGGAGCTTACGAGCGGATGGATCATTCACCATGGAACGGTTGCACTTTGGCAGATTTCGTCATGCCGTTCTTCCTCTTCATTGTCGGTGTCGCAATTGCCTTTGCATTGAAGGTTAGCACACACACACTTGCACAAGAGCACCTCTTGCTATGAACCTATGAGTAGTCATCATGCTTACTGGTAAATTCTGGCAACTGCTCATATGGTGTACATGGTTGCAGAGAGTTCCAAAGTTGGGTGCCGCTGTGAAGAAGATCACTATCAGGACACTGAAAATGCTCTTCTGGGGCCTGCTACTGCAAGGTAACTGAAATATTCAATGAACAAGTCCACTGTCAAATGCAACGTGTATATTGAAAAAATTCATCTTCATTATCTAAAATAATATTTTTAGAAATCAGTCTGCATCATGCTGCTCGAATGACCTTTGGCACTGTCTAATTCGATGTTTTGCATGGATGAAGGTGGATACTCGCATGCACCGGATGACCTGTCTTATGGAGTGGACATGAAGAAGATAAGATGGTGTGGCATCCTCCAGGTTCAGTTCCTTTACTGAAAAGAAAAAAATGTAGTTCAGAGTTTATGTTTTGTTTATTTCTTCAAAATTTATTAGTTCTGTTTGACAATGCAGAGAATAGCTTTGGTGTACTTTGTGATTGCTCTGATAGAGGCTTTCACCACAAAAGTTCGGCCTACGACCGTGCGGTCCGGTCCTTATGCCATCTTCCACGCATACCGATGGCAATGGTACACAAATATTACGTCGATATTTGGCTAACAATGTCACTGCAAAACATATGTTCATTTCTGAAAATGGTGCAAATGGTGAATATTTCTGGTCCTTTTCTGTTATCTGACAGGCTAGGCGGTTTCATCGCGTTTGTCATTTACATGGTCACAACATTCTCGCTGTATGTCCCGGATTGGAGCTATGTTTACCACAACGATGGCGATGTTAACGATGGGAAGCAATTTACGGTACTTGCAATTTTCCCTGATCATGTGGGCAGAGCTGCAATCCTGTATTTGCTACAGTACTGAATTATACCTGCAGGTACAATGTGGTGTGAGGGGTCATCTGGACCCTGCCTGCAATGCAGTTGGTTATGTTGATAGGATGGTTTGGGGAATTAATCATCTCTACACGCAGCCAGTTTGGATCCGATCAAAGGTAGAAAATGACAAATTGTAATCTTACAATGATAAGATGTAAATATTTGTACTTCTGTAACCAAGTGCAGAATTGTATTTTGTTAACCTGGACCTGCAAATTCTGAAACTTTTGTGCATTGCAATTATCTTGCTTAGGATTGTACATTTAGCTCACCAAGGACAGGTCCTCTCCGAGTTGATGCTCCAGCATGGTGTCTTGGGCCTTTTGAACCAGAAGGCTTATTAAGGTTGGAAACCTGACAACATGAGTTAATTGCCGCTCAAGTGAAATTTATCTTAGATGCTTCTTTGTAGTAAATGATTCAGCTGTCTAACAAATTCTTGTTATCTAGTTCAATATCGTCAATTCTGTCAGGGACAATTGGGATTCATTACGGGCATATTCTCGTTCATTTCAAGGTTCTTTTCCAGCAACTTATACTATTATAAACTATTTTTTAACAAATACAAGTTCGAAATAAAAGTTACTGAATTTTAGACCCACAAAGAGAGACTCAGACATTGGCTTCTGATGGGATTTTCTCTACTTGTTCTCGGCATTCTTCTCCACTTCACAAATGGTACTCTTCTCCAAAATATGTTGCTCTTCAATGAAAAATTGTCAGAAAATTCAGGATTTTACATCCATTTATCTTCCTTGCAGCCATTCCAATCAACAAGCAACTCTACAGCTTCAGCTATGTCTGCTTCACGGCGGGAGCAGCTGGAATAGTTCTTTCAGCTTTCTACATTTTGGTATGGTTTTTCTTTAGTGCTCTGAGGCCTCGTTTGGCGAGGGCTAAACCCCGGCACATCCACGTGTATGGACCAGGATTTTAGTTCAAAGTTCCGGCCTACACACGTGGATGGGCCCGGTTTGACTATTTGAGGCCCACCTAAACGAGGCCTGATATGAAATTTCAGCACTCGATTTCTTGACCGATTTCGACTTAATTTATTTCTTGGATTATTTTATTATAGATTGATGTCTGGGGGCTAAGGACACCATTTTTGTTCCTGGAGTGGATTGGCATGAATGCCATGCTTGTGTTTGTTCTAGCAGCACAGGCAATATTTCCAGCATTTGTGAATGGATGGTACTATGATTCACCGGGCAATACTCTTGTAAGTAACGTTGCAAGTTTATTTTATTCCATCATGGCAGCATGGTGATATCAAGAGGCAAAGTTTTGGCATGAACTTGATTTGTTTTTATTTATCTAATCTGCAGGTTAGCTGGATCCAGAAGCATGTGTTTATTAATGTGTGGCACTCTCAAAGGTTGGGGACTCTGCTGTATGTCATATTTGGAGAGATTGTCTTCTGGGGTGTTGTGTCAGGCATCTTGCACAAACTGGGAATTTATTGGAAACTATGAGGATTTTGGATGTAAGTGTAAACAGCTAAGGAGAACCAATTACTGTTGCTTTTACAGTCAAAAATCTGGTTTCCGATTTGAATGTGATATTATTTTGTATAATCGACGTGATAATGAGATATATATGTTTTTAACTTTCAATTATCCCTTGGGATGTTGATGTTATCTGTTATGGCAATATGTATGCTTGATCAGAGTGACAATATGCTACTAACCAAACATCAATATGTAAATCATCCACTGATTCTGGTGGAATGATCCCAAACGTCTCTCTAGGGATTTCGATTGATTTGATCATGTTACAACGGGATTACATTCTTGAAACCAACCGTCCAAGCCAGTGTACGTAAGTTCAGAGTTTAGAATCTTTGATTATCTTCAAAGCCTTTCAAACTGAAAAAATCAGATCAGTCATAGAGAGACTGACTGCAGTATCTGAAAGAACATGGACAACTTGACAATGTGTTCAGGGATCCTGAGACAAGCCTGCCTGTCCTATCTACTCATTGTTCAGACATCTTCTTGCAATCAACCAAAGGCCCATACAGAGATAACAGCCAAAGGCTGGCAAATGCCAAATTGGCTGCAGAATCTAGTCCTCTATGCACAATGTTATGCGTTCTACTCCTCATATCATTGGGCTTCGGATGCATTGCATCAGACATGTTCAGCAAGTATGGCAATGCCCACTGCTGCTGTATTTGTTTCCCTCTGCTTGAATCAGCAAAGAAACAATGTGAAAGGGCGGCATCCATGGGTTGCTTCATTTGTATTTATCCTGGTTCCCTATCCTGCAATAAAGTACATATTTGTATTTTTTATTTAAAATTTTTAGTTTTGTTTTGCAGATATGATCATGATGTGCTGCACTATTGTATCTTAAGAACAAAAGCGGAGCTCTGTTCTCCATACCTATCTTGTCAGTCATGCACCCATTTTCTCTTTTTTCTTCCTGTGGTGTATCATGTTGTTCTTATGTAAGAACAAGAAGGCCCTGCTTATTAGGACAGTATTGGTCTCATCTTTCATGGGGCTTAAAAATTTTGTCAGTATTGTCGAGATTTTGATTCCACCAGAAGCAAAAGAAGATTCTAACTTGAAAAGAGTAAACCGTTACAGCTTTTGGAAAAACTGTTTGCTGCATGAAGTTGCAAGAGTTAACCATACTGCAAAACCTTCAACCTGTCTTTGGTCTTGATCTGCCAGGCTACCAGCTAACACCATCGTCAGAGAATCACAGATCTACTGAGAAAAATGGAGAAAAATCACAGATCTATATAGCATTCATGCATGCAGCATGTATGTATCTTATCATCTGTCAGAATGGTATGCTTCTCAGTGAACATAATGCATGGTCCATGAACGTTGTGAGGTCAGAGAGCAGTTGATCAGTTTAATCAACTGTACACGCATCATAGATGGAGATCATTGTGTAGTATTAGATTATAAATAAAAGAATAAAATTGTTTGGTCAATGTTCTTTGAGGAGGGAACAAACAGTAAACTGAAGCAACGGCTAAGTAGATGCACAGTTATATTAAAAAAATATAAGCATGTAAAAACAATAAAATTATAGATGAGCTAATGCATTAAAAGAACTTATCCGCTTCTGCAGTATATTAACTTAATTAATTAATCAGGTATTGCATACTTACTATATTAATGCATGGTGTGACGATGCCTCTTATCTCTTCGCTTGCCAATCTGAGCATTTGCATCGGAATCTATCACAAAGGTTGACGTTATAATAAGCCAAAAAAAACCCAGATGAATAATTAACTACATTTTTAGGTCAAGGTATTGACTGCCATACGGTGACTGCATGAAGGATATATATGTGTATATATACTGTGTTTGTATAAACTACCGTTGTATGATGCTCTGCGCTCATCCATAGGTGCGTCGATATGCATTACATAATTAAATGTTGGATACTGAAAAAATGCACAAAATAAGCCGACACCTCTGAAGTATCACATATTCTTCCCAATTTTATCATAACTCTAAGAGAACTATGCTTCCCTAATAAAATGAAAAATATTTGAAAAAGATAAGCCATAAAAATTTATTAAGAAATAGACATTATTTAGCTTACCATAATGAATTGTTTGCAGAAACAAAACCCTTATGTGTTTCCTTCCAAGCATTGGCGGAGCCAGCGCTCGGCTGCCTTGGGCAGTTGACCGGGCTCGCCAACATGCAGCAAGAGGTGAAAACACTATGTTGCCGGTATAGGGCGTTGCCAGCAATCTATTACAGTGGGTTTCATCTGGGCTCTAGAAAATTTCTGGATCTTTCTAGGACAATTTTGGACCAGATGATTTAGGGATGATATTTTTTACGGGGGATCTTTGTTCTTCTCAGTTGATTGGATTGTAGTAAAATGGTTTCCAAATTCCCATTAAATGATCTTGTTTTCTTAATGTACATATAATTTGTGTTAGGTATTTTTTTTAATATTTCTATGTTCTGTGTATTCTTGTGTGTTATGAAGGAACAAGAAGGATCCTCTCCTCTTAGCCAGTTTTTTTAGCAAAAGACAATTTAGAGGAGGAAAAAAAATGTAAGATAAACCTCAAAGGGGTGAAACTTACATACGAAGCATATCTTGCATTTTAAGATGCTCACTGTGAGTCAACTACTCGCAATGTCAGCGACCACATGGAGAAGGTTGATCGCCAGTTACACGTCCACTTCCAAAAAGGTCAACCTGGTTATCACCAAATTAAAAGCGATTATTGAAAACAGCTAAGCTTCAACGTACTACGCACATAATAATTCACCAGTCAACCACTTAGCTTTGCCACCAACTAATGTGTTTAGTCAACGCCCCATTAACGCTAATTGAGCTGGATTTTCCACTCTGCATCATCGGATCTACAGCCTTGGACATGCTGTGTCCATGCATTAAAGTTGTAGTTCATCTTTTTTTTTAAAAAAAACGTCCTTAATTTTAAAATGTATGCGGTTATACCTCAAAATCTTAACGAACTAATATGTGTAAAAATATTAAACTTGTTGAAATGATATTATCAAAATTTTCAAGAAACACGTACTTTTGTATGGTTATATATATTCAATGCTAGCTTCTTTATGCAAAGTATATGATTTAGCAAAACAATGATGAAATGTATAGTTAATTAGTACAGGCTGTACTACCGATGTTTTAAACGAAGAAGAGAAAAGAGTTAATTAGCATCAGCAATATAATTTTTCCTAATGCGCAAGGAAAACTAATTTTTTTTCCTAAGAGTTCTACACTTCTACCTTTAGCGATCAGAAAGCTAAGGCTGAATAATGGAAAGTAAAAAAATTAAACTGATTCTAGAATTTAGTCCTAAAATTTAATTTTGTGCGACTTTATCTCAAATTGCGCGGCAGAGAGGAACATGCGAGACGTCAGTTGTTGCCACGTGGTATGGTGCTTACGTGCGGACCAGCCTAATTGGCAGCTGAGACGCGTCCGATCCATTAACTAACTGTAGTTGTTTGTAGTTGAAATAATGGAATTGCCGGTCTGGATATCAGACACTCAATTAAGTGGACACTATGTGTGTGGTGCCAATTATAATCAAGCAAGACTATTTCATATTTTAGTATAACATAATTTTTAGTATGAATTGTTTGGTTTATATTTTGATCACTCCAGTTTCAAATACTTGTCACCAGATACTACTCATCTTTTAGCTTTGACCACTCGTCTTTTTTATAAAAAAAGTATCCTGATCATAAATTAATTGTATAGAAGCTATTAATGGTCAAAGTTGAAAATTGAAACATGGACGGTTGTGACAAGTAATAGAGAACAAAGAGTATATGTTCTCGTACATGTATTTTTTATTGCTCCTTCCGCCTCAAAATAATATCGTTCTAGGTTATTTAGCATAGATTAAGGTTTAAGAAAAAAAATATAGTACCCTTTGTTAAATGATGTATAATAGAGAGTGAAAAGTTGGTTGAGGATAGAATGAAAAAAAATTTGAATAGGAGGTGATTGATAGAATAAGTAGTACTCTAGAGTAGCAACTATTTTAGGATAAATTTTGAATTAAAAAGACAACTATTTTAAGACGGAGGTAATAGCTCGATATCTCATATACGCAGAGTCACAAACTTCTCACACAAGACAGAGGCGGCTAGCTACTGGCTTTGCTTGGTAATTAACCAAGTAACCAACATTTCATTAAAAATATGCAGTGAACAAACATGTCCTGGTTGTGTTTTGTTACTGAACTGCTCAAAAAGACATCCACGTTATCGTTGCCTTCTTCTGCAGCATGCATTCAAAGCAGACATCTCAAGTCCAAGGGGGAACAGGTTCAGAGTAATTCCAAACCAAGTCATCACCTGACCTACCAAGGTACCAAGGACTCTGCATTCTGCAACAATATCTTAAATTTTTCTTTTATTATGACCTCTTCAAAAGCAAGCTATTCTTCACTTGCATCATCCAAGAATTACAACTTTTTTTCACACAACAATGACACAACATGTATATATTGTGATAATGGCCCAGTATATAGTATGTCCAACTAACACCCTGTTCGAAGGGGCTTATAAGCCCGGCTTATTTTCTCGTTTCTCATAAACACGTTTTTTGAACTACTAAATGGTATGTTTTTTTATAAAAATTTTCTATATGAAAGTATCTCTAAAAAAATCAAATAGATCTATTTTTTAAGTTTTTAATAGTTAATACTTGATTAATCACGTGTTAATGATGTTCTTTGTTTTTCGTGAAGCTTATAAGCCAGAATAATAAATCAATTTAAACCCCACCAAGTGTACTGTATGCTATGGGTGGCATTCATGATGGTCATATAACCAATGGCATTGCCTACTTGCTGCTAGAGATCTGTTTGAGATCTACCTGGCTAGGTGTCGAATTGTGTGACAACCAGCATGGACAAGGATAGTTTGTGTGGGGAACTCATGAAATTTCCTGAGGTTTGAATTGTCATATCGCCAATTAGTTGTGTTCCATTGATTTATGAAAATAGTTATGATGATCAACATTAGTTTTTTTTTTCATAAATGAAGTATGGCTTTTAGCCCTTTGCACCAGTTAAGAATTCACACGACGATACGGCCAGCTAATTGGGCTAGTTGGTGGCCAGTAAAAGCTCTTTGTTGCTTAGGCTTCGTATGTAGCATCGTTGGCTCTGTAACTGAATGCGATGCACACACAACCATAATCAACTACATTTACATATAAAGTTAATTATGACCCCGCTACATTATTGAAGTGATTATATAATTTTAACATAAGCTTGTTTTCTGATTTGCTAGGCAGCGTATCCAAATAACACATTGCTATATGGATCATGGCTAAGTTAGAGGACGTGCATCATTTATAAGACCTTATCTGCCAAAGCATATCCCAGTTCACCTTTTCTCCTCTAAAGCAACTAATGTGTCACCTACTACCCTACCTCTTAAGTACCTTGAATACTACAATCAACTCTAGATCAAAAAGGTCTTAATGGTCCTGTTCCTTCTGACGTGGCATGATTATTTCCTTGGAGCTTGGTTGGCACATGTGTGTGTGCAATGAGAGCATATTATGCCATAAACCCCACAAAAAGGACGACAAGCTAGTGCCCCAAAAGACATCATTTTAACCCCTTTTATATTAATTCATCACTTTTATCTCACTTAACTATAATTATGTTTGGTCCCTTAAAGCCCAATTCTTTCCTTTGGAGAGTAGCCCTGCAGCCAAGTGCATGCATGCCCAAACATGCCATGTGCACAAACCTTCCCCCAGCATCTTTTTCTTTGCTTCGTCTCTTTATGATCTCCAAAGGAAAAGAATCCTTTTCCTTTTGCAATTACACTACAGTTACAACATGCAACCACTAAACAACCTTACAAAAATTAACAACTTTTGTACAAGCATTTTTTTCTTTTCTGAATTGAAGGATAAGTTTTGTACAAGGGTTGCCCTCCAACGCCTGATGATGGATCTGGCCATCTAGACATATTAAAAGATGTAACATATCTTAAACGCATACATAGAGACCCATCTAAAGTCTTCAACCGCCTACCAATTGCTCCTTCCTTGGTTCTATAACTACCGTTTATTTATAGCCAGTTCTCGATCGATGCTTTAGGTATATACCGCTACCAAATAAAAAAGTATATACCGTTACCAAATAAAAATAGATATATATCGCTACTTAATAAAAAAAGGTATATAGTGTACTGCTACTAAATAAAAAAAAAATACTATCTTCTATAAAAGAAAGTGTATGCATGCAGGTAAGAATACGTACTCCTAGGAGTACAAAAGACTATATATATATAAAATTTACTTAGTGCACCATAGTGCCCGGGCCTTAAAATTCAAATCGGGTATATAGCTAATTTAAATGAGTATGAAAATTTTTAAACTTTTTGGGTATATAACTTGCAACAAAGCATCTCAAATTCAAAGTTATTTCACCATCACATACATATACCTAGTTAATTATATGTTTAGATGACACATACCTAGAATCAAACTTTAAGCAAAAAATACATGCATAAGTTCAAATTTAATTCAAACTTATTTGAACTAGCCAGTAAACAAGTTAATGTTCATACCTAAAAGTTTTAAAAAAATTTATACTCATTTAAATTAGATATATTAGGTATATACTCGATTTGAATCTTAAGGCCCAGACACCATGGTGTACCAAATAAATTATATATATATAAAGCCATTATGTTACGAAGTAAATATAGGAAAACAAGTCATTTAACATCTATACTCGTTTAAGAGAAAACTACATATCCCATGACAACAACTTCCGGTAGTCATTTATAATTTTTGGTCACCAGCTCCTCACATTGTCTTAAGCCTAATTGTCTTGTATGATTTATGTCTTTCGTTATTATTGACCGGCATCGATCCAGCCTACAACTTCAAATACATACACTCTTTGCGAGAAACATGTAAGAACCACATGACGACCTGGATTATTATACCGTGTTTGGTCGGTGCACGCACGTACGTACAACCTCCCCCACTCCATTTGGTAAGTGTAGCAATACACATTACCCTCGCTCCCTTTGATCCCTTTGGTGTATATGCACGAGGGGCTGTGTCACTGGCATCTCCATGTGCCCCAATGACTGCATGTGGTGTGGTGTGGCTCCATCCACACACCCCTGTTTCCTCTCCTCTCCTCTTAAAAAGACCCTGTTTTAAGAGAGCTTAAAATTGATTATGACAAGTAGCTAATGAAAAGTCAGCTGATGAGAATATAGAAAAGTAGGTTTCCTAACTTTTGACTTCTAGTTTATTTTTTTTTGATTCTACAATTACAGATTCTCAGAATTTAGATAAAAATCTAAATTGTTTAAGAGAACTTCTGTTACCTAGAGATTATAAGAGAAGGTGTAACCGGTAGAAGCTGCATAAATAGGGCAAATCCCCCCTCCCTCACCATTGTCCACACACATAAAAAAGCAACCAACACCTACTCCATCTAACTAATTCTACACCAGCTAGCCTTATATTTACACACACACATCTCTATCTCCATCTCCATTTCCATTTCATCAAGAGGCAGAGAGCCCAGTCTACCCAATCTATCCCCATTAGCATATACTCACTCACTCAGCTCAGCTCAGCTCATCAAGGTATCATCATCAGAGAGGCAGAAGACGCTAGCTAGCTAGATAGCCAAAAAGAGATAAATTCAGTTTATCTTTCTTAGAAGGAAGCAGCAGCAATGAGCAGTGGTGTTGGCTCTCCAACATCATCCCCTTCTGTCTGCTCCAGATCATGGTATGCAACCCAAACTATCAACATCTGTGTACATATTCACCATTTTGTTTCTTTAATCACCCTATGTTCATATAGGTCAATCTAGTCCTATCATGAGTTGCAGGTTCACCTAGGTAGCTAGCAGCAAGAAAATGAGTGAGATACACGTTAAGTGTCTGATGATCATGTTTGTCTCTGTAATTAATTAAGGTCTATCAGTGAGGATTCCTTGAAGAGGTACGTGAGCTACGCCAGCGAGAGCTGCATCCAGGAGCTCCTCGCCGCGTCGGACTCCGGCGGCCATGGCGGCGACGGCGGAGGAGGCGGCGGCGACGACGGGTGGAAGGTGCTGGCGTACTGCAACGGCGTGGAGATATCGAAGCGGCGGGCCGGGGCGGCGCACGTGTTCCGGAGCCGCTGGCTGCTGCACGCCGTCTCGCCGGGGAAGTTCATGGCCGTCGCCAACGCCGTCGACGCCGCCAAGGTATAGTAACGTACTAATTTGTACTACACGCAACTTTAGTTTTACATTTAATGGCTCATTAATTAGAGCGTAGGTTAATCATCACTAAAGGTGCAAATTAATTAAAGAGGCTTCAGCAAAGAGATTAATAAAAGGTGATTTTGCAAAGAATTCCTTTGACTTTGGTTGCGGTGAACCTGCTTCTGCTCGTGGCTTCTCTCGTTTTTCGTTAGCACGTTTTTCAAACTTATATGTTTTATATAAAAAAAATTTATATAAATTTTTTTAAAAAAATCAAATAAATATAATTTTTAAGTTTGTAATAGTTAATACTCTTGTCCCGTTCTATATATCAGTGATAATTTTTATTCTACTGCACATTCAAACACAACCTTTAATTATAGATTAAAGTGTACATTGGAAGGCAGCCTTTTAGGATTTGGTATCCTCTTTTGTAATGAATTCGTAATGAAAATTAAAACTGCCTAGCTAATCACTTTCTCGAGTAGTTCAGTATGGCTTAGTATAACTGAGTTGTTCATCCTTTCTCATCAGCATAGGCCCTACTTTCTCATCAGCTTAGACCTTATTTAAGATAGCTAAAATTAATACATTATTAGATTATCTAATTTTTGTGAAAACTATTTGAGGTTATAGATAAATAAATTAACTCTTATCATGTTGAAATGTTGTTCTAGAAAAGTATTAAAAGAAATCTTTATATTTTTATGAAACACACCGTTTAGAAACTTAAGAAGCGTATAAATTAAAATCCAAAATCAGAAAAGAAAAAAAACCTTAATCCTTTTTGCGAATTAATTGGTACGCCTAACTCAACAACTGTGACCAACGTACCATGTCACTGAAAGTGCATAAGCACACGTACATGGTGAAAATGCCTACAGCGTTTTAGTACGTAATAAAAGCTAGCGGCAACAGTAGATTAAAATGTAAGTGTTACCATTGATGAGTAAAGTTAATGCATCATGTCTCGTGATCCACCCGACCGCCAACCTAACGCACCGTACGTACTGCTTTCTTACGCCCGTGATCCTTAAAGGCCTTGAGAACCTTTTGTACACAGTACAAATAAACAAACTTCCTTCTAAAATATAATAACTTATACATGTTTTTCAAAATAAATCTAAACAGAGAATTATCCAGATTTATTTTAGAAAACACACAGAAAGTCCTTATATTTTAAAAAGACAGCATTATCTTTATAGTTAAATTGAATCTACAAATATAAATAGTATTTTAAAACGGAGTTACTACATATCTACCAGGCATGTAGAGCATGAAAGGAATTATTACCAACGGTACGAGCTACAGTAATCTGTCTTAACCGTAGTAAGCTGAGTTATTACAGGTACCAGCGCTAAGAAAAATGTTATTTAATTGTTGTGATAATTAATTGAGAAACCAGGCCCTTATGTATTTTTTTTTTCAACTTGTACAAACAGTAATTTTGTTCTTTAGTAAGTCTTTTTAAGAAAAACGCTTATTGGTGGAATACATATTAGTCTGCGTTTTTGATAAACCTAATCGTACAAACAGCAATTTTGTTCTTTTTAATAAGTTGTAAGTTATTCTTGCACTCATAAACCGAAAACTAATATGACTTCTTTTTAGGCCATGTTCTTTTTCAACCTATATATTCATCATAATACTGAAGCGAATATTTGCTTTATGCTTATTTCTTGTACTTTATTCTACTCTATTATTTAGACCACTTATTTTAAACTTGTTAAGTTTATTTCATATAATATTTAAGTTATTCCTATAATTAAATCGATACTTAATAATGCACTTAATAATCTAAATTAAACTTTTCAGACCAGTCTTTAAACATGCATGTGGCTCAAAAATTTTAGGCTTTATACCAACTACAAAAGCTAAAAGGCCTACGTAAAAGCAGAAGCCAATAATGTACGCTCAAGTTTTTAATAAATAACGTCGTTTGACTTTTAACACAATGTTTAACTATTTATCTTATTCAAAAAAATTTAAATAAGTATAATTTGTTTAGTTGTGATCTGATTTATTATTAAAAGAACTTTAAGTATGACTTATTTTTTATATTTATACTAATTTTTTAAATAAGATAAATAATTAAACACCAAGATAAAAATTAATAGCATGATTTATTAAAATCAGAGGTAGTACATGCCTGAGGCCTCTTGTATCTTTTTCTGTACATAAGCTGTGTAGAAATGTTAATGTAACGGTAGTCACGTCCCTACCTAGGAGTTGTCCCCATGCACTGTGTGTCCCACTCCTCCCTCCGCATGCAGGCGGCAACAAATTTCATGCCAAGTTGTCGCCATGCTGCCCCTGCCGGGCCATGCATGTCGTCAGATTGACACGTACCTGACACCTTCAGAAATTGTTCCCAAGATATTATTACCAGTACTATGAAAACACACTAATCTGCCCTTATAATACTCCTTTCATTCTATAATATAAAGAGATTATGTTATTTTAAATAAATTAAGATTATAATCAAAAGGTGATAGGTGATAGAAAGGAACAGGGAGGAAAACATAGAAATTCACTATAACCTCTAAAATGACTTATATTTTGAAAACAATTAAAAAGGCTAAAAGGATCTGAATTTAGAACCACAGAGAGTATTTTTCCGTTAGTCTCTGTCTCTTTAACCATATATTAGTGTCTCTTTAAATATGTTTTAGATACGCGTTGGCATATGTTTTTGGTGTACCTGTATAGTGTTGTGCGTAGAAATAGAAAAAGTATCAGAGAGAGAAGTATAACTAAAAGGTAACAAAACAGATCTTCATTTAAAATTGGAGAGTGTACTTAAAGTTTAAAATTAGTAAAATTTTCATCTAAAAAGAATTAGTACAATTTCTGCGACGCGTTGGCATATGCATGAGTCTGCGAGCCCACAAGTACAGGCCAAATCATTGGGCACTTCGAGATCAGCAAAAAAAAAAAAAGTCAAGAGTGAGAGAGACAGATGGGTATACGAGGATGATTAATTAGACCCAAGTGTCTATCATAATCAGAGAGAGCCAATTAATTAATTAATTAGATGCATGCATGCTGATTTATTACGCTCTAGAACTCGTGGGGTCGCCACTGGCAGTGCAGGGCACACGCGCGCATGTAGGGCACGTGGAGACCATCCAAACCTCAATTAACGTGAACATAATTGTCTTAACGGCTAATTAAGGCACGCAGCCTGTCAGATTGTTACGAGTAATTCTAGTTCTACTAATTGGAAAAAAAGAGTAATTTTTTTATTTAGTAGCTCCTTTTTTAAAAAATATAAGACGTATTAGATTTATACATAGTTTTTAAAATTATACTTTGATTATCAGTTTCTTTTATAATATATTATTAACAAGCATAAAATTAACGTTATATAAAAATATTTTCAAATACGAATCTAGTGATAACTAAATACATGACACTAAACACATATTTTTAGTTTATTATTATTAGTTAAAATTTCTAAATGTTTGATTTTGGAAAACCAAGTGTTTGTATTTCAAACGGATGGAGTACCGATCTTCAGATGAGATCTCATCAAGCTCTTATGTGAAGAAACATATCAATTTCAAATGACATGAGTGTCTGTGTTAAAAAATCAAGACAGTTCGTAAAAAATACTACAAATTAAGATATGCTTTAAAACTCGGAAATATGGAAAAAGAACTTTTAAAACCTCATTGAAGCAGCACCGAGACATTGCTAGCTGGAATACCAGTATTCGGCGAGCTTTGAATTAAGCAAGAAATTAATTAACATCATGCATGCTGAATTATTTGGTCCCATGAGACAATTAGTAAGCATAATTAATTGGGATGGCCGGCCGGCAGCTAATTAATTGTACTTGGAGAATTAATTAGTGAAATGGGCCATATATGGGCCGGAATTTACGTACTAGGCCAGGCAGTCCAATAGCCAATTAAATCTTGCCGCAATAGGCTTGTGCCAACATATTTACAACGGGATTTATAAGTAAGACCGTGATTTTATAGGTTTTATTTATGAGAATATTGGTTTTGAAAGTAGTTATTTAGATAGAGTGGTTCGGTTTTATTGAGTGGTTTTTTTTAGAGATGGTTGTTTTTTTATTACGGAAGTAGGGTGGTTAGGATGAGGAGAACAATAAAAGCGTAGATGATATTTCTCCTATAACAACTTTATTAGGGTGTGATTTGACTGCTTAAACTAACTTTGACCATAATTATCTTTTAAATAGTACTGCTACTTGTTAATTAGAAATTAAAAAAGTCATAATGGTACGGAAATACATTGAAATGCTGTGATTATACTCACAGATAATGGCTTTAGGGTCCAATTAAATTTCACTAGAATTTAAACTGCTCCCTCGGGTCATATAAATATTTGATGGTTTAGGACAAGTTATCAAAGTTAAAACTTTAACAATAATTTAATAAGCTTATGAGACTAGTTTCTCCTACATGCATGTTGATGTTCTATAGGATCAGTTAGGAAGATAACTCTGCAATGAGTTCCTTGCTCTCATTGAAATTTTTAAGGCACCTTCTAAATCGGGATGCAGGGGGTGCTACTTTCAAGACAAATGTACTTGTATCATTTTCGCCTTTCAAACTAAGCATCTTATAAATATTGAGGTAAAAGTTTGACCAAATTACTAGCAAAATATTAATCACCATCAATTAATTAATGACACCTACACGTATAGATTTGCTTAATTACATTAAATTGGATTTTTGCAGCAGTGGAGTCAGACCTGGTGGACGCGAGTACATCAAGGAGCTCGAGACGACCTAGCATCATCTCACCTCAAGTCTCGCGCCCTCCAAGCGGCGGCGGGGCTTTTCCGGCGGCGCGACGTCGTGGTGTACGAGCGGCGGCAGACCATGGACGACGGCACGCTGGTGGTCGCCGTGGCGTCGCTGCCCAAGGAGATCGCGGCGGGCCTGCTGCCGCCGGACGCCGCCGGCCGCGCCAGGGGGTGCGGCGGGCGCGGCCTGCTGCTGCAGTCCGGCTGGGTCGTCGAGAAGCTCGACGGCGATCCGTCCTGCTGCGTCGTCACCTACGTCGTGCAGCTCGACCCGTCCGCTGGGTGGCTGCCCCGCTGCTTCGTCAGCCGCCTCAACAGCAAGCTCGTCATCATGATCATCGCCAAGCTCAAGAAGATGGCCCTCGCCACCATGCACTACTCCGGCGGCGGCGCCGCCGCCGACGAGGAGGTGCAATAGTTTTGGAGCTCTGGATAATGATTCTGCCGATCGATCGATGTGGCACTGTGGCTACGAGCTAGTGACCTAGCTAGCTAGCTAGTGTCAGCGTCTTCGTACGTGAGTAAATACGATTTTGTAGAAGAGTAAGTGGGGTGTGTCGATTGGCATGCATGACACTGTCACAAACTGGGATCAGAGCTAACATGGCATGCATCTCAGCATCTCTATATAAATATGAACTTTGAGAGTGAGAATTTTTACTGTGTGTATATAAATTAATGTACTTTGATTTGTGTCTTGCAGATGGCTGTATGCATGCATGATATATGTCGGTGGCTAAGTGCCTAGCTAGCAGTAGCAGCAGTAGTCCTGCTACGTTTTCTTCTGATGTTATAATACAAAGATATGTAGCTGCAATTTTATCAATACCAGTAACAAACACGTGCACTGCGACGGACTTATACAACTAAGAATGGATTGCACGGCTCATACCACTGGGATGGGTTGGGATTGAGTATTTTATGCCTTTTGTTTTCTTTCTCTATCAGGCTACGCACTGGGCGGAGGAGGAGGAGGACAGTTTTATTTTTATAATAATAGATATGTGTCGTAAATTATTATTAATCAAATATGTTGATCTAGTTTTGACATAATAGGTCAATGATCGGTCAATAAATAAATAAATAAATATAATGAGAGAGACTAGGGAATGTCATATACTATTCCAATATTATAGATCTGATATCTAGATATCAGATTTGATATTTAAGTGTATCAGATCTGATACCCTAACATCATATTATATTGTTTTAATAGTATTATCGTTTTCTAGTATTTTTATATAACGATAATAGGTTCCGTAATGCTCTGCTTTGGCAGATAAACGACAAACCTTGCCGTTCCCCACATTCACCGTCCATTCATATCCAAATGCCACAATATCATCTTCCTTATCTAGACTCAGTGGCAGAGGACCCGTATGGCAAGGTCTGGCACTCGCCATATCTCGCCTCGGCGCACGAGTACCCCTGCACCTGGGCAACCGTTCAGCGTCCGTCCGCCTCCAATCTGCCAATCACCATGGACGGTGTGATGTGAGCTGCGAGAGAGACGAGAAGGAGAAGAAAGAATGAGGCTAGCTGGTATTAGGCCTATAGGCCTTTCAATTTTTAACTAAAGTGATGTAATGTGGGCTGGAATATTCTCAAGTAACCCAGCAGCACTACCTGACTCCTGAGTGGGGAAGGCCTTGCAGCTGGGCACAGGGCACGTACCGTTGCCGCTGCCGACAGGATACAGCTGCAGGGGTTGGAGTACAGAGGAGCAGCTACGGGGGAAGACGTGGGGCGGCGTGCTGGTGCCTGGGCCCTAGGGGCTGCGGACGGCGAGGAGGCGCATTGAAGCGGTGAGGTGGGGAAGGCGGTGGCTGTAGCCCGCGTGCTGTGTCGCAGCAACACGACCAGCTGGAAGCTGGAGCTGAGGAGCAGCGCAAGCAAGCCGTGATTCTTGTTTTCTGATTTGTGATTTCTGTGATTCTTGATTTCTAAAAATGGGTGTAGGGGATTAGAGGGCAAGACGCCGACTATTGTGCTTTCTTGTTTCTAATTTGAGTTCTTTTTTCCATGCTGTAAGTTTTTTAAGCATATTTGTAGTATATGGATGGTAATTGGTGGGGTCAATTTAGTGTAATATAATCCCATTGTTTTTAGAAAAGGCTTTTTTTTTTCTTTATTGTCTCTGTTACTCGCTCTAACACTTAGCCACACCTTATATTCTCTCCGTCCTCCGCCACTGTCTAGACTCTCTACCTAGAGATGCAGGGATTCAGGGAATGGCCTATTGACGTTGGCGGGCCGCCGCCGCAGCATCTGCAGTCTGACACGACGCTCGTGAGCTGACCCACGCACATCGCTATTAGTGAGACATCGGGCGGCAAAGTTTGCCGTTTATCTGCCAAAGGCAGACGATACGGGTCCAACGATAATGAGGTGAAATCCGTTGCTCTCAATCGCATGCATCTATGCACACATCTCAAAGCGACATGCAAATTGAAATAATGCTATATGTCAAATGGACAAATGCCCAATTGTTTCTAATTAAAATGTCAGACAATCATTTTGGGATGGCCAGGATTACTCTAACATTCGTGTTTTGTGATGTCCAGCCCGATAGGCATTTTGTGGCAGGTGTGGGCATGGACTTTTAAGCACAAAAATTATCTGGTCCGTCTAGAGCAAGACTTAATTCGTAACTTTTCATTTTGTCAAAGATTTTGACAAATCGACCCTTTTGGAAAACTTATTTTGAGATGGACCCACGGTAAAAATTTATTTTAAAAATAAACCGTCGGCTCAGCTCCGGCCCCAATGGTGCTGAGTGCCAACATATCAGCGCTGCGTTGCCTGGTGCTGAATTAGGTGCTAGGGTGGTCACCCTGCCATGCTCGCAGGCCGACATGGCAGGATACCAGTGCCACCCGCCTTGGTGTTGATCTACCGATCTCAGCATCAGGCCCGGTGCTGAGGTAGCGGTCATAACCCCTAGTGATGCCATCCTAAGCCGAACACCTTGCTTATCTCCCTCCCCGTTTCTCCCCAACACCCCGTGCCTTTCTCTCCTCCACTCACCAATTCCATTGAAATATTGGTGAAGTTGAAGATTTTTCTTGCGGATTTCGCAGGGAATTCCAACCCCAAGGTATCCTCCTCCAATCTCAATGCTTTGTTGTTGTGTTTGAACCGGTGGATTTGTCCACTGGAGTGAAAACCTAGATTTGGGAGCATGGGTAAAGAAAATTCGATTTTATTGTCAATTAGGATTGGTGGAAGGGGATCTCGCATGTTGGTAGTGCATGCAATTTAGTGGGTATCCTTTATTAAATTGGTAGAATGGAGGAAGTGTTGGTGAATTGCAGTTGAGGGCATGGGTTGATAATTGTTATTTTGAACCGTGCAGAGGAATTGCTTGGGAGTTAGCACGATTAGGTACTTATTGTGTGTCAAATGCATTTTGTTGTTGGCAATAACCAGGTTTAGGTTTTTAGGTCACATATGTTAATTAGATGGAACAAATAGTATAGTAGTAATTGTTGACTTTATTTGTTTATGTTATGTAGGTTTATGTTGTTTTCGCACTGAATGTTCAACTTTGCATTGTTATAATCAACATTCTGCATGTGTCTTATTGAATTAATTGTAATGGTCTAATTGTTCAATGTTGTTGTCATGCACTATAGATGGATAGAGTGGTATGCGTGCATTTTGGTGGTATGGTAGTGAGTCAAGTACCAGTGGTAACCAGTTCGAGGTTATAAGTGTTAAGCTTCTTGTGTTTGTTATTAAGCCGACCTTCCATGAGATTGTGTCCTGTGTGAAGGATGAAATGGGGTGGATAAATGAGTCCGTATCAGTTCAAGGTAGATATGACATCGGAGCCGGACCTGTGTCGCATTAGCACATGCTAGGATTAATTGGAGAGGTGGACTGGGAGGTATATGTCGAAATAGTGGTGGGGTCATAATTTAAGTCACTAGAGCTCATTGCTTCCAATGTAGTTAAGAGGGAACATACGGAGGATTGCTTAGACCTTAACTGATCTTTGCAAGTCGAACCCCTCTTCTGTGATGATCCGGCTACTGAAGTCCTTCAGGATGAAGTTGAAAGAAAATGCAACTCACCTAAATGTTTTTCCATTCAAGCTTTTGTACCTCACGGTCACTCGATGCGGGAAGCAACTTGCAATGAGGAGGTTGACGACATTGTACTAGTGCCAGTTAAAGATGCTTCTCTAGACATTGAACTTGAAGCGGACATTTAACATGAAGCTGATCACGAGGATATGACTGATACTCAGAAATTAACTGCCATACAGAATTTGTTGCATGAAGGGGTTTACACTTATGAAGAGTGTGCCTACACTATGTTGTGGGAGGGCTTGGATCCCGATTTGCTGGATGAACCATCAAACGATGAACCTGACTACGAGGATGAGTATATCTCTGATTTGGATGACGATCGCCTAGTGGGTGTGATGACTCCGGAAGAAAGTGGGGTGTTCAAGCAAATTGTTGGGTGGGATCCTTCAATCATTCAATTTGAAGACCTTATGAATGGCGAACATGTAGTCGCTGATGGTGACCTGTAATGCGATGGTGGTATCGACTCAATGGGAGAGGAGCCAAAAAAGGGTGTGGAATTTCGATCTATGGAAGAATTGAAGATATGACTGCAGCAGTACTCTATCCATGTGCACCAGCCTTACCGTGTGGAGCACTCCGATTCCGCGGTGAGGTATAGGTTGCTTGTATAGATGAGTCGTGCAGATGGGAGGTCTGAGCAAGGAAACGTCTCGGCGACCGGTGGAGGATAACTGGTGTTGCAGCATAGAGCTATCGGGGAAGCACTTGCAACTCACTTCGAGGTTCATAGGCAATAGGTTGCAGCCTTTCCTAAGGGCAAAGCTGACCATGTCTGCCGCCGCTATAGTAGTTGTTGTGGATTTAATCTTTTGTTACTGGCCATCGTACGAGAAAGCTTGGTGTGCTAAGTAGGTAGCAATGAAACTAATATATGGTGAATGGGACGAGGCATACGTTTGGTTGCCTACACTTCTCAACGCCATGAAAGTCAAGAACCCTTCAATGTTTTGCTGTGTTGAACCCCACCTCTGTAACATCCCCGCCCTGGCACCACCTACAGTGACATCAGAGAGGAAGCGTTGTAGGATATTGGCGTGAACCAACTCCCACGGAACCGCGTTGCCGGTACCAGTCCTAGGAAACCTTGCTGGTACCTGCGGTCAACGGGGATGTACCATAGCAGCTAGAAATAGAATATATTGATATTACACCTTTATAAGTTGCAACTTCGGGCGAGCTTTGAGCAGCAACCTTCAAACATAACAGTAGCAGCGAAACGACAGCGCAGCGAGAACCCAATCCACAAGCAACGGCTTGAGATTAGGAAGGAAACCCTAATCTTCACTTTGACTTCACTCTTTCTAAAGGAGGGAAAAATAGAAATAGATTGAGTACATACGTACTCAGCAAGTCACAGGAAAAGTGAGTTATGCAGGCCACCAAGGAAGGACTGGGGTTTATTTCGCAAACTTTTTATTTTGAAACCATTTTCGAAACTCTAAGTGTGGGTTGTCCCAGGTGTAACTGGAAAGAGGCTCTCGCCTCGATCCTATTCGCAAATTGTTTTGCTACAACTCAAGCGGACGAAACAAATTTTAGTGGCTTAAATTTTCTTAGTCAAATCTATTCCTATACCTCCTGTCGGACCACGACAGTGGCTCAGTGGGTTTGCCCTCAGGCACCTTTCCATATCGTTCTCACTTATTAGTTTATTTTTACTTTCGCCCCTTTCAGGACGTCATCTCATATCATTTTTCCTCTATTATTTTCCTTTCACTTTCGTCCTCTTTAGGACTTCATCTTTATCTCATGTCTCGATTCTGTGGCTCCTCAAGCCATCCATAATCGCATTTCCAAGCACACACTGCTTCCATTTGGGAAGCCTAATCTATGATGCCCTTTGACATCCCAGTCCACACAGGACTATTTCAGACCACGTAATGGTCATTCATCGGCTGTTCTGGCCAATTTTGGTAACGGTTCCCAATTCCCATAATCCATTTTCGCAAACATTTGTAAACAAATCTACGCTAGAGGAATCACTTCATATCGCCCATGACCGTAGGCACGGCTGTTCGAACAGTTCAAATCTCTGCAGAGGTGTACGCTTTACCCATATGACACAAGCTTACTCCCTCACTAGCCAAGCGGGGGAGGTTCGTGACAAGGCCTTTCTGAAGTGTCTCCAGGATTGCCTGATTCCAACTGGATGGGTCCCAGACCAAGTATCGGGCGAGTCCCAGACTCCTCGTACTCAGGGTCCCGCGAGTGCATCTCATATTGCCACCCTGACGACTCCACATCCAAAAGCAACCAAGCCAACCCTGGATCTACTAATTACTCGGCCAAGGGTGTCCCATTCCACCCATGTGGTCGCACTGTGCTATGATCAGTGCAATTCCCCAAGGAATCGGTCCTTATATGCGAATACAAAGCATCTCCACCAAGGTGATCACTTTGCATCGCGGGGTTTTCGCAAACATTTGTTATTTCGCAATTATATCGACACCGCGTGTCGGGTTTAAAAAGGTTGTATAAACCCATGTTTTCCCATTTCGACAACACAGGTGATTTGGGTGAAATCATCGACACCCATGCTCATAGAGCACGGATGCCGAGGTGACACTGAAGTGGAGCAATAAGGAATAAGGTTTTCAAACCTATATGATATTGCAACTACTAGGTAGGTCCATCGGTTCGTCGCGTGAACCGAGGCTGATTTAATTTAATATGCACACTAAAATGCAGTTTAGCAAACAATAATATTTTGTCAATTGGGAGCAATATGTTCAAAGAGTGACTTGCCTCAGGTCTTCGATTTCAAATCTCACAAAAATCCGACGTCCGAAAGAAATTATGTCGTCTTCGACTACATGTAACGAGAGAAAACACACAAAACCCTAGAAATACAATACTATTATTAATAACTAATAGTGTCATAAGGTAGATCTCAATTTTAGAAAAAATTTAAGACTTGAACGGGGTCGATCGGAGTTGCGGATAAAAAGATATGAATTTTTGAAATTTAATTGATTTTCTAGGATATAAAAAAGGATTTATTATTTTGAAAAAGAAATATGCCGAGGGAATATTCCCTGCTAACAGGTAGGGTCCCATGTCAGTGGCAGAGGAGAGATACTGAGTGTTGTGGCCCACTTGATAGAGAGAAAGAGAGTGGGGACCACATGTCAGTGGAATGAGAGAGAGGAGATGACAAGGGGGGCCCATATGTCAGTGGAAGAAGAGAGTGAGAGGGTGGGTGGATGACAGAGAGGGCCCATATGTCAGTGAGAAAGAGAGATGGTGAGGGGCCACACGTCAGTGGGGCCATATGCCATACAGTGGGAGGGACGGGGACCACCGGGCAGAGAGGAAAAAGGAGGGCGAGAGAGAGAGAGAGAGAGAGAGAGCGGCCCGGGGAAGATCGACAGCCGACGGCGCCCCGAGCGGCGCTGACGAGTGGCAGCAAGCCAGCGGCGGTGGAGCACGGCGGTGGAGCACGGCGGCGGACGGCGGAAGAGGTGGTGAACACGATGAGTGGCTCGGATTGGGCCCTGGGTCGCTGGAGGTGGCCAGCAGCGAGCGGCACAGAGCGGTGGTAGTGAGAGGAGATGGCACATGGCGGCGGTGGAATTGCGGGCGCCAGCGGCGGGGCTCAGGCAAGGGGTTTTTGGGCGCTAAGGTTTTACGGGGAGAGAGAGAAGAGGGAGATGGAGGGGTGCTCACCAAAAATAGACAAAAGGCGGCGGGGGTTTTGCGAGCTTGAGCTCTGTCCGATGAGCTTTGGCGAGGGACATGAGAGGAGCGAGCTACGGCAAGGGAAAAGGGGGGGGGGGGTCCATAGATTTTATTGGAGGAAAGTGGCGCTGGTGGATAAGGGAGAGAGGCGGTGCGCGGACCTCAAGGCGGTGGCAATGGCGGTGCGCGCAAGCACACGCGGCTGGGCAGCGGGCAGAGCGCAGCGGCGGGGTCTTGGCGCGAGTTGATGGCGGGGAGGCGAGGCGGGCAGCAGAGACAGCGTGGTCGGACATGGCGCTAGTGCTCGACAGGGATATTTGGGCTCGGGATTTTTGTTGAGCACGTGCTGTGCGTGCGGGAGAGAGCGGGGGTGACGAGTGGGCCCCACCTGGCAGTGGTGTTGGCGCTGCGGGATGCTCCTGGTGGGCTGGGCCGCACAATGGCAAAGGAGAGAGGGAAAGAGAGGAGACCGGACGGCTTTGGGCCGAGAGAGAGAAAAGGGCGGTCAAGTGGAATAGTGGATTTTGAGATTTTCTTAGGAATTTGAATAAGAGATATTTGAAAAGTGTTTTTGAATTTTTGGAAGAGAAGATAGGGGATATTTTAAATAGATTTTGGGATTCAAATTTTGGGAATTTTGAACCAGAATGTAAGAGGAATATTTCGAGGGATATTTGATCAAGGGGTTTTGATGGAATTTTTGAAATTTGGAGGAAAAAGAGAGGATTTCCAGGGAGGATTTGAATTTAAACTTTGAAATTTTTGGGCCCGGGGATTTCAGAAGGGATTTTTGTTGGATATTGAAATTTTCTTTTGGAGGATAAAATAAAGAAAATTTTATTGAAGGGTTTTTAGATGGGATTTCGAATTGCAAAATTCTAACTCGAGATTTTGGAATTTGGATTAGAACATTGATTTAGGAAATTTTTTATTGGGATCCTGGCTAGGAATTTTAGGGTCTCATGGAGAGGATAAATTGAGATCACGGCACTTTAGGTCCTTAGGGACACACACAAAAATTCGAGTTTTTGGAAATTAGGGTTTTATTAAAAATAGGTTTTTAATGGCTCGAAAAATCGGGGCATTACAACCCCGAGAAGTCAAGGCTGGTACATGGTATCCCTAGTCGTGTGTTTGGTCGTGCGGCTTGGATATTTGGGCAGTACGTTGATGCATTTAGGCAATTTAAGGCACGTTCTTGCAATCGATGGAACCTTCCTAACCGGCAAGTTCAAAGGTACCTTGCTCACAGCCAGGGTTCACCAAACCGCCGGTAACCGCGCGGATACAGTTTGGGTTACCGGCGGTTTGGTTTGAATAAATTTCATCTGAATTCAAATTTTGTTAAAAAAATCAAAAAATTCTATAAGGTAGTACTCAAATTGTGCATCACTATGGTGAAGAAATTCTGTGAAAAAATGATGTTAAGATTGTTTTTTGGACTCAAAACGAGAAGGTAATATTAAAATCAAAAAAGAAAAGATTAAATGGGTCGGCCCAGTACTGTACAGTGCTACTGTTTCAGCCCAATAGAGTAGGAAAAGATGCCATGTGCCCTAAACACTGCCCTCCATCTCCATCCTATCTAGTCCATCCTATCCACTCCTTCCGTGCCTCCGAACCTTCCCCGTCGCTCCTCGGTGGCGGCGGCCGCAGATCCGCCGCCGACGTGCCGACGATGAGGGAAACCGCGCCATTCCTCGCGGTTACTGCACGGTAGTTCACGGTAATCGTCCGTCTTCACCCGCCGAAGGTAACCCCCTAACCTAGCACGGTAATCGCTTGGTTTGCGCCGGTAAACGCACGATATGTCGCGGCGGCTGGGGGAACTCACGGTAACCGTGATTTAAGTATTATCGTGCCGTTTTGGAGACTTACCACGCGGTTACCGTGGTGGAAACTGCGGTAACCTCAGTTTTTCCTTAGATTAGGGTTGGATGAATTGTTAATTGGTAGGAATGAGCTCTATGTTGTTTGTATGAGTAGGAATGAGCTCTATGTTGGTAACTTGTGTTCCTTAGATTAGTGATTACATTGTTGTCTTACAGAAGTAGTAATGTGCGTGATTGTTGCATTTGTTACAGGCCAAAGTTGGCAAGATTACAAGGCGGGGTTGCTTCAGCAACATGGTTTGATGCTCATGTCGACCAAGGAGTACAACATGGCATATCGGCAATGGAACTACTAGTTTGTTTACTTTATGTCAAACTCAGGTAACTTCTATATTAATATTTCTTGTGTAATGGACCTAGTATTGATGTATCGTGCATGTCGAACTTTGGACATTATATTGTGGATGCTTCAATCCTTGTAGTTGTGGACATTGCATTGTTAATTCTTGTGAAATGTGATATTTTTGACGTGTTTTGTGAATCGTAATTGTTTAACTATCATATATATAGCAAATATCATACCGAATTTTCCTATATTTCCTTAATATGTCATTTCATCATGTTATAAATGTCTACAACATTTTCTTGCAATTAAACTAAATTTTTCCTTGATTTTTTGAAGATTTTTTCTTAATTTCATTAATACGCCATACGGGTCGCGGTTACCAAGCCAAACCGTGCGGTTATCGCTGCCAAATTGCTGCCGTACCTTGCATTTGAATTCAAATTTTTGGAAGCGAATTATGTGTGGTTACCACGGTAACCGCCAAACCACTGGCCCATGGTAACCTAGGCGCGGACGGTAAAGTGAACACTGCTCACAACTATAGGGATTGATGCAGGGTACCAGCTTGTCCCCCGGCATTTGCTATCGTATAGAAGGAAAACACAACGAACTGGGGTTGGTTCATCGATATCATAAGGGTGCATCTGATTGGGCCTAATAAAGATGTTTGCATAATTTCTGGTAGGCACCCTAGCATTTTAAATACAATCAACAATCGCATATTAGGGCACCGGCCTATCCATCACAGATGGTGCATGAGGCACTTATGTGCAAATTTCTAGAGCGCAGGTGCCACCCAAGAACAGATGAAAGAGCTAGAGCAAATTATACAAATAAATGAGAAACCAGTTTTCCTATCGGAGATCAATCGTCTTATGGGTCTAATTCAATAGTGTCGATGTTTTATATTGGCTGTATTGAATACGGGGCTATTCGTCGGACCGAAACTCGATGGACTTTGAAAGACAAGATGATTTATACTGGTTCAGGCCCTCGAGGTGATGTAATACCCTACTTCCAGTTGTGGTGTATTGCTTTCGCTGTATTCTCTGGTGAGATTGATTATGGTGTATGTTCTCTGCCCCAGGGGGCTTCTTGCCACCCCTTATATACTAAGGAGACAAGGTTACAAGGTAGGAATCAAAGTCGGACTCAACCAAGGGATTTCCTTCTAGGAACACATCGTATCCGGCTAGGACTATATCCTTTCCCTTGTCATGCAAGTTAATATAAGCCAGGTTCTACTGTATCCCTAATTACTTGATCAGGCCCACCCTCTATCTGAGTAGCCATATTGCTTTCCATGAGGTACTCGGGGCCCATGGCCTCCACAGTAGCCCCTGAGACATTCATGGTTGAGTCACAGCTGACGTTGAGTGCTCATCCTCCACAATGAAGATTTCTCGAGTGTATTGCTCCCGAGTATCCTTTGCCCGAATATATCTTCTCCAAGTCCTACTTCATGTCAGCTGGCAATGAGTCTATGAAGGGCTTCATAGAAAAAGTTGAATAGTGTGTACCAAATAGGCACATTTATTAGGTGTAGCCCCCAACTTTGTTCTTAATTGTGAAACAATTAAATATAAAGTCAAAGATCTTTAACCTTTAAGTCTTTCCCGAGTGATATATTTCTCAGAAATTGGACTCTTCAGCATCATGTCAATGTGGTTAGGTGTACTTGAGATATACATGCATCCCCAATTTCAATGAAGACCAGCTATTGATCCTTGTAAGGATATATCCTCAATACCTATTGAATAATTTAGATATCTGAAAACATGTGTCTAGCAATTAGGCTTAACTTAAAGCATATCTAATTATTTTAATCAGTTCCAGTAAAATAGCACCCATACTGTGATTTTAACACAGACAACTATTGGCCCAATAGGACATGCTATTTAGGAACTCATATCTTATGGCCCATTACTAGATAGGCCGGCCCAAGCCAACCACCCAGCGCCGGCCTATAAATCCCTAGGAGAGAGAAAAGATTCCCATTTCTTCCCCAAATCCTTGAAACTGTTCGCCTCCCGCATCGCGCACGCAGTTCTCGTGTTCCCTGCTCCACCTAGGGTTTCTGCACACTCGAGCTTTCCTTCGCAAATCTGCAAAACCCTCCATCCAATCGTTGATTCCCATCGTCTAGAAGCTTTTCCCCCACTTTTTGATCTTCCAAAATGTTGAGGGCTCTATTTGATGTTCCCCACATCCCGATAAGTACATGGCTAACGTCTACTACGTGCTCCACAAAGCTCGCTTATTTGGAGAAGAAGTGTCTCTAGCCGAAAGAGCTCATCAACTGGCGCCTGGCCATAGGTGAGACAATTCCCTCCCCCGATTCCCACGAGATTGTGGTGTTTGCCTCTTTCTTCAACAGGAGTTTTGCTCTTCCTTTCTATGATTTCCTCCGTGGCCTCCTTGATTATTATCAAATCGAGCTTATTCACCTCAACCCCAACTCCATCCTTCAGATCTCTATCTTCGTAACACTTTGCGAAGCTTTTCTCAGGGTCGATCCCCATTTCAACCTCTTCTGCTTTCTTTTTCACGTCAAACCCTATCCCTCTAAATCCAAACCTCAAGTCATTGGGGGACCAGGACATCAGCTTCGCAATGAGATGAAGAAATTCTATCTTCACCTCCCCCTGAAAACTTCTCTGAAGGGGTGGCACCAGGAGTGGTTCTATTGCTCCAATCGAGAGACCCCCTGCCATCCTTTACCAGGAATCCCCCAAAAGATCCTAGATAGCTGGTCAGCTCTCTCCTCGGATGCCTAAGATATGGTACAAGTGCTGCAGCTGCTGGAAAAGATCGAAGCTTTGAAATACAAGGGGTTGACAGGGCCCTGGGTCGCTTGTACCTTCCAGAATCGGCGCACACATCCCCTGAAGGCCAGGATTCATCCTGGATACGAGTACCAGGGAAAGAAAGATCCAACTCGGGAGTACGCCGATTTTGTCGACAAGGACACCGTTAGTGACACTTTGCTTGGTTACTTTGTCAATGGAGTAGTCGAGACCCTAGATGCTGAGAGGGCCCCCAAGCCCTACTGCCTAGGCAGGCCTCGGCCAACGATAATCTCTTGTCTTCTAGCTGTCTTGATACTTGCTTGTGATGGTGGATGTGAACCCAGTTTAATTGAGTTTATCCTTATATGGAATGTTTGCAGGAATATGCTGACTTTGTGTCAGACCCTCCTAGCCAGCTGGCTAGGAAGTCAAGGAAACGGCCGGTCAGCCCATCAGCTGTCCAACCTAGCCCCAAGAGGGCTGGGAAACAACCAATGAAGGACCAGGCCACGAAAGACATGCCGACCGAGGCATCAGGCGGTCCCATGATCAGGGATCCCAGCAGCACAGCCCCAACGCCGACCAACACCACGACCACCGCTGACAGCTCCACCAGCCTAGCCGACCACACCAAGTACGGAGCCGACTGGCCTTAGCACCACACCACCCGGCGCCGTGCCTCCTGGCCCAGCACCAAGGAGCACGACTCCACCGAGCAAGCCTTCAGGCTCATCGCCAACCACCTCCATTCCTGGCACATAGGGGTGGAGGTTTAAGACTTCCAAGAGGTATGAAATTTTTAGTCTTCAGAAAATCTTGAAATGTGTTGCAATGTCTTGATTGTAGTATAATTATGCAGGAAGTCAAGTGACGCTGATCCTAAGGGGACAGCGCCACCAACCCCCATCGTCGTCCCTATCCCGACTGAGGCTGAGCCAGAAGAGCCTCAGCCCGAGCCGAGTGTCGTTCCAGCCCCTAAGGTCGAGGTGGTGCACTCGGCTGAACCACAAGCCTCTCCCAGTCAGGACATCACGAGTGCAGCCGAAGACCCAATCGCCGAGCCGACTGAAGAGCCAACACTCCCTAAGGGCCCTAAACCCAGAACCCCATCTCCTCCATTGTCCTCATCGTCAGAGGAAGGCGACCTCCCTAGGCTCGAAGCCCCTCCACCCAACTTTCCCTAGGTATTCTACTGGGTTAACCCAGATAGAAGCGATGATATGCTTGAGCTGAACGAGGAGGCTGCTAAAAAAGAATGAATTGAGCTGATAGAGGCCACCATTAAGGCTTCAAGGCTGGTCCAGGTATGCGACTCGGCTGACTATGATTTCAACTCATGTTGGTTGTCTGATCTTGTAGCTATGTAGCGATAACTCGCCTTGTTTGACCACAATCTTACTTTGCAGAAAATTGTCGATCGGTCTGAGAAGATGAGTTGGGCACTCGCTGGGCTCACTCCTCAGATCTCTCAATTTGCCCAACTCCAAGCTAACAAGAACGAGCTAGAGCGGACCAGTAAGGAGAGGGAAGCCTGGCTAAGGGACTCAGTCAATAAGCTACGGGACGAGCAGTGGGAGAAAATAGGGACCATCATAGGTAAGCCTCCCTTCTGCCCGAGTAGTTCCAGGTCTCCTTAATATGTTTCTGATCTTCAAGCTTGCTTGGCTACAACTCATGAGACAAACCTTCACAATCAGTCCCTGGAGATTGAACGCCTAAAGAAAGAGCTGAAAGAGCTCGAGAAGGCGAAGTCCAAAGTAGATGCTGAGTTTGCAAGTAAGTTGCATATCTGCTCCTGAACTCTATCTGACTAGATATCCAAGCTTGCTTGTGTCTCTCCTCTGGATGAGTAGCCTCCAAGACAAACTCGCAGACCAAATTCAGCTCTTTTGTCGAGGAAATAAAGGCAATAGAGAATTCGCGGAGCGCCATAGTGGACTTGGCGAAGTCTCTGTTGGATATTATGCAGCCGAGGCAAGCTGGGTCCAGTTCAAATTCTCCTTCTCAGGTGCTACAACGGCTTCGAGACGCTGCGGCGATCTTGAAGGAATTTGCCACAGAGCATGCCACCGTGGGGATTTCCCAAGCCCTAGCCATGACCAAGTCTCTCTACCCTGGGTGGACATTGAGGCGGTTGGTGAAGGTTTCGTTGAGGGCACCACCCCGGAGGAAGGATTGGAACTGATAAATCAATCGAGGCCGACTAAGCGGGCAATAGCTGAAGATCCGCCACTGTAAAATAAACTCTTCTGAGTAGTCTGTATGTGAGAAAATCAGAAATGATCTGTATATATTGTAAATGCTTTTGTTTGCTGTGAAGTCTGGCTGAGTGCATGTTCTATCGTAGCCATCATTAGTTTTACCCGACTAGCCAATCTATGCCGAGCGTTAAGGACCAACTTAAAAAGCGTTTATCCTAGAAGTCTATACTTGACAAAAGTTGGCATAGTCATTATAAAACTTCATAACTTAGATAAATCAGACTCGAACTCTAGCAATAACAGAAGATGTGTTATCATCATATAGCCCCCGACTCACTACTCGGTTGAAACAATCGACGTAGCGAGTCAGAGTAAAAAACTTTATTTACATATAAGTTGAGTACAATGCTCAGGTATAGAAAAGACGTAGCTGTTTTATGTTCCATGAGTTATTGATTAGGATGCAAGTCTTCTGTCTTCAGTCGGTAAGCGCCCGGATGTGTCACTTCAGCGATAATGAACGGCCCCTCTCATAAGGGAGATAACTTGTGCCTGTCTTTAGTGGTTTGTATTTTTCTCAAAACGAGATCTCCTGTTGAAAAGGTGTGGCCATGGACATTATGACTGTGATAACGACGTAAGCCTTGAAGTTATCTTGCCAATTGGATAGTTGTGATATCCCTTGCTTCCTCCAACTGATCGAGCTCGACCAGACAGTCTTTGTTTGATTTGTCCTCTGAGTGGGCCCAGACTCTCGGAGAGCCGAACTCCAACTCAATTGATAACACAGCCTCAGCACCGTAGACTAGGAATAATGGAGATTGCCCTGTTGCCTAACTGACTGTGGTTCGTGGAGACCAGAGAACAGATGGGAGTTCTTGCACCCACCGCCCTGCATATGGTTGTAGTCGGTTGAACACCCTAGCCTTGATGCCTTGCAAGACCGTGCCATTTGCGCGCTCGACCTGCTCATTGCTCCGTGGGTGAGCCACAGAAGCATAAAAGATCCTGATGCTGAAGTCGTCACAGAAATCTTGAAAGATGCCACCAGTGAACTGAGTCCCGTTGTCCGTTATGATGTGATCGGGAACTCCAAACCGGTAAATAATATCTATGATGAAGTCTTTTGCCCTGGCTATCGTGATGGTAGCAGCGGGTTTTGCCTCAATCCATTTGGTGAACTTGTCCATTGCGACAAACAAGTGTGTGAATTCTCCTGGTAAGCCTTTTTTGAATGGCCCGACCATGTCGAGCCCCCAGACTGCAAAGGGCCAAGATATTGGGATTGTCTGTAACTTTTAAGCTGGTAAGTGTGTTGACCGAGCAAAGAATCGGCATCCCTCGCATGTCCAAACTATGTCCTTGGCATCGGTGACTGCAGTTAGCCAAAATAAACCTTGCCTGTAAGCCTTTCCAACTAACATCCATGATGTGGCATGGTTGCCACAGATGCTTGAGTGGATTGATTGTAGAATCTGCATTCCCTCCTCAGGTATGACAGCGCATGTGGTGCTTCGATGATAAAGGTCTTCTCTGACTATGAGAAAGCATTTGCTTCGACGTTTAACTCGCTCAGCTTCGCTGTGGTCTTCTGGGAGCTCATCTTCCACTAGGAATCAGATAATTGGAGTCCGCCAGTCTTGAGAGATGATTAGCACTTCCCTTGGTTATGGGGTAGGTTCAGCCCCCGACTTCTTGGGATCAGATTTTTTCTTGACTGATGGCTGTAGCAATTGCTCAACAAAAACGCCAGTCGGGACCACTTCTCGTTTGGATCCCATGTAGGCTAGCTCGTCTGTGGCTTCATTGTATTGGCGCAGCACATGTGTAATTTTCAGCAGCCAAACTTGTTCTCCAGCTTCCGTACTTCTTGATAGTATTCCGCCATGTTGTCGTCCAGGCACGTCCAGTCTTTCATGATTTGGTTCACCACGAGTTGGGAATCCCCATGAACTACCAACTATTGGATACCGAGTGATATGGCAATACGGAGCCCGTGGATGAGTGCTTCGTATTCGGCGACATTATGAGATGCTGGAAAGTATACTTGAAGGACGTATTTGAGTTTTTCTCCATTGGGTGACATCAGAACGACGTCAACTCCTACTCCACCAATCCGTAGAGAACCGTCGAAGTACGTTGTCCAGTACTCAAGCTTGTCCACTGGTGTAGCCATCTGCACTTCTATCCACTCAGCGAGGGCTTGAGATGTGATCGCTGTCCATGGTTGAAAGACAATATCAAACGCATCAACTCGAGTACCCATTTAGTGATTCTGCCAGTGGCTTCACGATTATGTAGAACATCCCCGAGTGAAAATGATGTGACAATTTTGACTTGATGCGACTGAAAATAGTGCACCAATTTCCGGACAGTTATAAGTAATCCATATAGCTGTTGATACTGAAAATCACCAGCTGCGTCGAGAACGAGCTGAGGATCTGGTTCGGTGCACTAGACACGCGAAGGCCTGGGAGATATGCTTAGCTCAAGTGCAGGTCCTAAATAGTTGAGGTTCGCGGGCGTGCCATTCAATTTGACCCAGCAATTAACAAGGAGATAGAAAAAAAGTTAGATAACCGATCCAATCGGCCAACCAGCCGATACATACTTCCTCCAGCCGATTGCGGATAGTACTTGTACATCGGCTAGAAACTGATGATGATAGAAGCAAATAATAAGCTAGCCGACTGTCAAAAAAACACTTGGACATCGGCTAGAAGCCGATGATAGAGTAGAAGCAGAATAATAATCAAGACAATGCAATCGGCTTTTTCTAGTAAAAGATAACCTATCGGCTAGACACTCCGATAGAACATCGCGTAAAAACCTATCAACTCAAGAAGGATAAATTTATTATCACTAGTCTAGTAGGTCGGACCTAACCGATGCAGCACAAACTGATGATGATAAAAAAAACTCGTTAAGCCGATAAATCCTATGCAATTGTGATGTGATATATCCACTTGGCCTAAGAGATCATACTTAATTGATGCAGCCGTAGACAGAATAGATACACCGTGGTAAGTCGACTACTGTCAATCAGCTAGAATATCGGACCTAACCGAGGAAGTCCTAGCCGATAAGGTAGTCGGAGTAACGAGACTTACCCTCTGGTAGGAGTTCGGACCTAACCGATGCAGCCCGGCTCGAGAAGCAAGAACTTGTCGAAAAGAGTGGCGATGCGCCGAATTTGTATTGATCTGTGAGATAGTTTACATGGTCCCCGGGCATATGTATTTATACCCCGAGTTGATACAGTCCTGATCGGATACGAAACAGGAATTTCCTAACTATAAAAGGAAAATTAACAAGCCCTGATTGGACACGAGATTAGATTTTCCTAAAAATCATTAAAGCTACCTAATTTATAGATAAACTAATTAACTGCCATGTTGTGGTCTTCACGATTCCTTGCTGAATTCGGCTTCTTCTGGATTAGCTTCCATCGGCTGATATAGCCTCTTCCCTTAACCGAACATAATAACGAACCGTACCAAATTTTGGTGTTAACAATAGCACCTTCTGTACTTGGGGATATCGCATCTTGGATTCTCCTAGGACTTCACTGATAAAGTAAACTGGTCTTTGAACCTTTTATATATGTCCTGACTCTTCCCGCTCGATAATTAAAACCGTGCTGACTACCTGAGTAGTTGCCACCAGATACAACATAAGTGGTTCCTTGGGCATTGGTGATGCCAACACGGGTGGTGATATAAGGAACTTCTTGAATTCTTCGAAGGCTTGTTGGACTTTTGTGGAGGCCATGGGCCCCGGATACCTCATGACAAGCATATGGGCCACTCGGACAGAGGATGGGCCTAGCCTTATAGTTAGGGATATGATAGAACTCGGCAAACTTAGCCTTGTGCGGCAGGGAAAATACAGTCTTAGTTGGGCACATTATATCTCTAGAAGGAGATCCCTTGGTTGTAGTCCGACTAGGACTCCTACCTTGTAATCCTATCCCCCAGTATATAAGGGGAGCCAGGACGCCCCCAGAGGGCAAAATCATCAGGTTCATCAGAATCACCACTATACATCCTCAAAGAAAATACACCACAACTGGACATAGGGTATTACCTCACATCGAGGGCCTGAACCAGTATAAACTCTTTGTATTCCTTTGCAGTCCACCGAGTTTCTATCCAACGAGTAGCCCTATATTCATATTGCCGGTGTAAAACATCGACAGTTGGCGCACCAGGTAGGGGCTTCGGCGAGATCAACCCCAACAAACTCGATGGATTCGACAACCGGAGTCGACGGCGTCAACTTCTCCCCTGGAGACATGATCACATTCAGAAGCCTCGACTTCATCGCTGACAAGTTCGGCAAACTCACCCTGGCTGACTCGGACTCGATCCGATCTGCCGGGGAATCAGCCGACTCTACGTCAGTCAGCCCACACGACGTTGCAGCAACCCTCGTCGATTTGCTGCGGCAATCTTCCACTTGTCTGGGTCTCGGGACAACTCTCTCCTTCGGTGTTCGACTCGGACTCTGCCTTGAGCCAGCCGGGATCGGGCTAGGAAGGGGGAGATCGTCAATCTCCCGTGCAGACTTGGCAACGCCGCGGATATCTACAATCTACATCCCACGCGGCAAACCCGATCCCCTACGGTTCAATTCAGACATGGCCCAGAGCCATTCGAGATTGGATCTAGGGAGGTTGGAGTCGTAATTACACCGATCAACTACTCAGATTCCGACTCCAAGTTGGATAGCAGTTTGGCAAGCTTTTTCTTGCCCCGCGAAGTCTTCATGGCATCCAAGGGCTCTACTGCCACTCAAGAGGCGCGCCGACTACGCGAGCAACAAGAGGAGGAGGCCAGCCGACTACGACAACAATAGGAGGCAGAGCGCAATGCTCGCAACGACGAGCTACGCAGGGCTGGGCAAACCGCTCGGCAGCAAATCCTCCAAACTCGAGTCGGCGACCATGACGTCTTTGTCACGCCTCAACAGAACATCGTGGCCACTGTGACTCTACTGGATACACTCCAGCTTGGGCCTGAACACCAGGCCACCCCGACTATCGCAAGGATCAAATCCATGATTACCGTTGCTGCATGTCAGCAGCACCAGCAGTCGAGCGACACCCTTATACCGACCAACAGCGGTCTCGTCCGCGTCAGCGCGACGCCGGGCGGCTGGCTCTAGTCAGCCACACGGGGAGTCATGCCAGATGTCTCTCGGCAACACTAATAACAACAATCGGCGGCGTCCCCTGAATGACCGCCACGACAACCAAGATCTCCGATGCCGACTGCGACGCGATCTCTGCCAAGACATCAACGCGCGGCGCCGCGAACGCGAAGATGACGAATGCTGCCGACTGGAGGACGAGAACGAGCGCTTCGGCATTCACCATGAGCGATTCTACCGCTGTAATCGGAGCCGGAGCCCTCATGCAGATGAAGGCGTACCGGCCTTCACCGAGGTGCTTCAGCACGTTGACTAGCTGTCAGGTTTCAAGCCTACAGGCATCAAAAATACGATGGCAAGACCAATCCCAAGTCCTGGCTCATGGTCTACACTCTAGCGATCCGAGCAGCCGGAGGCGATCACAAAGCCATGGCTAACTACCTCCCGGTCGCCCTGGCTGACTCGGCGAGGACATGGCTAACAGGGCTCCCAAAGCGGTCAATCGGCTCCTAGGGAGAACTCCGGGAGCGGTTCATCGCCAATTTCTAGGGGACTTACAAGAGGCCTTCTTCTGAGCACGATCTCTATCAGCTGCACCAGAGGAAGAACAAGTCTCTTCGCGAGTTCATCAAAAGGTTTTCCGAGAAGCGCAACTCGATCTCAATGATCAAGGACGAGGTCGTCATCGCCGCCTTCCGCAAGGGAGTTAAAGACGCCCCCGTTCATCACCAAATTCACTCCAAAACCACCAGCCTCAGTCAGGGCTCTCTTTGACATGGCAAACAATATGCCGACTCGGCCGAAGCGATCGCCCAAGCCCTTGACAACAATAAAGAGTCCCGGTAGAAGGACCAAAAAGCTAACGACGAGCCAGCACGGAACAAATCCGGCAGCTGCAAGCGGAAGTCGGAGAACATGGTGGCCAACGTGGAGCGTACTCGGTCGCGACCCCCAAGGAACAATGAATACCAGAAAGTGATGAACGGGCCCTGCCCCTTTCATCCCAAGGGCAAGCACGCGGCCAAGGATTGCTTCATGCTCAAGAGGTTTGCTTCTGAGCAGGCTTCAACATCTGGCGCCGACAAGGACAAAGACAAGCCAGATTCGAGCTCAGCCGGCGATTATCAAGATCCCCAGGCTGAGCTCAACCATATCTTTGGAGGGCCGTCTGCATACGAGTCCAAGCAGAAGCAGAAGCTAACAGCTCGAGACGTCAACTCGGTCTCTACAACAGACGCCCCCCAATATTTGCATTGGTCAGAGATGCCCATCATGTTTGACAGCGCAGATCACCCCGATCGGGTTACACACCCAAGACGCTATCCACTTGTCCTGGACCCGGTCATCAAAAGCATCAAGTTGAAGAAAGTTCTCATAGATGGAGGCAGCGCGCTCAACATTCTGTTCGCCAAGACCCTAGATGAGATGAAGATTCCTCGTTCAGAGCTGTGGCCGAGTACGGCGCCCTTCCACGGGGTAATCCCCGGCCTGTCTTCAACACCCCTCGGACAGATTACTTTGCCGGTCACCTTCGGCATGCGGGATAACTTCCGCACAGAGAACATCTGCTTCGAGGTCACCGATTTCGAGACTACATACCATGCGATACTTGGACGGCCGGCGCTAGCCAAATTCATAGCGGTGCCACACAATACCTACATGATGCTCAAGATGCCTGGGCTAGTCGGAGTTCTTTCCTTTCACAGTGATGTCAAGCAAGCCTTCACCTGCGACAAGGAGAGTTGCAAGTTGGCTCAATCTCAAGAAGCGGCAGTCGGACGCAACAACATTCGGCAAGCCGCTACAACCGAAGTCGAGGACGATCAAGTTCCGGCAAAAAAGCAGCAAAGTCAGGAATTTCAGTGGACTCTGACACAAAGAAGATCCCCCTGGACCCTTCCGACCCCTCCAAGACTACCCTAGTCAGGACCGGACTCGACCCCAAATAGGAACACGTGCTCGTCACCTTCCTCCAGGCAAACAGTTATATTTTCGCTTGGAAACCTTCCGACATGCTAGGGGTACCAAGGGAGGTGATCGAGCATGCCCTCAATGTCAAGACAGACGCCAATCCAGTCAAGCAATGGCTACAACACTTCGCACAGGACCACAAAGATGCTATTCGAGAGGAGATAACCAAGCTCCTCACAACCGGGTTCATCAAAAAGGTCTACCACCCGGATTGGCTGGCAAACCCAGTCCTGGTCCTGAAGAAGAACAGTAAATGGCGCATATGCGTCGACTACACCGACTTGAACAAGGCGTGCCCCAAAGATCTATTTGGTCTACCCAAAATAGATTAGGTGGTGGATTCAACTGCAAGGTGCGAACTTCTCAGCTTTCTCGATTGTTACTCGAGATACCATCAAATCAGCCTGAAGGAGGAGGACTGCTTGAAGACTTCTTTCATCACGCTGTTTGGAGTATACTGCTACATCACTATGCCGTTCGGTTTGAAATACGCTGGAGCAACGTATCAACGAGCAATTCAGCAGTGTTTACACACTCAGATCAGGCGCAACGTGGAGGCGTATGTCGATGACGTGGTGATCAAGACAAAGTCCAAAGAAGACCCCATCGCCGACTTGCAGGAAACCTTCCAAAATCTTCGAAGATTCAAGATGAAGTTGAACCCGAAAAGGTACGCCTTCGGTATGCCATCCGGCAAGCTACTCGGCTTCATCGTATCGCATCGTGGCATCGAGGCCAACCCAGAGAAAATTAACGCAATCATGAACATGGCACCCCCAACTAGCCAGAAGGACGTCCAGAAGCTGACAGGCTGCACGGTGGCACTCAGCCGATTTATCTCCCGACTAGGCGAACGGGGCATGCCCTTCTTCAAATTACTGAAAAAAGCAGATAATTTTCAATAGACTCCCAAAGCCCAGCAAGCCTTCGAAGACTTCAAGCAATTCCTCACATCACCACCAGTGTTGGCATCACCTATGCCCCAAGAGCCATTAATGTTATACCTAGCGGCAACCACTCAGGTAGTCAGCACGGTGTTGGTGGTCGAGCGATCAGAGCCGGGCCATCTACAAAAAAATTCAACAGCCAGTCTACTTCGTCAGTGAGGTCCTAACCGACTCAAAGATGAGATATTCTCGGGTCCAGAAGCTGCTCTATGGCCTACTCATCACTATCCGAAAGCTGGTGCACTATTTCTAGTCGTATCAAGTCACGGTGGTCACATCGTATCCACTTGGGGATGTCCTGCACAACCGCGAGGCCACTGGCCGAATCGCTAAATGGGCGCTCGAGTTGATGGCGTTCAACATCACCTTCCAGCCACAGACAGCAATCAAATCTCAAGCTCTAGCCGACTTCGTGGCCGAGTGGATAGAAGTTCAGATGATTACAAAAACAGACAAGCTAGAGTACTGGACAATGCACTTCGACGGTTCTCTATGGATCGGCGGCACCGAGGCCGGTGTCGTACTGACGTCACCTACCAGCGAAAAACTCAAGTACGTTCTCTAGATTCACTTTTCGGCTTCCCACAATGTCACCGAGTATGAGGCACTCATCCACGGGCTCCGCATTGCTATATCACTTGGCATCCGCCAACTGGTTGTACGTGGGGATTCTTAACTCGTGGTGAACCAAGTCATGAAAGATTGGACATGTCTCAATGATACTATGGCGGCGTATTGTCAGGAGGTCAGAAAGCTAGAAAACAAGTTCGACGGGCTAGAAATAATTCATGTCCTACGACAATACAATGATGCTGCAGACGAATTGGCTAACATGGGATCCAAGAGAGAAGCGGTCTCGACTGGGATTTTCGTCGAAGAACTAATGGAGCCATCAGTCAAGAAGAAACCAGTACCAGAGTAGTCGGGGGCTGAACCTACCCCGGCAACAGACAAAGTATTGATCATATCTCAAGATTGGCGGACTCCTGTTCTCTCTCTCCCCGTCTTTATAGAGCCTATGCTGATAAGTAGGCTTGGACCTACAAATTCAGTACTGGGCCACAAGATATGAGTTTCTACAGTAGCACGCTCTATCTGGGCTGCTCACTGGTTGTGTTAAAATCACAGTGCTGGTGCTGCTCACAGAAACCGATCAAATAATCAGATATGCTTCATGCTAAGCCTACAGCCGAGTGTATACATTCGGGTATCTGTATTATTTACCAGGTATTGAGGATATATACTTATAAGGATCACAAGATGGTTTCCATTAAAATTGGGGATGCAGGTATCTCTCAAGTACACCTGACCACGTATTAGGTTGAAATCCATAAAGTGGTACTCGGCCTACATGCTTGGCCAACAATTGCCATGAGCAGAAATCATTCCAGCTAACATGATGCTGAAGAGTCTAACTTCCGAGTGATATACTACTCGGGAAAGACTTAAAAATATTCCGGCTGACATGATGCCAAAGAGTCTCATATACCAGTAGTACACTACTCGGGAAAGACTACAAGGTTAAAGATCTTTGACTTTATGTTTAATTGTTTCATAATTAAGCACAAAGTAGGGGGCTACACCTAATAGGTGCGCCTATTTGGCGCACACTATTCGTATTTCTACATGGAGCCCTTCATAGCCTCGCTGCCAGCTGACATGAAGCAGGACTCGAGAGAAGAAGCACTAGGACAAAGAGTACTCGGGAGCAATGCACTCGGGAATACTTCACCGTGGAGGATGAGCACTCGGTATCAGCTGTGACTCAACTATGAAGGTCTCAGGGGCTCCTGTGGAGGCCATGGGCCCCGGGTACCTCATGACAAGCATATGGGCCACTCGGACAGAGGATGGGCCTAGCCTTATAATTAGGAATATGATAGAACTCGGCAGACTTAGCCTTGTGCGGCAAGGAAAATATAGTCCTAGTCGGGCACATTATATCTCTAGAAGGAGATCCCTTGGGCATAATCCGACTAGGACTCCTACCTTGTAATCCTGTCCCCCAGTATATGAGGGGAGGCAGGGCGCTCCCTGAGGGCAGAATCATCAAGTTCATCAGAATCACCACCATACATCCTCAAAGGAAATACACCACAACTGGACGTAGGGTATTACCTCACATCGAGGGCCTGAACCAGTATAAACTCTTTGTGTTCCTTTGCAGTCCACCGAGTTTCGATCCGATGAGTAGCCCTATATTCATATTGCCGGTGTAAAACATCGACAACTTTTGGCGTCCATTGAAAATTGTCAAACTTCTTCAATAGTTTGAAGAAGGGCATGCCCTGTTCGCCAAGTTGGGAAACGAAACTACTGAGTGCCGCCACGTAGCCGGTCAGCTTCTATACGTCCTTCTGGCTAGTCGGGGGAGCCATGTTCATGATTGCATTGATCTTTTCTGGGTTTGCCTCAATGCCACGGTGTGAAACGATAAAACCAAGTAGTTTTCCTAAAGGTACACCAAAGACGCACTTCTCCTGGTTCAGCTTCATCTTGAATCTTCGAAGGCTTTGAAAAGTTTCTTCTAAGTCGGCGATGAGGTCTTTCTTGAATTTGGTCTTGATTACCACGTCATCGACATATGCCTCCACATTGCTCCCGAGTTGAGTGTGAAGACACCGCTGGATGGCATGTTGATTCGTTTTTCAACCCGAACGGCATAGTGATATAGCAATATGCACCAAACGGCGTGATATAAGAAGTTTTTAGGCAGTCCTCCTTCTTTAGGCTGATTTGATGGTATCCCGAATAGCAATCAAGAAAGCTGAGTAGATCGCATCCCGTGATTGAATCGAACACCTGATCTATTATGGGTAGACCAAATGGATCTTTAGGACACGCCTTGTTTAAGTAGGTATAGTCGATGCACATGCGCCATTTACCGTTCTTCTTCCGTACCAGAACTAGGTTTTCTAGCCAATCTGGGTGGTAGACCTCCTTGATGAACCCAGCTACTAGGAGCTTGGTTATCTCCTCGCGAATAGCATCTTTGCGGTCTTGTGTGAAGCGCCATAGTCGTTGTTTGACTGGTCTGGCATCCGGCTTGACATTTAGGGAATGCTCGATCACCTCCTTGGGTATGCCAGGCATGTCAGAAGCCTTCCAAGTAAATATGTCCCTTTTCGCCTAGAGGAAGGTGATAAGCTCGTTTTCCTATTTTGGGTCGAGTCCGGTCCCGACAAGCGCAGTCTTGGTAGGGTCGGAAGGGTCCATGGGATCTTTTTTGTCTCTGAGTTCACTGAAATTCCTGACTTAGCTGCCTTTTTCGCTGGGACTTGGTCGTCCTCCTTTGAAGTTGTTGTGTCTAGTTAGATATTGCTTTGTCCAACTGTTGCCTCATGTGACTGGGCCAGCTCGCAGCTCTCCTTGTCTCAAGTAAAGGCTTGCTTGAAATCTCTACGCAGAGAGAGTACTCCTACCGGTCCAGGCATCGTGAGCATCATGTATGTGTAATGGGTACCGCCATGAATTTGACGAGTGCTGGTCGTCCAAGTATGGCGTGGTAAGCAGTCTCAAAGTCGGCGACCTCAAAGCTGATATTTTCTGTGCGAAAGTTTTCCTGCGTGCCGAAGGTAACTGGCAAAGTGATCTGTCCGAGTGGAGTTGAAGAGAGGCCAGGGATTATCCCGTGGAAGGGAGCTGTACTCGGCCGCAACTCTGATCGAGATATCTTTATTTCGTCGAGCATTTTGACAAAGAGAATATTGAGTGCGCTTCCTTCGTCGATGAGAATCTTCTTCAACTTGATGCTTCGGATGACTGGGTTTAGGATGAGTGGGTAGTGTCCCGGATGCGTTACTTGGTCAGGGCGATCTGCGTGGTCGAACGTGATTGCCATCTCTGACCAACGTAGATATTGGGGGGCATCAATAGAGACCGAGTTCACCTCTCGGGTGGTTAGCTTCTGTTTACGCTTGGACTCGTATGCTAATGGCCCTCCAAATATGTAATCAGCTCAGCCTGGGGATCTTGGTAATCGCAAGCTACGCCCGAGTCTGGCCTGTCTTTGTCTTTCTGTTTGCCGGATGCTGATGTTTTCTCGAAAGCAAATTTTTTAAGCATGAAACAGTTGTTGACCGTGTGCTTCCCCGTTGGATGGAAAGGGCATGGCCCGTTCATAACTTTTTGGTAGTCATCTGTCCTTGGGGGTTGCGATCGGTTGCGCTCGACTGTTGCTACAATGTCCTCCGACTTGCGCTTGCGGTTTCTGGCCTTGGACGGAGCCGCATCATCGGTATCCTTCCGCTTCTTCTGTCGGGGCTCTTTCTTATCATCGAGTGCTTCGGCGATGGCATCAATTGAGTCAGTGTCTTTGTTTGCCATGTTGAACAGAGCTTTGACGAAGTTGGGAGTCTTCTGAGTAAATTTTGCGATGAACGAGGTGTCCTTGACTCCTTTCCGAGAGGCAGCGATGACGACCTTGTCCTTGATTTTTGGGATTAAGTTCCTTTTCTTGGAAAATCATTTGATGAAGTCACGGAGGGACTCGTTTTTTCTTTGATGGCACTAGTATAGATCGTACTCGGATGATGGCCTCTCGTAGGTTCCTTGGAAGTTAGCCACGAAGCGCTCATGGAGTTTCCTCAGGAGCCAGTAGACCACTTGGGCAACTGGTAGGTAATTTGCCATGGCCTTGCGATCGCCTCCAGCCGCATGGATCGCCAATGTATACACGGTCAGCCAGAATTCCAGGTTGGTCTTGCCGTCATACTTTTCTATACCAGTCGGGTTGAAACCGGATGGCCAGTCAACTTGTTGTAGTTTTTGAGTGAAGGCCGGAACTCCTTCATCCGAGTGAGGGCTTCGATACCAACTGCAATGGTGGAATCGCTCATGGTGAAGACCGAAGCGTTTGTGCTCGTCTTCAAGTCTGCGACATTCATCTTCCTCACGCTCTCGGTGTCGAGCACTAATGTTGTGGCAGATCCCATCATAGTCGTCCCCGAGCGTCCGGGTTATCCTAGCGCTCATTGTGATGGTACCGCCGTCGGTCATCATTGCGGTGGCCGAGTGACGTGTGGTTAGACTCCGAGTGGTGTAGACCGGAGCCGGCTGCTCAGCGTCGCACTGAAGCAGATGAAGTCGCAGCATCCAAAGCTGTTTTGTTAGACGGTATAAACGTATCTCCAGATTGCTATTGTTGTTGACAGGCTGCAGCGGTTATCATTGCTTTGATTCTGGCAATAGTCGGGGTAGCTTGGTGATCTGGCCCCAGCTGCAGGGTGTCCAATAGTGTAACTGCCGCTACGACGTTCTGTTGTAGAGTAAAAAAAACATCGTGGTCGCCTACTTTGGTCTGGAGGATTTCCTGTTGGGCAGTCCGCCTAGCCTTGTGCAAATTGTCATTGCGAGCTTCGTGCTCAACTTGTAAGCGTCGCTCGTCTTCCTCCTGTTTCTCACGTAGTCGGTGAGCCTCCTCCTCTTGCTGGTCGCGTAGTCGGCGTGCATCTTGCCCCGGGGTTGATCCCTTCAACGCCATAAAGACTTTGCGTGGTGGAGAAAAGCTCCTTGAGCTGTTGTCCGACTGGGAGTCAGACTCGGAGTAATTCAATGGTGTGATGACAACCCCAACCTCCCTGGATCCGATCTCGAGCGGCTCTGGGCCATATCCGAGTCGAATTCCAGATGATTGGTTCTGCCGCATCAGATTTGAATTGAATATATCTACTGCGTTGCAGAGTCCAAGTGGGAAGTTAACAATCTCTTCTTTCCTCAGCCCAATCTCGATTGGCTCAGGGCCGTGTCCGAGTCGAACATTAGGAAAAAGAGTTGTCCCTGAACTCGTAGATCTTGGATATCACCGCAGCAAGTCACGGAAGATTGCCACGGCGTTCAGTAAGTCGATTGGCGCTAGGTCATCCCGGTTCTTGGCCGATCTGGTCAAAACCGAGTCGGTCAGGGAGAGATTGCCGAGGTTGTCGGTGATGAGGTCGAGGCTCCCAAAGCTGATTGCCTACCCAGGGAAGAACTTGACTCCATCGACTCCAGTGATCAGATCCATCAGGCCTGTTGACGATGATCTTGATGATGCCCCTACCTGGCACGCCAACTGTTGATGTTTTATATCGGCTGTATTGAATATGGGGCTATTTGTCGGACCAAAACTCGATGGACTTCAAAAGACAAGATGATTTATACTAGTTCAGGCCCTCGGGGTGAGGTAATACCGTACTTCCAGTTATGGTGTACTGTTTTCGCTGTATTCTCTGGTGAGATTGATTATGGTGTATGTTCTCTACCCCAAGGGGCTCCTTGCCTCCCATTATATACTGAGAAGACAAGGTTACAAGGTAGGAATCCCACTTGGACTCAACTAAGGGATTTTCTTCTAGGAACACATCATATCCGACTAGGACTATATCCTTTCCCTTGTCATGCAAGGTAACATAAGCTGGGTTCTACTGTATCTCTAATTACATGATCAAGCCCACCCTCTATCCAAGTAGCCATATTGCTTTTCATGAGGTACCCGGGGCCCATGGCCTCCACAAACAGCGACCTAGGAAGTGGTTGGAGGACAATATGTTGCACAAGGACAAATGGGCGAGGTCGTTTGACCCTCAAAGCCATAGATTTGGATTCCTTACTAGCAATTTCACAGAAAGTTTCAACAATGCTTTGAGGGGGGGGGGGGGGTCTGAAAGTTGCTTGTCACAACTATTGTTGCTTATACCTTTAGCAAAACCAACAGCTGGTTCATTAAGAGGCATAAGAAGGCTATGGAGTTAGTACAGAAGGGCGTGAAGTGGCCTAAAAGGGTGGCGAAAGAACTGTTGACGCAAAAAGGTAAAACTTTTGAACAAAGCACCACTTGCTTTGATTTCGAAACGGCTAAGTACGAGGTTACGGAGCAAGGGGGCATGACGGTAGGAGGAGTGCAAGGCGGCACTACTGTGTCGTGGCACTTTGAACACTTGGACTTGCCAACAGCCTCTGTTGTCCAAAATGCCTTGCTCCTACATGATAACCGTATGTAGGTTATGAGGGCTAAATGGCAAGTCACCACCCCATTTGTGCTATGATTTTTCAAACGAAGCACTCAAGAACACTTACACTCCTAAATTTAAGCCATACGTGGACCCTTCTCAATGGCTGACTTACGATGGTGAGTCCTACGTGCCGGACATTTCTTTGATGGTCACTACCCGTGGAAGAAGTCGATCGAAAAGGTTTAAGAATGAGATGGACAGAGCTTTCTCCGGTCGTAATAAGACTCAGAGGTCTAACAACACAAATTCCATATGCCACCAAGAAGGCCATAAGAAAACTACCTGTCCATGCCGTGACAAGTGTAATGAGCGGACATCGCATCGGTAGCGTATGGGCATGATGCCGCGATAATGGTAGGTGAGAGTAAAACTTCTTATTCCTCTCCATTTGTGCACTCAAGAACTTGTTATTTATTTAATCCAATGGTAGGTGTTAATATAGCATTTCTCCCATTTGTCTTAGGTGTACTATTTGTCTTTGTCTTTGTTATTTATACGTGTTTTAATCGTGGTACTAACCATGGTTTGCCCCTTATGCAGGATGGCGGAGTTTTCAAGCCTCGACCCCTACTACGAGGTGAACCATCGAGCACCACGCATTGCCAATCGCAAGGTGAGTTTTGCAAAAAACATTCGATTAAAATTTTTACACTTCACTACTTGACCCTGTAATTCTAACATTTTATTATCTAGGCTCTTCCAGTGCTACGCATCTAGGGCCACACACCAGTGATGTGCTTGGGCCCCTAGGACATACCATACCTCCGAGATGCCAAGCTACCGTGCTTCGCGACGATGCTGCAACACGTTCAACTAGTGTACAACGCCCTTGCCTTGACTACACTCATCGATCGATGGAGGCTGGAGACCCACACCTTTCACTTGCCCTCGGGAGAGATGACTACTACCCTGGAGGACGCCGCTATGATATTGGCCCTCCCCATCATGGGCACAGCGGTCTCCAGTAAGACCGAGTCATGTGATTTGCGGGGAATGGTGGAGGAACTGCTCGGGGTGCCACCGTCCACACCTCCGAGCATCAGAAGTAGATCAAGACATTAGGAGTTCCGCTGCAATGGCTGCGACACACATTTGAGGACCTCGATCCAGAAGCCAACGAGCTAACCATGCAGTGACATTGCAGAGCCGACGTGTTGTATTTGTTTAGGTCCGTCCTATTCCCCGATTCTGGCGGAGATATGGCCTCGTGGATGTGGCTTCCCTCGCTTAGAAACCTCAGGGAGGCAGGTCAGTACAGCTGGAGTTCAACCACTTTGGCTTGGCTGTATAGACAGCTCTGTGATGCTTGCCGAAGGAGGAGTAAAGGGTCTAACCTCAGCAGCTGTGTTTTCCTCCTCTAGGTTAGAATTCTTAAGCCACCGATCTATGTGTACAATGGATTTTTACAACCTAGTCGAACTGACATGTTCATTTTACCAACTTTCAGATCTGGATGTGGCTTCGCCTACCGGTGACAAGGCCCTCGTGGAGAAGACATTCTGAGTGGCCTTTCGAGGATCTCGACTGGAGGCCTACTGTCGCTCACCTTTTTGAGGAGGTGCCCTAGCCCGCAGGACGAAACAATGCCATGTACTACTACTACTACTACTACTACTACTACTACTACACAAACGAGCTGGACAACCTTCTTCCATCCCAAGTAATCCTTTGTGTAGTACTTCCCCACGATTCATTTTAGCAAGCGCTGACCCTACGTGCTTTAGGTGGAATGGCAACCATATAGGTCGTAGGAGATCGTCGACTTGGACCTCAACTACATGTGCATCATCGACGAAGACTTGCACGCTCTCATATGCCCGATAGTGTGATTTTTCGCGGTTGAGTTCCTACTGTGTGACCGGGTTATGAGGCAGTTTGGGAGACGGCAGAGGTGTCCTCCAGATTTGGCTTCCACGAACGTGGACTTCCACAAGTGAGTCCCATAATGTCCTTTCATTTTGTACAATGCGCTTCACATATAATTAACTAAAAACTTTGTTCTAGGTTGGACCGCCGTACTAACAAGAAGATCACCGATTGGAGGGCCTACCATTGGTGACACTGCCAGGATTGGTTGAAGTATGAACAAAACCGTGTGCTTGACAGGACAATGCACAACAAGCGATAGTTCGATGCTTACCTCAACTGGCCATGTGAGAACTACCGCCTATTCTTGCATCCTGCATGGACTCTAGCAGACATAACTGAAGAAACATCTGATGAGGAAGTCAACAACGAGTACAACGCCCGCACCCGTCTTGGCTCTACTGTAGAGTACGGCCTCGTCCATGACAGAGTGGTATGCCAGCCACTCCCTTGGGCGCGGAGCTACACGGGGTCAACACCAAGTGTATTGGTGCTGACCCCTCGCCCACCTCAGCCAACAAACGGGGGTTAGCACCAAGTCGGTTGGTGCTAACCTGCGCACTCACGGGATAAGTACGTTCGGATTCCTTGCCTTCTCCTCCACAACCTAGGTTTTCTTCTTGTTTCTTCTTCCAGCAGGCTCCCGTCTCCCAGTTGCCATTTCTTTCCTCAATATGAGCTTACCTCCCAGTTGCCTCTTGGGATCCCACCATGCGCCTCCGAAGCGGCCGGCTCACCCCCCTCTCCACCCCCAATGCCACCGCTAGGGAGGGGAGCTCGAGGGGTACCATGGCGGTAGCTGCTGCGGGGATGACAGGAACTCCTAGAGTTGTCGGCAATAGGATTGAGGGAGGGGATCGGTATGGCCACCACCACCCTGTAACGCCCAGAAATTCGCACCGAAATTCTGAACATTAATGTGTAACAAATCCCTGCCTAGGAAAGCCAGGGTACACAAACCAAGTTGCCATATAGAGTGTCTTACAAACAGAGTAAATGTATATTACATAAATGCAGCGGAAAAAGGTAAAACGGAGTCTATAAACATCTGGCCAAGCAGCCGCTTCGATCCCACAGGCACCTTGACGGCAGAGCCAGCCTATTCCTCAGGATGATCTTCATCTGACGCGTTCTCCAACACTGGAGGGAAAATTGGAGCAAGGCTGAGTACCACCCACAGTACTCAACAAATCACACCCACAATTATGCATATGCACAGGGTACAAAGATGGGATAGGGTTTGTTTTGCATAAAAGCAGTTGCAAACAGTAGTAGTTCGCAAACAGTAAAAAGATTGATTAATTTCACCATATTAATTCTCCACTGATTAACGTTACACCACGTTAACTAGGCCCAACCATTCTCAACTGATTGACGCTACACCACGTCAACCAGTCTCCACTGATGAACACTACACCACGTTCACCAGACACCTCCGGGTACCGTTACACCACGTTACCCGGACTCCACTGATTAACGCTACACCACGTTAACCAGTCACCACCGGACAACATTACACCACGCTGACCAGCTTTTCCCGATCAACGTTACACCACGTTGACCAGGCCGCGCTGATGGAAGTTACACCGCGACCACTAAGCGTCACTGATGAGAGTTACACCACACTCACCAGTCTCCACCGACTAGCGTTACACCTCGCTAACCGGTCACCCCCGGTCAACTCAACCACGTCGACCGGACTCAACACCTTCCACAACACCAGTTTGATAAAACAGGATAAATTATCTAGGGTGAGACTAATCACGGTGAGTCTTGGCCAATGTGCCCATAACCGCGGGCGCGGCTATTCGAATAGTTTTACTCTGATCAGAGGTGTACAACTGTACCCACAAGACACAGCCCCCACACACGTTCCCGTGTGCCAGTACATCACCACGATGTCCCGTACGAGGCTGTGACAGGACCGTTCACGCAACCTCTCCCTAACCATCCACACCACGCTGAGGTTGCACCTACCGACAGGCACCATATTGGCCAGGCTACCCCCCTTGTGCCACGGTGAATCCGGCAGCTGATCAACCCTACCCCGGGCCGACCCAACTCCATCCTGCTCACCCTCTTCTTCGGTGCCTAAGAGAGGGAGAAGAAACGCTTCAAGCCCAGCCGTTGCCCACGCTGGCTTGTGGAAAGTACGGGAAGTTGCCCAAGTGGTTCCCGCGAACCGGTCCTTAATTGCCATGGGCGTGATAAGCAAAACCATACACCCACAGCCCACCATTTAGGTTAAGTTTTAATAATTTAACATCAGCCTATCCAAAGTTTCACTTTTGCGACATGGAGTCGAATCATATAAAAGAAATAATATTTAATTTCCATGTGAGCTAGGTTGCTAAGCATGGCTAAGCACCCTAAGAACTGTAATCTAATCACATTATTACCTAGGTGACAAGGGTTCAGGTTTCAAAACTATGGCTAAGTCCTAACATTGCAAAGGTAATAACCACCCACGTGAAATATTAAAATAATACAGTTTATTTGAGTAAACAAAGCAATTTAGCGAAAAATAGGTACAAAGTGTTCAAAGTAACAGTGCGATTTGCCTTGCTCCGGCTCAAGCTACTCTGCTACGATCTCGAAATACGCGGGACAATTACCGGCGTCGGATTCTACAACAAACAGTACATAAACAATTAAAAACAGTACATGGGGAAATCAAACATGGGCTGAAAGTATTTTTAATGGATTCTTGACATTTTTCTGGATTTAATGAAATTTGAATGGACTTAATCGGAGTTCGTATGAATTAGTTATGATTTATTGAAGTTTTACTTCTATTTTTAGTGTAAATATAATTAACAGGCAATTTATTGCGCATTAAACTGAATTAAAGACGTCACCGGAGGGAGAGCGGCGCACAGAGGCGGGCGCACCACGTGGCGCCACCGCGGGCAACCACGCGGGCGAGCGAGCGGGCAGCCCCGATCTGCCACCCGGCAGATCGGACGGCCTCGGGGAGCGGCGGCCGAAGCCGGCCGTCCCGAGCGGGAGGCGGCGGCGCGCACGCGACTCGATGGTCGACGATGGCGACCACCCGGCGCGGCGGCGACCACACGGAGGGGCGGAAAGGAACAGGAAAATGGAGGGGGTTTCTCACCGGCGGCTCGCGACGGCGAGCGACAGCGCGAAGACGACGGTGGTGACGAAAAAGCCGCGGCGGCCTCGGGACGACGTCGGTGACAGAGCTCCGACGGCGGGGAACGGGCGAGAGGCGGTTGCCGAGGTGTCCTGGAGGATGAGGAGGACAGAAGAGGAGTTAGGGCGAAGAATGGAGACGCGGCGTGGCGGGAATCACCGGCCGGAGAGGAGGCGGAGTGCCGATGCTCACCGTGCGCGTGGGCGGGGCGGTCCAGCGGGATTTGGCTTCCACGGAGTGGCGGCCGAGGTGTGGTGTGGCACAGCGGAGGTGATGGCGGTGGCGGTATGGCCTGGCGGCGTCCGGAACGGCGGCGAGCGGTGGCCGGAGTCGGTGAAAAATGGGGGAGCTCGGGTGCGCGGTGGTGAGGGGGTTCTAGAGCATGGGGAAACTCGGTGTGTTGGGGGAAAAATGGAGGAGAGCGCGGGGGGGCTTTTTATGCAGTCGGTTGGGAGAGATCGAGGCCGAACGGCTCCAATCGTGCACGGGAGAGAGAGTGGCGGCATGGAGATCGTGCGTGCAATTTGTGGGAGTGAGGGGGCGTGGACGCCGGATAATTCGGGGAGGTGGGGCGGACTCGGTCCGCGCCCGTTTGAACCGAGTGCGAGTGTGGGAGGAGGCGGGAGGCGGCGCCGGATCGGACGGCTCCGGGGATTTTCCCCTCCGCCCGATTCGGACGGAGGAGGAAGACGATGTTGACAGGCGGGCCCGGCCTATCAGCGGGAGGCGCGTGGGCGCGGGTGCGAGCGAGGGCACGGGCGCGGGAGAGGGGCGAGGGCGCGAGGACGCGGGCGCAAGGGCGCGGGAGAGGGAGAGGGAGAGGGCGCGGGCACGGGAGAGGGAGAGGCCGGGGAGGGGGACCGGCCTGCAGGCGCGCGGGGAGGGAGGCCGGCACAGGAGCGGGCCGCCGGCCCAACAGAAGAAAAAGAGAAAGGAAAAGGGAAAAAGATTTCCGTGACGATTTAAATTCCGATAAGCGTTTTTGATTTATTAAAAATAGTTCCTGTGCTCTGAAAATTCCACTAAAAATCCAGTTAATGTATTTTGGCACAGAGAATACAAGGAAAATATTCCCGGCCATGATAATTTATTATCTTGCATTTTACACCTTTAATTAATTCCTCTAGCCATTTTAAAATTCCTTTTCTTAGGTATTTTCTCAGGTAAAGTTTTTGTGTGGCTAATATCAGGGTGTGACACACCCCCATCAGCACGTACATGGGGACGGCCTCTGTTGACATCGACATCGCTCATGGCCCACCATCTTCCCAAGGGATGATAGAAGAAGTTGGCTCTGATTCGACGTCCGATATCCAAGCGTGGACATCTCCGCACAATGTGGTCCCACTCGTCATCCTCGACCTATCACCTCCTCCATCTCCTGCATCTCGGCGAGTCTGAGCTTAGGTGAGGCGACCTTTCACGGCAATGTTGTGCTCTATATGGTTTAGCTGCCTATTGGTTCGTTCAGTTAACCTGCTAGGGTTTACACGCTAACTCGAATTGTTCAAATTTTTGTTATGTTTTGGTTACATCAACAGGATGCACTAATGGTTAATTAAAATAATGCATGATTTTTTGGGATTTCCATATGTAAAATTGTTTAGTTTATATGAAGTGCATAAGATACATATTCCCGGGAGATCTATGAGACCTCAAATTTTCATATGTTTTTTATACACTTTTGGATTTTTCAGGTTGCTGCAACTCAAGTTCAATTCCAAGTGGCTGAGCTGGTCGACAACAACAATGAGTCAGATAGGTCCTTCATTGTAGGTTGCATTCTCACGCTCCTCGTCCTTGGCTTAGGACTTGCTGCTATGCACTAGAAAAGTATGTATGGCTACAATGTGTATATGACTATATATATATATATATATATATATATATATATATATATATATATGCCATCTATGTGAAGTTGACGCTTGCTTATACATAGAGAATATGGCTTTTGTGGATGGAGTCGTCAAGTCCATAGTCTCCATGACGATACAAGCCAACCTTGGTCTTTTGTTCATGACCAGCTTACATACGAGGTTCTAACTACTCTTAGTTCACATCGTATTGTACCGACGGAAATATATGAACTTATGAAATGAATGTATGTAATTATTGTGAATGCCTCGTGTCTTTCGGTTTTTGTAATGAATGTTGATGCCTTGGACGGCCGTTGAATAGTGAAGTTGTACTATTTCTGTGTCCCCTGGATTTTCCTACAGCTTTGTTTTGTTCTATAACTGCTGACAACCAGACATGAGTTAAATTTCTTCCTTTCAATACCAGGTTTATTAGCGCCAATTAACCCAGCGCCGACGAACCAAAGCTCAGCACCAATGCGTTTGGCACGGAGTAATAGAAGACCAGCACCATGCAATTTGGTGTTGAGGTGTTTGACCTGCGTAGGCCCGGCCGCTCTCCACCATGCTAGCACCGAGGTGGCCAATGCCAGCGCTGACCCGTTTGGTGCTGCCAACTGACATTTACCGAACAAAAATTGCCAGTTTGCCGAGGCTTCCATACAACAGTGTACAAGTGGCTGCAAAACATTCACTCATACAATTTCAAATATAACATATTTGAACCACACATGAACTAGATTCCATACATTGCAAAACATTAAGTCCGGCTACAATAATATAAGATCCACAAACAATGGCATGTCCACGCATATTTCAACGTGAAACATTTACATGCCTTAGGGAATTTACAATGGTCATTCCATTAGCAATAACCCTACTACGTGCAACGGGGGTACTTTCCCTTCCTTGCAGCCTCTGGACCGGCTTCCTTCGCACGGCGTGCTCTCTCCCGCTTCCTCTCCCTCTCGGCCTCACACTCTTCCTTCTCCTTTCATTCTTTCTCCTTTCCCCTCTTCTGCTTTTCCTCGGCCCTATATTGAGCCTCATATTGGCGTTCGAAGCGCTCCCGACACTATTCCTACGTCATGCGAAGGTACTTTGCGTCGTCAAGGTGGACCTCCTTATCTATCCACTCCACAAAGTCACATAGTGGAGGTGGTGGTTTCGATGCCTACAAAATTGACAATGTGTTAGCATTTATGGATAAAAGGATGAAATAACATTACAATTAAAATTACCTCAATCGGCTTGTTCAACTTCCCTTTGTTCCCTTGAGGCTTCAGCTTTTTCGGGGAGTATGCGTAGTTAGCGCACATCCAATACCTTTGGTGGTACGTGTAATCTACCTTGCTAATCACAAACTTACACTCATCACCACACCAACACATAGGTCGAGGAACCCCTACCAGTGGGGACGAGGGATATAACCCACTGCATCCTTGGCACCAACAAATCTACGAAGTAAATGAGCGAAATACTATCAATTCAATTAAAAAATTACTTCCATGTGTCCATCACCTAAATAACTTGCAAAATTCAACAAACACATACTTGCCCACAATCACCTTCTACCAATCAATATAAGTAACTGCCGTACAAAAAACACTCAATATAAACTACCATTCCATATGGATATAGCAAACCCTACTATTGCAAACAACCCAAATGCGCCCACCTCATATTGAGTACAAACCATAGCATTGCCATAAGTAAATACTACTCAAAACTTCAATCCCCCAGCAAAAAATGTCAAAAAAAAAAAACAATCTCAATGTTCCCGTACACTAGTTCAACAAAATATTCAACCATTGGGAGCTACATGATTGGATCTGGATAACTTACCTCCGGAGTCGCTAGAGCACGGCCAAAACCCTAGGTTTGTGAGCGGAAACCGAGTGATAGATGTCTTAGGCAGAACGATGGGGATGTATATGGACCGCTACCTCAGCACCAATGAGCCTGGCGCTGAGGTCGGTAGTCCTGCCACATCGGTCCGCTAGCACGGTAGGATGACTACCCTGGCACCTAATTCAGCGCCAGGTAGCAAGGCGCTGATATGCTAGCCCTCAGCGTTATCGGGGCCGGCACTAAGCCGGCGGTTCATTTATAAAATAAGTTTTGGCTACGGTCCATTCTCGAAATAAGTTTCCTAAAAGGATCAATTTGTTATTTTTTGTCATTTTGTAGTGCTAATTTCATTAGAGTATTGTGCCCAAAATAGGGCTTGACAACTCTACTATTATAGCTCGTCGGGTCGAGCTTGGGCAATGAGTTAACTAATTTCAAGCTTTTCGCTACCCTGTGTTTTATGGACCGTCCATTGTTTTGACAAAAAAAATTATTTTAGTGTATTTCACATGCTTAAGTATTACATAGGCTTATGTCAGACAGCCAAAATTGTAGCTTTTTGATAAAATCTTACTTGTGGTTCTCTAAAATACATAGCTAAGGTAGTGGTGAATTGGTGGTAGTTTTAATAAAAATAGTTATAGTTTTCTTAAGTTTACTCTTTATTTTATACTAAGTTGCAAATAATAATTGCGTTTCCAGATTCTAGAGAAACTGAAAGATTCATATCAATTGGCTACTTATTCTATTTAACATAAATTTAACTAGTAATAAAATAAGATATAACGATTCAAACCTAAATTTATGCAACAACAACAAAAAGAATTGAAGGAAAGCATATATGGCATATCTCGCTAATCACAAATTAGACCTAAGTAGCATATCCAGGTGAAGAGTAAGACGATGAGAAGGAAAATCGGGTTAGTTTAGAGGAGAGGGACCACTAGCTGTCTGGCACGTGAGGAGGACGTAATGGCTTCCATAATGCTGCCATTCAAACCAGTGCTATAGAAGTTGCGACTCACGATATGTTTTGAACCGAGGACCTCGTTCCTTGTACAAGCTACCATAATACTTGTGGAGCTACTTCTTCAGCTGAGCGGTCAGCTTGGGTCCGACGTGGAGTCGAGAGCCTATGAGACCACACGTCAACGTGGAGCAATGTAAAACTATGAATGCTTTAAAAGCACCATTGTCTATGTTTCAGTGAATATATAGGGGGCCAATCGGGCCTTACAGGCTGGTCCGGCACGAAGTACGATTTGGCACGATCCGCTATGGCACGATTCGTTAAGGCTCGGTTTCTGTACTAGATTGTGCCGTACCAGTTCACGTGCCAGGGGTCTCGGTCCAGGCACAGCACATGCGGGCTACGGGCCGTGTCGTGTCGGTATGGGCCCGATCGAGGCACGTGGGCCGGTGTCGGTCTATTGGCACGGCCTATAAAATTTGAAAATGTGAGACGGAAAAAAAAGCGAAAAATAGAAAACTAAAGAAAAAATATTAAAGAAAATTAGAAAAAAAAATTAAAAAAATAGAGAAAATTAGAAAAAATAGGAAAATTAGAAAATTATGGAAAAATAATAGGCCGGTCGGGCCATGCTCGTGCTTGAGCCGTGCCGTGCCGGGCTGGCCATGGGCTGAGACACCAGCCCAAGCACACAACGTGCTAGCACGGCCCACCAAGTTTCGTGTTCGGGCTGGCCCGGCACAGTTACTGTAGCACCGTGTCCAGGCTGACCTGTTAAGGCACGGTATATCTAATCATCATTAAGTGAATACATGCAGACATACTTATTCAGTGAGGTTAATGATTTGTGCTTACCTTCGTGTGTGAGTGTCGAGGCACGTGGGCTAGTGTCGGTCTACTGGCACGGTCGGCCTATAAAATTTGAAAATGTGAGGCGGGAAAAAGAAAAAAGCGAAAAATAGAAAACTGAAGAAAAAATATTAGAGAAAATTAGGAAAAATAGAAAAAATAGTGGAGAAAATTAGAAAAAATAGGGAAAAATAAAAAATTATGGAAAAAATAATAGGTCGATCAGACCGTGCTCGTGCTTGAGCCGTGCCATGTCGGACTGGCTCATAGGCTGAGACGCCGGTCCAAGCACAGAAACGTACTAGCATGGCCCACCAGCTTTTGTGTCCAGGCTAGCCCGACATGATTACTTTAGCATCATGTTCAGGCTGACCCTAGCATCATGTCCAGGCTGACCCGTTAAGGCACGATCCATCTAACCATTATTGGATCTAACCATTATTAAGTGAATACATGCCGACACACTTTTAATAGAAATTCAGTGAGGTTAATGATTTATTACTTGCCTTCGTGGGTGAGTGTCAGTGTGCATCCGTCCGTTTAATTGCAAGAAAGTAGTATCATTTTTATTTAAAAGAAAAAGAAAAAGAAATAACGGTTCAAAAAAAATTGAGAAAAAAGAGAAATTGTCCGGAGTCCTCGGCTCTCTGGTCGGCCTTCCCTTCCACCGCCGTCCCTTCTCCGGCTGAAAACCGCCGCCGTTCTCTTGCCGCCATTGTCAACCCTCCTGCCTTCGCTCGAGCTTCCGCCGCCGCTTACTCACGGTTCCGTCCGCGGCGCCGCCTGCTGCCTCCGTGGCGCCCCCACCGTCGCACGCCGTGTCCGTGGACGAGGATCAGGAGGCGCGCAGCACCATCCCAGACCCTAAGTAAGCCCCGTTCTCTTGCACCTCATCTGCTTGTGCAATTGATTACGAGATTTCAAGGATTTAGTCGCGTAATCAGGTTTTCACCACCAGTATTTAATTTAGCTACTGATTTGGTTCTGATGTTAAAGTTTGGAACAAGTGAAAACGAACCAATGTTAGGGGTCACGCTGGTTTACACATTGGTCGATTGGAAAGGAAAAAGTTGAATTGCTTATCTTGTCAGGGTGTTGCATTTGGGAAAATTTTGTTCTTTGCGAACTAGTTACCCTTTGGTGACTGATTGTACATTACTGAATAAGAAATTTCCCCAAATCCCCTTAACACAATTAACACCATTGAAATCGCTGCACATATGACAGTGAACACTCAAAACATTCATATACAAAGGCATTACCACATGAGGATTCTAGCACAACAACCTACAACCCAGGTAGGTAACTAATTAAACAAAAATTCCTTGTACAAAGCAGTTCAGAACCTTGATGAACTGTAGACAAACATACAAGTGCACACTATTTACATGGATAACGTTGTGGGCCAACCAACTGATCATTTTGGTTCAACCCTGGAAGAAGATGGTATACCTCCACTATAGTCAAATTGAGAGTCCCCACTGTATGGATGGCGCGGTGTCCTGCTGTTGTAGCTCATCGAGTTTGATGCAGAGTCGGATGCAGGGTTTATGCCTGCCACTTTCATGATCTTCTCAATCTCGGCCACAACCTCACTCATTGATGGGCGGTCCATTCCTGCCTCCTCCACACACTTCAAAGCCAAGTCGACATACAGTTTGAAGCCGGCCAGCAACATGGGGCCTAACATTGGGTCTAGGAGCTCATGGAGGCCGTATAGGTCCTTGGTTCTATCAAGTGCACCTTTCATCTCACGCACGATGTACCTTCCCCGCTCTAATGGCTTTCTCGCTGTTATCACCTCAAGTAGTAGCACACCAAAGCTGTAGACGTCGCTCTTCTCAGTCAACTGCTGGGTCATGTAGTATTCAGGGTCCAAATATCCCTACATGACAAGCATTTTAGAATCTTGAAACAGCTCTTTATGTCATCTTACAGAGTTAATGAAAAATAATGAGGTTGTGGTGTTGCAGTTAGAGAGCTGCGAGACTCACCATGGTTCCTTTCACTTGAGTAGTGACCTGACCCCTTCCATCCTGGTTCAGAGGCTTGGAGAGGCCAAAGTCAGAAACCTTTGTGTGGAGGTTTCCATCAAGAAGAATGTTACTTGACTTTATATCCCGGTGTACTATCGGAGGATCTGCAAGCTCATGCAGGTAGGCTATGCCTTTCGCTGCACCAAGGACTACTCGCAGCCGCCTTTTCCAATCTAGGCGCACCCCAGACTTTCCTGAACACAGTATATGTTTTTGTTCACAAAGAAGTATTGCATGTTCAGCCACACATAATCGAACAGATAGACATACCTGTGAGGCTGTCTTTGAGTGTGCCATTGGGCACATACTCGTAGACCAGCATTTGCTCACCCTGGTCAAAGCAAAATCCCACAAGGCTGACAAGGTTCTTGTGATGAACCCTGGATAGGAGTTCTATCTCAGTTCGGAACTCTAGGTTTCCCTGCAAGGACCCTTGCTCAGATCTTTTGACTGCAATGAGCTGCCCATTTGGGAGTACTCCTCTGTAAACCTGCAATTGATCAGCTTTATCACTTTGGAGTTGGGCGTTATAGATAGGCACATACCCATTCTAGCTATATATTACCTTCCCATAGCCACCAGTTCCAATGTCATTGGCATCAGAGAAGCTGTTTGTGACTTTCTTCAGCTCATTGAACGTGAACACCCGTGCGCCTTGGAGATGTGGGGTGCTGATGCTGGTGCTCTTGATGTCCCATGAAGCTACAGTTATTTAGGTATTCTTAGTAGCCAGCTCATGTACTGATCAACTCAAAAGGACAAGAGGCATGTATTTCTTAACTATTGCTTCTTACTATAAGATGGGCTCCTGGGGTGTGGCTGCAGCTTTGGCCTTTTGTTCCTTATGAAAAAGAAAACTGTAAAAACAACAAGCAGTGACACAACAACAAAGGCAACACCAACTGATACACCAATGACAAGAGAGCTGTTGCTCTTCGTGTGTCCAGGTGCTGATATTTCTGTGTAAACAGAAAGAAATCAAGAAATCAGTAGTGCCTATTCTTCAAAAAAGAAATAAGTACTGGATTAGTTCTATGGTACTTGAGAATTTTGAACAGTTGTCTTACTCTCGGCGAATTGGTAGGATTGTCCAATGAAAAAGTATGGCCCATAATTTATACCAGGAACATGAGGCTTGTAGGTCTGGTTGCTGAGAATAAATCCCATGTAGGAGATTTCTTCTTTGCTGAACTGAATCTTTCCACTTGGGAACACTTTCAAGCTTATATCCAAATTGTTGCTAGGACCGAATGCTGGGTTATCCAGAGCAATGGACTCAACAGGAAGCTGCTTTCCCAGGAATGCTTCTTTCATGTCTTCCTCGAGGAGTATAAAGTATGTATCATTGTTTAGGTCAGAAAACGACGGTGACCGGAAATGCAGAGTACCCATGTATGGCACAGCACAGGTGCAGTTTGGGCTGATGTACTGGTCCGACAAGCATGTGGGTGGTAGTCCAGGACAATTGAGATGAGTAGAGTAAGGCTTTGCTGCTGGGTTTGCTTGCTGTGAAGTTTTGCAGTATAGTGCCTCATTGTTCCCCTGATCACAGATTGGGTTCCCGACAAGTCTGCAGTGAGAAGAGAAACATGGAAGTGTGAATGGCAGCATATCTAAGACCCCCCTACTTACTGAATTGGTAGATTGATGGACCTTACATGAGTTTCTTGTTGTATTGTGCCCCACTCACAGCAAGAGTGGTGATCTTGTTGTCCTGTAAATCAATCAGTGAGAGCATACTGCTGTAGTCTGATCCGATGGTTAGTGTGCCGTTGAAATTATTGCCCCTAAGACCCCTGCCACCACCAGTTCACCTTGCTAGTTAGTGGTTATCAGTATCACCATTTTGATACCTACTGTCGTGTTCAGTTTCCTTTATTCCTTTTTTTTTTTCATTGAGTGCATAGTTGTTGTAATCAGGTAATCATGAGCAAAGATAGCACTATTGCCACTCACAGTGTCTGAATAGCTGGAAGTTTGAAAAGAGGCTGGGGAAGCTCCCCAGTGATGTGAAGGTTCTCAAGATACCTGTGCATTTACCGAGATTGCAAAGCAAGTGTAAAGAAAAGCATTCTTGATAACCTCTGTGTTTGACAAAAAGTATGCAGAGAAGCATTACAGTGAAGTCAAGGCTGACAAAGCTGTGAACCAGGTTGGAACATTGGATAAACTGAAGTTGTTATTGCCCATGGAACTGCAAATATTGTTATCAGATTAGTTGTAGTTACCAGCCAAATGAACCAAAAGTTCAATGTGCCAATTACAAGGGTTTCTCATGACAAAATTTAAGTATAGTGTACCACAATTTGTTCGGCACTTACACAACATATAGTGAATCCATTCCTGTCAAGTCTGGCAGAGGGCCTGTCAACTTATTGTTTTCCAGTTGCCTGGCAAAGAGTAAAGGGTGGTTATTTGTTAGAATTGAAGTCTACACATTCAAATACTCATTGTAGTAACAAGAAACATACAATTCTTGAAGTTTTGTGAGGTTATTGATGTTGGCAGGAACAGGTCCAGTCAATTGGTAATTTCTGTCGAGACGCCTGTGCAAATCGAGTTGTATGGGTTATGTACTCAATGATCACTCGATCAGAAGAAAGCTGGTTATAAATCTCTTCAGAAAAGTATGCGCTTACAGGACTTCGAGCTTAGTCAAAAGAGTCAATGTGGGAGGGATACTGCCAGTGAAATTGTTGTTGTCAAGCAACCTGAAGGAAGAAGGAATAGTCTTGAGCCATGACATAACAGTAATGAGACAGCTTGCAAATATTATCTTAGGTTGGCTTTGCCTTACAGATGTATCAGCTTCATATTTGATTTGAATAGTTGGCTTGGTATCATGCCTGATAGTTGGTTGACCCCAAAATGACTGAATAAGAAGCAGTCCAAATATTCTTTTAGCAAAACCTTGAACAAAATGAGTAAACTGAAGCTCTACTTGATTTTAAGAAATGCACTCACAAGTGCAGAGCATTTGTCAAATTGTCCAATCCAGTATTGATTCCATCAGATACTGGAAGTGATCCGACCAGATGGTTTTCACCCAAGTCAAGCCAGTACAAATTTGAAGGTTGCCAATTGATGGAGGTATACTTCCAGTAAACCTGTTATTGTTCAAGGATCTGCAGGGATACAATCCTTCAACTCTTATATCATGATAGAAGAAATAATATACACTGTCAATACTCAGTTAGCATTTTTTTTGGTTCGTTTGTATCCCCCCAAAACAGATAAAACTTTTGTTTTACCTGAAATGAAATTTAAATGCTTTCAAGCTAACAAATGAGTCAAATGTGAAAAAAAAGAGATTTCAAATTAAAATTTCAACTAAGTCTAAATATTGTCTTCATTTACTGTCACAACTTCTTGATAACTTAAAAAACAACTGAGGTGGGTATATGAGGTCTCTTGATAAGGTATTAACAACGAATAAGTCTACTTAACCCCCTGAAATATTGGGATTGGTCTACTTAACCCCTGAAGTATGAAACCAGGTTCCCCCTAAAGTATGCAAACCGGCTCAAATAACCCCCTAGAGTGGCTTTATAAGTGGTTTTGGCCACGTGGACAATGAAAGAGAAGCACATCAATGTTGATATGTAATTCTCGAACTTACTGGTCAATGAGAGGAATGAATTGGTTGAGTCATCTTAGATCAATTGGACTAATGTGTGTGCCATATAAGCAATACCACCTGCCATGTAAGCAATACCGTCGCCACGTCATCGTTTACATATCAAAACCACCAACAAAACCACTATAGGGGGTTATTTGAACCGATTTGCATACTTCGAGGGGTAGAATACCCGGTTTCATACTTTAGGGGGTTAAGTAAACCAACCCCGATAGTTCGGGGGGTTAAGTAGACTTATTCCGTATTAACAATATTTTCCAAGTAATTGAGATCTTTACAGGAACCGCAGCTTTGGAAGTTGGCCGAGTTCTTTCGGTATATCACCAGAAAATTGGCAGCCAACAACGCTCCTGTCATGCACAAGAAGAGGTGAGAGAAGCGACTTATTAATGAAATAAAAATCAATATTAAATAGAATAATATTTGTGTTTTACGAAAATCATGGTATGAAATCTTTGTTCTAATCAATTGATCAGCTTCAATTCATACTTTGTTGTGAATTAATCAACCAGCAAAGAGCTAGCATAAACATTTAATCTTATGCTTACAGGCTTTCAAGGTTACTCAAGGATCCAATGTACAGTGGAAGTGATCCGCTCAAGTTGTTGTAAGACAAGTCCCTGTATATGATAAAAATAGGTTCATCACCATCACACAAGGCAAAAACTTTCCCAAACAGATTCAGCACCATTAAGCAAGAGTTCTATAACACTGGAAAACTTTGTGCAAACTTGACAAGCTAGTAGAGTAGTAGTGCATACAAGTACTGTAGTTCTGACAATGACTGTATATCTCCTGAAAGTGACCCAGACAATCCAAAACTTGACAGCCTTCTGCAAATCATCCAAGCAAAAGGACAGGAGACCATTAGGTGAACATAGAAGAAACAACATGTTGATTCAACGAAGTACAAGAAAGGAGAGAGAGAATATGTCGATTCAGCTAAAATGGTTCTAACATTGAGGTGACACGATTCTGGGTGCAGTATACTCCTGACCATTTTTCGCCGCAAGGATCATTACCAACCCAATCCGATAGCTTGGACTTGGTGTTATCCCAGGAAGCTGCGATGCCATTGAGGGCTGAGGCTACAAAGTGATGAGAGTGAAGAAGCATCATCATGCAACGAAAGCTAGTCTTTTAAAGCAAATTAACAAGATACCTGAATGAGACTGAAGCACTTACTGTCTTGTGGATCTGTATGTGCTGAGATGACAAGAGCATGGTCAAGAACAATGATCAGAATGACTAGCAGAAGGATGATCCTCCAAGAAGTTGGAGAATGCCCCATGGTGAACTTGGTTTCAGGTTGCCGAGAAGTCCCTTCTTATGCAGGGTTAGCAGCTCACCACTTTTGAAATTTGAGCACTTGGAACGATACGGTGTTATGAAGGCTGAATAGGCACATCAATTGTGTACTAGTAAATGGAATCAGTCAAGAATGTGACTGTCATCTCCTCTTGATGAATGCCTTTTCAAACTCATCCAATTAATGGTGAAGGCCCCAAATTTTAAAAATCAAGAGAAACAATGGGAGTCAGCGCTGCGTTATTGGATGGTGAGAGAACATGAACTTATCTGCTAGGAATGAGGGTTGGACTGATTCAAATTGTTTTTACCATATCGGAAGTATCATTCTAACTGAATATAAAATAAATCTACTTCTAAGACAAATATATATTGCATGAATACTACGTTTGGTTGAATGGTGTAGATTTTAGTTGGTGTATTATTCATGGTAGGATTGACTTGTGGAAAATTACCGAAGATTGACACCATTTTTGTTGTATATATTTGCTGTATGCGAGGCATGTTCCAACTCTTTGCTAACAAATGGTCTGGTTTCAACACAAAACATCTGGTATTTCTAGAAATATTTCCAGTGCCCTATATGTTATATTTTATATGATTCAGAACTCTCATCCTTGCGGATAATGCAAGTAACAACTGAGAGGAATGTAAGAACACCTTATATTGAGGAAAATAAGGATAGGCTATATCAAAGTCCACCTTCTTAATATACCAGTGTGTGAACATCTTTTTAATGTCCATGTCAGATGTCATTATTCATCTAGTTGCTGCACAGTAAACTTCCTAGCTATATAATTCGGTAAGATGTCACATTCAAAACTTAGCTTACCTTATTCTATAGCCAATTTTTCTGCTGCCCAGTGACAGAGCAGAGCAAGTCGGGTAAATATTAGCCCTGTAAAAGCACAGAACAGAACTAGTTGAGCTAGATGATACTGCTGTAAGCAAGACCGGAACAACGGCCCTGCGTCATGGAGCTAAGGTCAGGAAAATACAGAGACAATTAAAATTACCTCCAAGAATCCAGAATTAGCTGGTGAAATTCATGTACAGGGTCAAAGAGCTGTCACCCTCGTACATGAGAGCTGTAGATCAAGTGAAGGAAATGACTCTCAAAATTGGTTAAAAAAATCCCTGAGTGATGCAAGTTACTGAGGTAAGATCTTGAGAAATCGTCCTTGCTTTTGTTTAATTCAAGCAGTTTTCAGCCATTGTTCTTTCCTGGCGGTGCATCACCTATTCTCTTTCCGAGAGCCACATGAGCACAGCAAATTGATTAGACAGAAGATTAATCTTTGTTGGAGTAGGAGAAGATTAATTTGGTAAATGTTGCCATCAGTCTGCTTTGATCATCAGGTGAGTTTTTTTTTTTGGGAAACATCTAAACGCATTGTATGTCATTCCATTTAGAAGATAGAGTTTACGACGCTGAGGCAAAACCTCAACCGGCCCAGGGGCCTCAAATTACATTTGGAAATTTACATCTCGCAAAAATTTTGATCATCAGGTGAAGTAATTAAGCACGACACTGTGCATATGCTCTCTTCTGTCAGGTTGCTAGGGAGAACATAATGATGTCTCGAGCAATGGTTTCGTAGTTCTTGATGGTTTTGCATTAACTTGATCATCATCTAGAGTGATCTTAGAAAGGCTTTTTGTTGCTAATCTAATGGAAAACCTCATGATAGGGATAAATAAGTCATCTTCTGCCACCGTTTTCTTCAATGGTGTCTACTAGTAGTAGAATTGATCTAGATTCTCCGATCATTTCTCCTAGTAGAGACCATGTAGAAGTCATATCTAGAAAAAGGTTACTACAGGTGTAGAATTATGCCACACGCCTAACAAGGGGGCGATATATATATATAATGGGTAATAAGCCGGCAGTTACAATAGAGTTATAATAGATTCTCAATTAGAGGAGATATATATGGTATAAAGAGATAAAACGGCTATATATCTACAATTTCCTTTAATACCCGCCCGCAGTCGTAACAGGAGGATCACGAATGCAAAGACTGAACCGAAACTCAGTAAACAACCGAACAAGTAAGCCTTTGGTCATGATATCGGCAAACTGATGAGAATACGGGACGTGTAAAACACAAACCTGTCCAAATGCAACCTTCTCACGAATGAAGTGAATGTCGATCTCAATATGCTTCGTGCGGCGATGATGAATAGGATTGGCTGTCATATAGACAGCACTGACATTGTCGCGGTAGACAACGGTAGCTGAAGCAATAGAGACATGAAGCTTTGGAGAAGGTGGCGTAGCCAACAACATTCGGCGATAGCATGAGCAACTGCACGGTACTCTGCCTCAACACTGGAATGAGAGATTGTGGTCTGGCGCTTGGAAGACCAAGAAACCAGATTGTCGCCAAGGAAGACACAATACCCGGATGTTGAGCGACGAGAATCGGGACAGCCAGCCCAATCTGCATCTGAGTATGCCGTCAAGGATTGAATAGAAGTGGTGCCAATATGAAGCCCGGTGGAGAGACTACCTTTCACATAGCGCAGAATGCGTTTAATAAACGCAAGGTGGGGCTCACATGGATCATGCATGAAAAGACACACCTGCTGGATGGCATAAGCCAACTGTGGACGAGTCAGAGTGAGGTATTGAAGAGCAACAGCGAGGCTCTTGTATTCTGTAGGATCAGCAACCGGAGCACCATTGGTAGCATACAACTTGGCACGAGTGTTGATTGGTGTCACGGTAGGGTGACACTCGGACATGCCTATGCGTTGAAGAAGATCAACCGCATATTGGCGCTGAGAGAGAAACAAGCCGTCGGAGGAGTGTATGACGGAAATGCCGAGGAAGAAGTGAAGATCACCAAGATCCATCATCGCAAATTTTGAGTGGAGTCAAGCAGTGATGTGCTGAAGCAGAGCTGTAGACGAGGCGGTGAGGATGATGTCGTCGACGTATAGGAGTAAATAGGCAATATTATCTCCATCTTTGTACACAAAGAGAGACGTGTCGGAAGCCGAAGACGTGAAGCCCAACCGTCGAATGTAGGTGGCAAAACGATGGTACCACGCTCGAGGGGCCTGCTTCAGACCATAGAGAGATTTCTACAAAAGACAAAGGGCATCAGGAAAAGCATGATCAACAAACCCAGATGGTTGCTGGCAGTAGACAGTTTCTTCCAGATTGCCATGAAAGAAGGCATACTTGACATCCAGCTGATGTATTGGCCAGGAGCAGGTGGCAGCGATGCTGAGAACAACTCGGATAGTGGCTAGTTTAACAACCGGACTAAAAGTCTCATCATAGTCGATGCCGTACTGCTGTGAGTAACCGCAGACAACCCATCGTGCTTTGTGGCACACAAGAGTGCCGTCAGTGTGAAACTTGTGTTCGAAAATCCATTTGCCAGTGACAACATTAGCACCAAGGGGTCGAGGGACCAGTCGCCAAGTTCTGTTGTTGACGAGCGCCTTGTATTCCTTGGCCATAGCAGCACGCCAATTGGGATCTGGCAAAGCACTGTGGTAATTCACCGGAATTGATGAGACAGCGATGTGGGTGGCAGAGTAGTTGAGCCGCTGAACTGATCGTAGAGTACCGGTCTAAGACTGTGCCACCATGGTGTGTTGGAGAGGAACTGCAGTAGTAGATTGTCCTGAGAATGCAGAAGAGGAGAGAATCGGCCCGTGAACGATCACCGGCCGAGGTCGTTGCTGGTAGGTTAGACGGAACAGCGAGATGGTGGTAGTAGTTGATGCAGTCGTGCTAGCTGAGACAGGAGCACTGCCTCCAGGCAGCGATGGATCGGCCTAAGGGGACAGGTCGGTAGCCTGTTCGTTGAGGGGTAGGCCCACCTATGGGCAAAGCACCGGCCTGCTGTGGGCCAGCACTGGTCTGCTGCGTCACCGGAGGGGAAGCCGAGGCCTGCATAGCCGGAGGGGACACCGAGGCTAGGACGCCAGGAACGAGTAAGCTGGCATCGTCAGGGCACGGGAGCTTGACCTCTACAAAGGGAGCATTCGTGGAAGAGCACGGCCGCTCGACGTCCAAAACGGACGGAGCTACCGCGGTGGAGAGGCCCTATAGAAGAAAATCAAAAGAAGACACCGCCTGTGGACGAGCTACTGCAAAGGGGAAATTCTCCTCATCGAAGACAACGTGACAGGAGATAATAATGCGGCGAGTAGAGAGGTTCAAATACCGGTAACCCTTATGAGAGGCCAGATACCCAAGAAACACACAGGCCGTGGAGCGAGGGGAGAGTTTATGAGCGATCGTGGCACTAAGGCTGGGATAGCAAAGACAGCCAAACACTCGGAGGTGAGAGTAGTTGATGAGGACATCACTCCTTTAGATACTTACAACAATCCTCAAGTTGTTATGCAAGGGCCAATTACTAGAGCTCAGACACGACAATTGAATCTCTAGATGAACTCGTTTCTAAGTTCTTCTTTTGGTAACTTTGGGAATAGATTGCTACCTAATGATTTAATTATGATTAGGAACTTAGGAGAGGACCAGAAAGCATTTGGAGAGAGGCTAGGAGGCGGACAAGGCCAGCAAAGGCGTTCAAGTCAAGTTGGAGGCCCAATTCATATCGAGCTCGAGTCCATCTCGGATTGTAGGAGTAGTCCGCACTAAAATCGTCGCACAGATTGCATATGAACTCCGTTTTCCACGTTCTACATATGTACGGAAAGCTAAGGAGATAAGCTTTCCAATGAATTTGGTCCCACATCAAAATTCCTTACAAGTCAAAAGATATTTTTGAAACAATAGGGCGAACAGAATTTGCTAGGGTGCTGCATCACCGTCTTTTGGGCCTTGGGCCTTGTATCGTGTTAGAGTCCATTAGGGATGCGTCCAGGGGTCCTTGGCCAATCCTAGACCCTATATATTCAGTAGAAGTCATCAAGTTAGGGTTGGGTTTTGCTTAGATTATTCTGTCATTGCAGTTTCGCCGTCTAGATCGGTTTATAGAACTCCAACTTCGTGTGCTAAACATTCATCTACAATTCAGGTTGTGTTTTCTTTGTTCGAGCAAAACCTTCGTGGTTTGGTCGACTGCGTGAGAGCATGGCCGATAACGACAAGACGCGCGGGTGTAGCGAGTGTGAGGTGACGATCTATTGATTGGAAGCCTCAAAACATGAACGTCCACACGTCGCCAAATCAAACCTATCGGAAGGTCGGGCGCCTAGTCTCACATCAGTAGTCAGGAACCTTGTAGTGCAAAAGAGTAAAGGGAATGGAATTGTGGACAGATGTTGATGGTCGCAGGTTTAGGAGGAAGGTGGCAGTGGCAAGGGCCTCGGCCCAATAGGACGGAGGCATCGAGGCTTGTATGAGGGTGCGAATGGTGTTGTTAATAGTGCCAATCATCTGTTCAGCCTTACGGTTTTGGGGTGACGTGTACGGGCACGAGAGGCGTAGCAAGGTGCCACGACTAGCAAGAAAGGTGGTGGTGGCATGGTTAATGAACTCTATGCCATTGTCAGCCTGGAGACACTTAAGAGGAAGACCAAACTAAGTGGAAACGTGGGCAGCAAACTCGACAATGTGACGGTGAACATCAGATTTATGGTGAAGCGGAAAGGTCTAGCAGAAATGACTAAAGTCATCAAGCACCACTAAATAATATTTAAAACCAGATGAACTCAAAACCGGAGAGGTCCACACATCACAATGGACAAGCTCAAAGGGGAAAGAAGTACGAGACAAAGACCGAGAAAAAGGCAGATGCGTGTGTTTCCCTAATTGACACCCATGACATAACTTATGATCTAACTTAGTACATGAAGGAAGAGCTAATTTATGGAGAGTCTATAGAGCAGCTAGACTAGGGTGACCGAGGCGACGGTGCCACAAGGAGGACGACGCGGTGAGGAAGCAATGGGCCGCGATGGGTGGTACTGTAGTGGGTAGGGTGTAGAGGTCGCCGTGACTATTGCAGCGATGAATTACGTGCCGGGTCCGCAGGTCCTTAATAGAAAAACCAAACTCGTCAAACTCAATAAAACAATGATTATCGCGGGTGAATTGTCTAATGGAAAGTAAATTTCGAACTAAGGAGGGGGCGACAAGGATATTCTTTAGAGAAAACTTAGTGGTGCCAATGGGTAAAAAGAAAGTGCCACGACAGACAACAGGAATAGTATGACCGTTACCAACGGTAATAAAAGTATGAGAATTAGGGAGGCGAGTGCCGAGTATACCATCGGTGGAAGTCATGTATGAGGTCGCTCCAGTGTCAAGCACCCATGAATTCGGACTGTTCACTGAGAGTTGGTTGAGAGCGGCGACCAGGCCAGCCTGATCCCAGTTGGGCTACGCCGGTGGAGGTGGAGGCAGGCCGGGAGCAGACACGTAGGGACCGGCGAAAGCGGTGTGGGCCTGCGGAAACGGCCCAAGAAGACCGGCGCCACCCATGGATTAAAACAAATCCACGGGCCGACTGGGCGGAGACCGGCCTATTGCTGCTGCTGCTGCTGGAAGAAACCACCACCGCCCATCGAAGCAAATCCACCTCCGCCACCGCCGCCAGATTGGTTCTGGCGGCCGCCGCCACCACCGCCATTCCGTCCGCCGTTCCGGCGCTGGTTCCGTCGGCTGTTGGTGCCGGAGCCGCCGCCACCGCCGCGAGACTGCGAGGGGGCAGAGGAGACGCAGGAGCCGGAGGAGCAAGACACCGCTGGGGAGCTAGCTGCCACCAGGGTCGTCTCCGTGTGTACCTTGGACTCATCCGCGAGCCGGAGCTCCTTCAGCACCAAGGTGTTGTGCGCCGAGGCGAAGGACGGCAAGACGGGGGCGCTCGCAATATGGTCGGCGGTGTTGGAGAAGCGGGGGTTGAGTCCGCGCAGGAGATTGAGGACCAGCTGTGATTCGGAGACGGGGTGGCCGACATCACAGAGAGCATCGGCGGCGGTCTTCACCTTCTGACAGTAGTCGGCAACAGGTAAGTCTCCTTGAGTCAGAGAATGAAACTCGTGGCTGAGGTAGATCGCGCGGGGCTCCTTGTTTTGCCTAGAAGATGGCGTCGATGGACACCTAGAGATCCCTGGCGGTCTGATCCGGCTCCATGGTGACGTCGAGGACAGCATCAGAGACCGATCTGTAGAGCCAGCTGCGGATACAACAATCGGCCTGCTCCCAGGCCGGGTCGTCAGAGCGAGCGGGAGCAATGCCATCAATGTGGTCGAGGAGGCCAAACTTGCCGCACATAGAGTAAAGAAAGCCTTCCACTTTTTGAAATTTGGGTTTTTGAGCTCCAGGGTGATCGGGACATAAAATTTGACGGTGATGGTGGCGTAGGGGTTGAGAAAAACCGGACCAATAGAATCGCTGGAACCAGAGGCAGAGGAAATAGAGCCGGCGGCCATGGTGGCCGCTACTGTCGACGAAGCCGTGGACTTGGTCGACATGAGGTGCGGCGAAGACGCAGGGGCGCAGGGGCAAGGGCGCGGCGGCGCGGCGTAGGGGCGCAGGCGCAGGAGGCGTGGCGGTGCAGAGGGCGCAGGGGGCGCGGCGGCGCAGGGGCGCGGTGGCGAAGGGCGCAGAGGGCGCCGGAGATCGCGATTACGTCGGGGGCTAGGACGCGGCGGTGCAGATATCGCGCCAGGGCTAGGGATGCGGATAGTCTGCCACACGCCTAACTTGTTATATATATATATATATATATATATATATATATATATATATATATATAGGCAATAAGCCGGTAGTTACAATACATCTTCAATTAGAGGAGATATATATGGTATGAAGAAATAAAATGGCTATATATCTACAATATCTACAATTTCCTTTAATATCAACTGATCCACATATACAAGACTACACAACTGTAGCTGGCTAGAAACGGGATCGGGTAATACTCCCTCCGGTTTGAAATGTTTGATGCCGTTGACATTTGAATATACGTTTGATCATTTATCTTATTTAAAAATTTTGTATAAATATGTAAAAATTTAAGTCATGTTTAAAGTATATTTAATGATAAAATAAATCACAACAAAATAAATGATAATCACATAATTTTTTAAATAAGACAAATGATTAAACGTATGTCTAAAAATCAACAACGTCAAACATTAAAAAACAGAGGGAGTATAAACCTTTCCACAGGAGATAATCATCCCTATTCAGCTTCACATCGACAAACTGGTTAATTGATGGTGATATCTATATCGCTGGGTAGAGTAAGGAAGAGATCATTTTTGATGATGTCATGGAGGTTGTGGAAGAAGAGAAGTCAATCATGATGATGATCAAGGTTCCAGTACCATAACAGAAATAAGATGCGGCACAATGAAACTTTCTGGCTTCTCTCATCTTTATATAATGAAAAGAGATCACAGGACTAAGATAGTTCCAATAGTAATTTTTTGAACAAGCTGGGAAGATATAAGCAAAACAGAGAAATAATATCCCAATTGTGCTGGATTTGCTACAGTTTGGTGCAACCAGAAAAATACTAGAGCTTATGTAACTATTCCAAGTATGAGAGATCTGCTTCTTCTAGCACCACAGACTTATTTAATCCTAATACATGTATATGTTTTAATGTAGATATGATCAGAACTCAGGAGAGGAAGGTGCATCTGGTTGCTTCTCTGGCAGCGTGGCTTGGAAAGCTGGATGTTCCATATACACTTCATGAAGCCTGGCCAGGGTAGGGTAATTTGACTGTGAGAAAAGGAAAATGCACTTCAGTTATTTTTTTCTTGTAATTGGCTGCATAGAAACCTCATGTAGTTATTACTCCTTATTACTGAACATTCTTGTCAAACACCTAACCTGTAGTAATACGCTTCAGGAAAATCTGACTATGATGCAATATCAGTGCTTACCATATCGATCTTGAAGCGCTTAATGCCGCCATATATCTGGGGTTCTAGAAAGAGGTCTCCCTGTGCATTATCAATTAGTAAACAAACCACAAATTGAAATGGGTGAGTGAACAACAAAAAGACTGAAATTCTCTGGCAAAAGGAGTACTTGCACAGTGAAAGATGCAATACTGTGCATGACAAAAGGTCAAGCATCTTTGATTAAAGCACAAACCAGTTGGATTTCATCTCCGGTGGCATATGTAGTTGTGCAGCCTTTCAATAATTTCTCAAGAGCTGAAATTCAATGGAACAATGATAACTTAGATGGATTACTAGGAAATGAAATTATCCCAATTGATTCAAGGGTTACAGTCATTAACAGAAATTGAATAATTTATATCTAATTTATACTTGTTCCATCAATCATCAGCAGAAATAATGACAAGAGTATAGACAACCTGTGAAGCCCCTGTTGATGTGATATTGGGTCCACTTAACTTTCTCCTGCGAATCTAATTTCTCCTCAATAAAATTCTGCACATAGGTCCTGATTTCAGAACATATTTTCCTTTTCTTCATATGAAGGAGGAAACTACTATACAAGTATGCACTGCAAATTGTAAGGACAGAAATTTCTAGTCCTGTGAAATGTGAACAAAGTCCAAACTCACAAGGACAGGATAGTTCTGAAGTGGTTGAATGCTTGAACCAACTATGCTTGCAATCTGCAACCAAACAAAATTTGTTTCATTCAGATACACAATAACGCAAGTTGCATAGACAGTGGCAGACTAACTAAAATCTTGCTTTCCTACTCGCTCATCACCATTGTAAAGCACTTTTTTTAGAGAACCACTGTAAAGCATTCGTTTGCATTCAGGCAAACATTGATTAAGCTAGGATTCCTTTTTCCTTCAGCGAGGGATTAAAATAGGATTAATACATTTGGCTGAAAAGAGTTACTACACATTTTCTCTTGGAATCGTGATGCATTTTCTTTTCAGGATGGCATAAATGAACCAGTAATGACTAATGTATGTACCTGGATATTCAGTGCCTTCTTTGTTGGGTCTTGTGGTAACAGAGGATGCTCAGGGTACTTGTCTTCAAGATACTACCACACAGAGGAAGTTCATCACATATTCACATCCATTGTGACATTCAGGCTATGAAAATTAATCATGCCACCTCACCAGCAAGATTGCAAAGGAATCCGCGACGACTGTTTCGCCGTCGACCAACGCCGGGACATACTTGATTGGGTTTAGCTTCTCAAATTCTACGACGAAGATGATGTTAAATTCAGTCTGAAACTGATGGTGAAGCTAGAGCTTGATTACGCGTGCAAGCAGTTGATTAATTACCTGGGTCTGACTGCTCATCTGCAAGGAGATTGACCGGCTTGTACTCGTAGTCCAGTCCCTTGAGGTTGAGGGCTATGCGGACGCGGTGCGAGCAGGAGCTGCGCCAGAACGAGTAGAGCTTCAGCCTCGTCGCCATGTGCGGTGACCGTGGCGGCGGCGCCGTCGAGGTCAACGGCTTGGAGGAGCCGGCCGGAGTGGAAGAGGACGCTGAGCTGGACAGTGTCTCGCTCTAGTCTGTTTGCCACCGATCGAGAAAACGAGGTTTGCAAACTTCACAGCCACTCAACTGAACTCAACCATTGCATTTCTAGGTATGTTTTCTTAGACCACGGATAATCCTGTCTTTCCTTTAACTAAAGCTACAGTTAATTGTTACAAGGTCTTTTTAAAACATAGTCAAATACAAATAATAAAAGATAACGAGAAGACAAATACTTAACATACCAAACTGAAAAGGAGAGACACAACTTATTCAAGAAATAATTCTATTGGTAAATGTCTATCCAAAATTGGTGAGGATTTACTTAAGATAGTCTCTAGATATGGCATGCAAAATATATAAACTCCTTGTCCTCATAACTTTATAGTTGAGCCCAAAAAGTAGAGCTATTATATTGTCCTAAAAAGTACCTGTATAAGGTTTAGATAGAAATTTATTAAAAACTTATATCATTTCTATTTAGCCATAAAGCTCAATGTAAAGCAGATGCTTCTACTAAAATCTGTTTTTTAGTTTTCAATCAAAACTAAGCAGCATTTCTAGGTATGTTCAACAGTAATAGATAAATCAGCCTATAGATCTGCTAAACAAGACAAGTGTGGATGTGAATAAGAGATGGAGAAATAGGAAAGAGTCGACTCTCCGTTAAACATGAACGGTTGGTACAAAATACTCTCTCTGCCCTTGAAAAAAATCAATTTCTTACAAGCCTAACGCAAATTTAGCGCTAGTAGCAAAAGACTAAAATGTTCGCATTAAAATAGTGTCATTCATAAACTTTTCTAAAAAAAGACAATGTGAATAGATTCTCTATAAACGTTAATTACACATCAGATAATAAACATAGGCAGCCATCACCATCGTGGACGCCAAACAATTTAAATCCACCACGAGATGCCAGGCGCCATTTTCTTGGTGACAAAAATACAAATCTCAGCACAGAATGAGTCCATGCCCACTTTCTCTTTGTCTATGCCCTATAAGAGTTTGGAATTTTTTTTAATAATGGAAATCCCGGTTTTTACTTCAACAGAAGCTACAACCACTTATTTCATTGTTTACAACTCATAAGACTGCCCAAAAATAAAACCGCAAGATGACAAAGAATCAGAGACACTCTAACATACACACATAGAGATAATATAATCAACAGAAAATCTTATTGCTAAATCTTCATCTATAGTTGGCATGGATATGCATACCTGCCGTCTCTAAACTTCGGCAAGCATATTGCATGGAATCCTTGTGATAATATAAAAGTTTGGAATGAACCACAAGTTTTTCCTTCTAATTTATAAGTCTGCAATAACTATCATCCGTTAATCAACCATGGCCTTAAATCTATACTTACCGTCAGATGACGGGATGGAGAGGTGTCGATTTTCTTTTTACATCGGGTTGGGTGGTGGACGAGAGGAGAGAGGGTAGAGGATTAGTGTTTCTCGATTTCTGGAATAGAAGTTCATTTTTTGGGATAAAAGCTCAACTTAGGAATCGTTTTTTTCTAGAACAGTGGGAGTACGAAACAAACATAGTTAAAAAAAATAAAAGTAGGGAAGTTTTAAATTTAAAAATTAGACAGTAATTAATATTAGAGTCAATACGGTTGTACGATTTATGAATCAGCATTTATTGATGTGGACTACCTAGAAGTTCGAGCCAGGCTCAATAATTGAACTTGCTTTTAGAGCAAGTTTTATAGTGTAGCACCTATCTCCACATCATTTTACCGCTAATACTAATGCCAACTTATACAGTAGATTGGCTATTGGCTATTGTGTTGACTGTATTCATTAATCATATAATTAATTCTGTACACACATATCAATATATTTGATCCAAAGTAAACTCAATCCGTGTGGTCATTTTTGTTGTCTTAAAACATGATTACTCTGTGTACATGTAAAAAATGAAGTCACAACATTCACAGGCCATATTAACCAACTGCCGGCCACCTACATCATCATAACAAGCATTCAGCAGAGAAGAACAAGAAAACGAAAAGGAACTGCTGTTGATCTCCTCAGATCAGAAGAGCTAACTGGGCACGCCACGGGCTCATCGATGGTGATCGAGCTCGGCTTCCACGGTACCCCCTACTCGACAGCTCTTGGCCCAAGAACTCCGCCACCGTTGGCGCAGTTTGTAGATGAATCAGCATTGCCATTAGCCTCCCGAGTTTTCTTGACAACAACTTCCTCTTCAACCTACCTGGTATTGATTGGGACCGTGGCAGCGAGACATCCCACTACGTACACCCCGCCGGCATTGGGGAGAAGATTGGGTGGGGCAGACGAACAAGAGTCTACAGCGTCGATGATCTAGCTCGGGGCACTCCGCGTGACGAGGGGAACCAGATGGGCCGCAGAGGCAGCAAAAGAGGAAACCACATGGGATACGAAGGGGTTGTTGTGGGACCCAAAAAGCACGTTTTCAATCGCTACCATCGGCTACATGCAAGCTGTAGCACGTGTGAAGCCGTGCTATCGTCCGGCAATAGATTTATTGCCCGCTTTCTTCTCTCTCGTGACTTCTTTTTTCTTCACGGAAGAATATGGTGACAGTTTTTTGGAGTCTATTGAGTCAGCCTATTGTACCTGCACTTAGTGCATGTATGCATTAATACCTAGCCATAAAAATTGCCACCAATGTGCTATATGAGGGTGAGGTAAGAAAGAGTAATAAAAGTTTATTTTGATGTAGAGTCTTTATTATATTAACTATCTAGGATATTGCCTAGTATTGATAGGGACCGCGGCATCGGGACATACCTTGCCGTGGGTGGCCGGCAGCGGGAAATACACCCTGCCGGCGTTGGGGAGGAGATTGGGTGAGGGAGACAAACAAGAGGCTGTGGCGTCGATGATCTGGCTTGGGGCACTCCACGTGATGAGGGGAACCAGATGGTCCAAAGGGGCAGCGGAAGAGGAAACCACATGGGATATGAAGGGGTTGTTGTGGGACCCATAAAGCACATTTTTAATCGCTACCATCGGCTGCATGCAAGCTGTAGCACGTGTGAAGGCGTGCTATTGACTGGCGGTAGATTTGTTGCCCGCTTTCTTCTCTCTCGTGACTTCTCTTTTCTTCATGGAAGAATATGGTGACATAGAGTTTTTTGGATCCTGTTGAGTCAGCCTATTGTACCTGCTCTTAGTGCATGTATGCATTAATATCTAGCCACAAAAACTGCCACCAATGTGCTATATGAGGGTGAGGTAAGAAAGAGTAATAAAAGTTTATTTTGATGTAGAGTCTTTATTATATTAACTATCTAGGAGATTGCCTAGTATTGATAGGGACCGCGGCAGCGGGACGTACCTTGCCATGGGTGGCCGGCAATAGGAAATACACCCCGCCGGCGTTGGGGAGGAGATTGGGTGAGGGAGACAAACAAGAGGCTGCGGCGTCGATGATGTGGCTTGGGGCACTCCACGTGATGAGGGGAACCAGATGGTTCGAAGGGGCAGCAGAAGAGGAAACCACATGGGATACGAAGGGGTTGTTGTAGGACCCATAAAGCACGCTTTTAATCGCTACCATCGGCTGCATGCAAGCTGTAGCATGTGTGAAGGCGTGCTATCGTCTGGCGGTAAATTTTTTGCCCGCTTTCTTCTCTCTCGTGACTTCTCTTTTCTTCACAGAAGAATATGGTGACATAGAGTTTTGTTGGAGCGTGTTGAGTCAGCCTATTGTACCTGCTCTTAGTGCATGTATGCATTAATACCTAGCCATAAAAACTTCCACCAATGTGCTATATGAGGGTGAGGTAAGAAAGAGTAATAAAAGTTTATTTTGATGTAGAGTCTTTATTATATTAACTATCTAGGAGATTGCCTAGTATTGATAGGGACCGCGACAGTGGGATGTACCTTGCCGTGGGTGGCCGGCAGCGAGAAATATACCTCGTTGGCGTTGGGGAGGAGATTGGATGAGGGAGACGAACAAGAGGCTGCGGCGTCGATGATGTGGCTTGGGGCACTCCACGTGATGAGGGGAACCAGATGGTCCGAAGGGGCAGCGGAAGAGGAAACCACATGGGATATGAAGGGGTTGTTGTGGGACCCATAAAGCACGTTTTTAATCGCTACCATTGGCTGCATGCAAGCTATAGCGCGTGTGAAGGCGTGCGGTAGATTTGTCGCCTGCCTTCTTCTCTCTCGTGACTTCTGTTTTCTTCACGGAAGAATATGGTGACATAGAGTTTTTTGGAGCTTGTTGAGTCAACCTATTGTACCTGCTCTTAGTGCATGTATGCATTAATACCTCGCCATAAAAACTACCACCAATGTGTAGTATGAGGGTGAGGTAAGGAACAGTAATAAAAATTTATTTTGATGTTAGAGTGTTTATTGTATTAACTGTCTAGGAGCTTGCATGGTATTGATAGGGACCGTGGCAGCGGGACGTACCTTGCCGTGGGTGGTCGGCAGCCGGAAATACACCCCGCCAGCGTTGGGAAGAAGATTGGGTGAGGGAGACAAACAAGAAGCTGCAGCGTCGATGATCTGGCTTGGGGCACTCCACGTGATGAGGGGAACCAGATGGTCCGAAGGGGCAGCGAAAGAGGAAACCACATGGGATCCGATCGGGTTGTGTTGGGACCCATAAAGTGCGTTTTTAATCACTACCACCGGCTGCATGCAAGCTATAGCACGGTGTGCTATCGCCTAGCGGTAGATTTGTTGCCCGCTTTCTTCTCTCTCCTGACTTCTCTCTCCTTCACGTAAGAATGCGATGACATAGAATTTTTTAGAGCATGCTGAGTCAACCTATTGTACCTGCTCTTAGTGCATGTATGCATTAATACATGGCCATAAAAACTGCCACCAATCTGTAGTATGAGGGTGAGGTAAGGAAGAGTAATAAAAATTTATTTTGATGTTAGAGTGTTTATTGTATTAACTGTCTAGGAGCTTGCATGGTATTGATAGGGACCGTGGCAGTAGGATGTACCTTGTTGTGGGTGGCCGGCAGTGGGATGTACACCCCACCGGTATTGGGGAGGAGATTGGGTGGGGGAGACAAACAAGAGGCTACGGCGTCAATGATGTTGCTTGGGGCACTCTGCGTGACGAGGGGGGCCAGATGGGCCGAAGGGGCAGCAGAAGAGGAAACTACATGGGATCCGATGGGGTTGTTGTGGGAAACCTTCCGACATGCCTAGGGTATCAAGGGAGGTGATTGACCACGCCCTCAACATCAAGACAGACACCAAGCCAGTCAAGCAACGGCTACAGCGCTTCGCACAGGACCGCAAAGATGCTATTCGGGAGGAGATAACTAAGCTCCTCGCAGCCGGGTTCATTAAAGAGGTCTACCACCCGGATTGGCCGGCAAACCCAGTCCTGGTCCGAAAGAAGAACGGTAAATGGCGCATATGCGTCGACTACACCGACTTGAACAAGGCGTGCCCCAAAGACCCATTTGGTCTACCGAGAATAGATCAGGTGGTGGATTCAACCGTGGGGTGCGAACTTCTTACCTTTCTCGACTGTTATTCGGGATATCATCAAATCAGCTTGAAGGAGGAGGATTGCTAAAGATTTCTTTCATCACGCTATTTGGAGCATACTGTTACATCACTATACCGTTCGGTTTGAAAAGCGCTGGAGCAACGTACCAACGAGCAATTCAGCGGTGTTTACACACTCAAATTGGGCGCAACGTGGAGGCGTATGTCGATGACGTGATGATCAAGACAAAGTCGAAAGAAGTTCTCATCGCCGATTTGGAGGAAACCTTCCAAAATCTTCGAAGATTCAAGATGAAGTTAAACCCGAAAAAGTGCGCCTTCGGTGTGCCATCCGGAAAGCTACTCGGCTTAATCGTATCGCACCGCGGCATCGAGGCTAATCCAGAGAAAATCAACGCAATCATGAACATGGCACCCCCAACTAGCCAGAAGGACGTCCAGAAGCTAATAGGCTGCATGGTGGCACTCAGTTGATTCATCTCCTGACTGGGCGAACGGAGCATGCCTTTCTTCAAATTACTAAAGAAAGCAGACAATTTTCAATGGACTCCCGAAGCCCAGCAAGCCTTCGAAGACTTCAAGAAATTTCTCACATCACCACCAGTGTTGGCATCACCTATGCCCCAAGAGCCATTAATGTTATATCTGGCGGCAACCACCCAGGTAGTCAGCACGGTGTTGGTGGTCGAGCGATCAGAGTCGGGTTATTTACAAAAAATTCAATGGCCAGTCTACTTCGTCAGCGAGGTCCTAGCCAACTCAAAAATGAGATATCCTCAGGTACAGAAGCTACTATATAGCCTACTCATCACTGTCCGGAAGCTGGTGTACTATTTTCAGTCGCATCAAGTCACGGTGGTCACATCATATCCACTCGGGGACGTCCTGCACAACCGCAAGGCCACCGGCCGAATCACTAAATAGGCGTTCGAGTTGATGGCGTTCGATATCATCTTTTAGCCACGAACAGCAATCAAATCTCAAGCTCTAGCCGACTTTGTGGTCGAGTGGACAGAAGTTCAGACGACTACAACAACAGATAAGCTAGAGTACTTGTCGGCGAAATGGGACTGGGGGTCCCAGCCCCCGGGACGCGAGGGTCTTCGGCACGGAAAATACTCCGAAACCACATTTTGTGCAAGAGGAGACCGGCTACGGCCGCTCCCCTGCCAAGTATCCAGGGGCCCGGGCACTGGCCGGGCCAGGACGAGCATCCCAAGTCCGGGCGCGGTCGCCCCGGAACCGGGTGCGATTCCCGACTGGGCTGCTCCCGGGTGCCGACTGCTCCCGGAGGCCGATGCCCGGCACGGGGCCGACTGCCGACTGCCCCGGAGCAGACCGTCGACTGCCGGAGCGATGCGACTCCCGGTGCCGAATGCCCGATCGCCTCGGCCCGAGTGCGGCCCGAGAGCCGATCGTCGGCTTGCCGGTCCGATCTACCCGAAGAACTCTAGCGGACCAACTCTCCAATTATCACATTAACGAATGAGGCGACGGGACACGCTGTCGCCGCTCCTGTGCAGTCAGAGTCTTTTTGACTATGGAGGTTCCTTTCACTGTGCAATTGCTGTCAGGCTTTTGACTTGGAGGCGTGCGCCATACGTCTCCGCTCCATCACATCCTCACGACTCTACACCCGCTGCATACTGCTCCGGCGAGGGCACGGCTGGCGGGGATGTGAGCAACGGGACATTCCTCCAACTCCGGCATGGGCGTTGCAGCAGACAGGGGCGACGGGGACGCTCCTCCAACTCGGCGTGGGTGTCGCAGGCGGAGGGGCGCGCAGGAGACCTCGCCGGAAAATATCTCCTTCCGCGTACCGGCACTGTGGACTCCCCTCGCCTATAAAGGAGGATCCATGCCGTAGATGAACGCAGGTAGCTCAGGCTCCGGTCTTAGACAACAGAGATTCCTCCTCCTTCCTCGAGTCCGGTCGCTGGTAGACCGACGCGCACCTCCGGGTTCCCGGTGAGCTTTCCGAGCTCCAGGATCTCCTTGTAAACTCGCTCCACATTCATCTCTCTCTCTCTCATAGTCCAAAACACAGGAGTAGGGTATTAGCTCCGGCGGCCCGAACCTGTAAATCCCCGTCTCTCTCGCGTGGTACAACAGATCGGACGGTCCGGACCCGATTCGGATGGTCCGGACCTTTTCTCTTCCAGCTCGGGCCTCTGTTGCCCGAGCGTTGATCCGTCTAACGCCGGCTTGCCTGAGAACTACTCCCTGGCCGAACTCAAAAGGGGGGTCTCCCGCTTCCGCCGTCGAGGTTTAATCCTCCGACAGCTGGGCGCCAGGTAGGGGGAGTTCCTTTTCAGGTGGTACGCTGGCGCTCCGCCGACGCGCTCCATGGCGGAAGGCCATCGTCCGCGGGACTCCAACAATGGCATGGCGACCTCCGGACTGGCTGGACCGGACGCGGGTTCAGGAGGACGCCCGGGTCACGATCGAGCGGCGGCGAACGCTGCTGGCAAGTGCTGGGGCCCCGACCAGGATCCTGAAGAGGATGGCAAGCTTTCACGTTTCCGCGCTATGGCAGAACAGGAGGAAGCGCCAGAAGGCCAAGGCGGCAGCCGAGAGCTGCGCCTTGGCGGCTACGGACAGCCCCCGGAGCTACGATGCCCTGCAGGGGCATGTCGCCCCGCCAAGCGGGAAAGGCCGCACGCGGCGACGCCACCGCCGGCAACAGCCAGAAGTGGTGCCCTCTCCACCAGACGGACTGGCACGACATTGCGGAGTGCCGCGCGCCGTCCAGCACTCACCCGAGCGTGCCGAGCCAGCCTTAGCTCGGGGGTGGTGCGCCTATCACAACACGGACCGGCACGACATGACGGAGTGCCGCGCCGTCCAGGGCATGGCCGAGCGTCTTAAGCCGGCCGCAGCCCGGGGTTGGTGCGCCTTCCACGACACGGACCGGCACGACATCACGAAGTGTCGTGCCGTCCAACGCTTAGCCGAGCGTCTCGAGCCGGCCGAAACCCGGAGGTGGTGCGCCGTCCACGAGACGGATTCGCACGACCTCGTGGAGTGCCGCGCCGTCCACAAGTTGGCCGAGCGCGTCCAGAAGTCCCGGCAGGAGCAGTAGCGGGCCCGAGCTCGCTCCCTCTCAAGGGACCTGAGCCCGTCCGGTCGGAGCCCCTGGCTCCGGGGCGCATGTCTAGCCCGGTCGCAGCCTTTGGCTCCCGGGTGCGAGCCTAGCCCCGGTCGGAGCTTCGCTCCTGGGCGCATATCTCCTCCCGGTCGGAGCTCGGCTCCTGGGAGCGGCTATCGCCCCGGTCGCAGCCCTTGGCTCCCGGGTGCGTCCTTAGCCCCGGTCGGAGCTTAGCTCCCGGGAGCATGTTTAGCCCCGGTCAAGCCCCTGGCTCCCGGGTGCCTATCTGGCCCCGGTCGGAGCCCTTCGCTCCCGGGTGCCGATCTCGCCCCGGTCGGAGCGTGGCTCCCGGGCGCGCATAAATCGCCCCGGTTGAAGCCCTTGGCTCCCGAATACACGCGTAGGGTACGACTACCCGGACTTCATCGGACGCGAAGGCAAGTCCGGGCGGTTTGTCCCGACTAAGTCTGGGGCCTCCGGGTCCCAGACACATATAGGGGGTGATAATCCGGACCGCGCCGCCCCGTCGAGCGCGAGTCCGGGCAGGCCGCTCCCGGTCGATAAGTTCCCGGTTGAACGGCTGCCCCCGGTTGATCGGCCGCTCACGGTTGATTAGCTCCCGGTTGACCGACCGCTCCCGATAGACCGGCACCTCCCGGTTGGAGATCTTCCTCCGGCGTCGAGAGCTCGCTCCCTCCCGACGAAGCTGAGCTCGAGCATAGCCCCTGACAGGCCAAAACGGCTGCCGAGTGCTCCGCGATGGTTGCTGCGGGCAGCCCCCGAGGCGACATCGCCCACGAAGACGACGACGGCGGCGATAAGCGGCAAAGGGTCGCACTTGCGCCACCGCCGTCGGCAATGGCCCGGGGGTGGTGCGCCGTCCCCGAGACGGACTTGCACGTCCTCTCGGAATGCCGCGCCATCCAAAAGCAGGCCAAGCGCGTTCAAGGCGATTCGGACGGTCCGATCCGAAGGTGGACGGTCCGATCGCCCTGGACCGGACGATCCGACGCGGTTCGGACGGTCCGATCGCTCTAATTCGGACGGTCCGATCGCCCTGGACCGGACGATCCGACGCGGTTCGGACGGTCCGATCGCTCTAATTCGGACGGTCCTTTTCCCTTGGCGGACGGGCCGAATCCGCTCCGCGCACAGGTCTGGCCCGGTCTGAGCCTGGCTCCGAGCGCGCCTACCTAGCCCGGTCGGAGCCCTTGGCTCCCGGGCACGTACCTCCTCCCGGTCAGAGCCTTGGCTCCCGGGTGCGTATCTAGCCCGGTGAGAGCCCTTGGCTCCCGGGCGCGCGTATTTAGCCTCAGTCCGGGGCCCCCTGGTTCCCGGGCACATATTTGAGCCGAGGCACGGATTCCCGAATCCGTGTCCCGGGCCCGACACCAGGGTGCCAAACCAGGGCGGCCTCGCCAAGGCGAATGCAGGCCTAGGAACGCGACACCCGGAATAGGGCGCGAAGCCCGGATAGCACCGCCCCGGCGAGAATGCTTCTGGAAGGTCGTCTCACATCCCATATTCGAGCCCGGGCCCCCGGAACCCGGCTTATGTCAAAACCGTATTCTAGTCCGGGGCCCCGGGTCCCGGACACATATCCTGAGCGCTGGCCGGGGCCCCCGGGTCCTGAGCACATGCCGGACTCGAGCTCGCGAGGGAAGCGAGCCCGAGCTCCATCCTTAGCACATCAAGTATCTTCACAAATCTATCCGTGTAAACATCCTGTAAGTTGGGCGAACCCGGGCCAGCGCCGGACTTCTCCGAAACTCAGCGCAGGCCGGGCCCCATGTGAATTCGCTTTCCATAGTAATAATTTTATTATCGTTTCCGGGCTCGTGCCCTTATCCTTCCTTATGTCGCTATCGTGGCGATCTCCCCCCTGGGGGCATAATCGGGTCGCACCCGTGCGGTGGCTGGGTGTTGCGCCTAAGCATCTGTTCCCTACCAGCGAGCTACCGTATCCCATCTGCTAAACCCTGGACATCGTCTGAGCCCCGGCTTACGGTGTCCCGCTCTGGTTGGCTTCGGGCTCGGTTTTTTTTCCGCTGCTAGGGGGCAGATTCCTTATGCGCAATCCTTTCTCCACTCGGTCGCAACCGCGAAGAGGCCCCCAGGAGGTGGTAGACGCAATGGCTCGCAGCATGGAATGGACAAGGGGACGAGCCAAGTGCTCTCACGGTTCATCATGTAGAGCCTGTCGTCGCGGCATCGCTGTGCTCCCTAGGCCAACAGGGCCCGGGGGCACGGAGGATCCCGAATCCGGAACACGGAGGGGACCGAGCCTACAGACTGAACCAACCCCACAAGGCTTGCGCTCGGACGCCCGTGGCCCCTTGGGGCCAAGCCCCTCGAAGGGGACCTGGGTGCGACGACGGTTCACGGCGAGTCGGTCCGGTACTCGACGTTCCCGGGGGCGAGCGGCGCTCCCGGCCCCGGGACCGTGTTCGCAGTACCACGACGCCCTCCGCAATGTCCAGATACGTTACCTTATCCACATTTACGTATTGCTCAATCTGTATTCTTCCCCCGTTGTATGTACAGCCTAGGTTCCAGGACCGGCCGCGGTGCCCGGCCTGCCCAGCTCCTACCCGGCCCCGGCGAGGCGCCGGGTACTTCGCTGCCGGGGGACCCCGCGCCCCGTTAGGATCCGACCCTGAAGGGCTCTCGGTGAGTCAAAGGGCTGTCCTCGCTGCACCCCCTCGGCCAGCAACGCCCGGGGGCCCGGAAGGCCCCCGGATCCGCAAGACGGAAAGGGACGGAGCTATGGACTCCATCGCTTCGGAAGACCCGCATCCGGATGCTTGCGGCCCGGGGACCGGGTCCCCGGGGTGGGAGACATTACGATCGCTGCCCTAGGGGCCGAGCTCCCGGGGCAAGCGGCTGTGCCAAGGCCCGGCTAAGGGCCTCGGGCCCGGCGGTTGTTCACAACTGCCGGCTCCCGCTGTCAAGATCGCGCCCGGTATCCGGCGCTCCCGGATACAAGCAACCCCCAAACAACACAATAAACCAAGGTACGAAAATATAAACATGATCATATATAGACGCAAACATCTCTCTTTGTACAAGACAGGCAAAATCGGAGCGCAAGCACGAGCGAAGCCCGAGGAGGTCGCCGTACGGGGGGAGGTCACCGGTGTACTTAGGACCGAACCCCGGGCGACGTCAGAAGGGGAGCGCTCGGGGGCATGGAGGGCTCCCCGGCCCGGAAGGCGGGCCGCGCATGGTGTCAGAAGGAAACAGCGTCGTCCCCGGCCTCTTCGTCGGTCATCGGCTCCACCAGATGCTCGCGCCCGGAGATACCGTCGTACGGGGAGGGGTCCCTAGCCTTCTTCGGACCGGACCCCGCGCGGCGACAAGAAGACTCTTCATCAGGCATCGACTCCACAAGGTGCTCGCCGCGGTCGAGGAACCCTGCCTCGGGGGCAGCGATCTCGGCCACGACTTCCCGCGCCTTCTCACGAACCACCACGACTACGCAACAAGTCATCAAGCTTCACCAGTTCACAGCGAACCAGGTGCGCCCCGCGTCCCCTCTTCTCTTCAAGACGTGGCCCTGTTCCTGCCCGGGGCTGATCCCGGCCGAGCAACAGGGCCAGGGGCCACTGTCGGCGAAATGGGACTGGGGGTCCCCAGCCCCCGGGGACGCGAGGGTCTTCGGCCACGGAAAATACTCCGAAATCCACATTTTGCGCAAGAGGAGACCGGCTACGGCCGCTCCCCTGCCAAGTATCCAGGGGCCCGGGCACTGGCCGGGCCAGGACGAGCATCCCCAAGTCCCGAGCGCCGGTCGCCCCGGACCCGGGTGCCGATTCCCGACTGGGCTGCTCCCGGGTGCCGACTGCTCCCGGAGGTCGATGCCCGGCCACGGGGCCGACTGCCGACTGCCCCTGAGCCGACCGTCGACTGCCCCGGAGCCGATGCCGACTCCCCCGGTGCCGACTGCCCCCGATCGCCTCGGCCCCGAGTGCGGCCCCGAGAGCCGATCGCCTCGGCTTGCCGGTCCGATCTACCCGAAGAACTCTAGCGGACCAACTCTCCAATTACCCACATTAACGAATGAGGCGACGGGACACGCCTGTCGCCCGCTCCTGTGGAGTCAGAGTCTTTTTGACTACGGAGGTTCCTTTCACTGTGCAATTGCTGTCAGGGCCTTTTGACTTGGAGGCGTGCGCCATCACGTCTCCCCGCTCCATCACATCCTCACGACTCTACCACCCGCTGCATACCTGCTCCGGCGAGGGCACGGCTGGCGGGGATGTGAGCGACGGGACATTCCTCCAACTCCGGCATGGGTGTTGCAGGCAGACAGGGGCGACGGGACGCTCCTCCAACTCCGGCGTGGGTGTCGCAGGCGGAGGGGCGCGCAGGAGACCTCGCCGGAAAATATCTCCTTCCGCGTACCGGCACTGTGGACTCCCCTCGCCTATAAAGGAGGATCCATGCCGTAGACGAACGCAGGTAGCTCAGGCTCCGGTCTTAGACAACAGAGATCTCCTCCTCCTTCCTCGAGTCCGGTCGCTGGTAGAACGACCGACGCCACCTCCGGGTTCCCGGTGAGCTTCCGAGCTCCCAGGATCCTCCTTGTAAACTCCGCTCCACATTCATCTCTCTCTCTCTCTCTCATAGTCCAAAACACAGGAGTAGGGTATTACGCTCCGGCGGCCCGAACCTGTATAAATCCCCCCGTCTCTCTCGCGTGGTCACAACAGATCGGACGGTCCGGACCCGATTCGGACGGTCCGGACCTTTCTCTCTTCCAGCTCGGGCCCCCTCTGTCCTGCCCGAGCGTTGATCCGTCTAACGCCGGCTTGCTTGAGAACTACTCCCCTGGCCGAACCTCAAAAGGGGGGTCTCCCGACTTCCCGCCGTCGAGGTTTAATCCTCCGACAGTACTGGACAATGTACTTTGACAGTTCTCTACGGATCGGCGGCGCTGGGGCCGGTGTCATATTGACGTCATCCACCGGCGAAAAACTCAAGTACGTTCTCTAGATTCACTTTTCAGCTTCCCACAACGTCGACGAGTACGAGGCACTCATCCACGGGTTCCGCATTGCTATATCACTCGGCATCCGCCGACTAGTTGTACGTGGGGATTCTCAACTCGTGGTAAACCAAGTCATGAAAGACTGGACATGTCTGGACGATACTATGGCGGCGTATTGTCAGGAGGTCAGAAAGCTGGAAAACAAATTCGACGGGCTGGAGATAACTCATGTATTACGACAATATAATGATGTTGCTGACGAATTGGCAAACCTGGGATCCAAGCGAGAAGTGGTCCCGACTGGGATCTTTGTTGAGCAACTACTGGAGCCATCAGTCAAGAAGAAACCAGTGACAAAACAGTCGGGGAATGAATCTACCCTGGTAACAGACGAAGTACTGATCATATCTCAAGATTGGCGGACTCCAGTTCTCAAATTCCTCTTGGATGATGAACTCCCAGAAGAACGCAGCGAAGCCGAACAAATCAAACGTCGAAGCAAATATTTTCTAGTAGTCGGAGAAGACCTGTACCGAAGAACTGCATCCAGAGTCCTCATGCGTTGCATCACACCCGAGGAGGGCAAGCAAATTCTGCAATCGATCCACTCGGGCATATGTGGCAACCATGTCGCATCTAGGACGTTAGTCTGAAAGGCTTATAGGTAGGGATTTTTCAGGCCAATAGCAGTAACAGATGCTAAAGACATAGTTCGCACATGCGAGGGTTGCCAGTTCTACGCAAGACAAACCATTCTCCCAGCCCAAGAACTACAAACAATCCCAATCTCTTGGCCCTTTGCAGTATGGGGGCTTGACATGGTCGGGCCTTTCAGGAAAACGCCAGGAGGGTTCACACACTTGTTCGTCACAATGGATAAATTCACCAAGTGGATTAAGGCCAAACCCGTTGCAACCATAACAGCGGCACGAGCAAAGGACTTCATCATGAGTATATTATACTGATTCGAGGTCCCTAACCGCATCATCATGGACAACGGTACTTAGTTCACGGGCGGCGTATTTTAAGATTTCTGTAACGACTTCGGCATCAAGATCTATTATGCTTCGGTGGCACACCCACGGAACAATGGGCAAGTCGAGTGTGCTAATGGCATGGTCTTACAAGGTATCAAGACTAGGATATTCGACCGACGACAACCATATGCAGGGCGGTGGGTACAAGAACTCCCATCCGTTCTCTGGTCTCTAAGAATCACAGTTGGTCGGACAACAGGGCAATCCCCTTTCTTTCTGGTCTATGGTGTTGAGGGTGTGTTACCAACCGAGTTAGAGTTCGGCTCTCCGCGAGTTCGAGCCTACTCTGAAGTTAAATCCAACAAAAACCGATTGGTTCAACTTGGTCAGTTGGAGGAAGCTAGGGACATTGCAATCATCCAGTCGGTAAGGTATCTTCAAGGCCTGCATCGTTATCACAGTCGAAATGTCCGTGGCCGCGCCTTTTTGGTCGGTGATCTCGTCTTGAGAAAAATACAAACCACCAAAGGCAGCCATAAACTATCCCCCTTGTAGGAAGGGCCGTTCATTATCGCTGAGTTGATTCGGCCGGGCGCCAACCGACTGAAGACTGAAGACGGTGCCCTAGTGTCACACCCAGAATTTTCATCCAAAATTCTGGAATTTTATTGTGTGTAAATCCTCGTCCAGGAATCAACCGGGGCACACATGACAAAATTAATAATCAAAGTAATTGTTTACATAGCGTAAGCATTATTACAGAGGTGAATGGTACCTTTGAAAACAATAAGGTTCTAACAGCGGATAAATAGATAACGGCGTGACGACTTCCACTCTACGCACTTGACCGGGCTCCCGCTCAGTCCTCCAAGTAGTCCTCCTCACTGTAGTCCTCCTCTGAATGATTGTTAATTGCAAGGTGAGTATATGAAATACTCCGCAAGCCACACAACAAATATGCAAATGCACGGGATAACAAAGGATGGCATAATATGGCTCAAGTTTGCGTAAAAGCAAGTAATAGAACATTTGAGAGAGTAATAAAACATTAGTTAAATAGCAATATTGATTAATACTATACCGCTCAACAAAACGGTATAGGCCCAACCACTCCAACCTGGAGCTACACATATTCCTCTGTTCAACCATCAAGTTTTATATAATGTGGGACTAATCACAGAAAACATTGCTAGGCTCGCCGTTAACCGTGGGCACGGATATCCGAATAGTTTTACTCTGGCCAGAGGTGTACCAATGTACCCACAAGACACAACTCCACATCACATCACTGTGTCCCTAAATACCACCACGGTATCTCGGAAAGGAGTGGTGACAGGATTATCCATGTAGCTCGCACAATAGGAAAGCCTCCCGCCGAACCTTCGGTCTCCAGTAGGAGTGATCAAGTACCTACCGCAAGACGGTCCGACGCCCGAAGCATAGTCTTATTATCACTGCCATGTGTGGACTTATTCTAGCCACAAACACGCCCTGGTGCCTCCTATTGAACTCGACACACTTCAAACTCCAGCTATCCCATACTAGCTTGTGGTTAGCACGAGTGTTGCTTCGCAACAAGTAGTCCGCGAACCGGTCCTTAACTGTCATGAGCATCGCTAGCAACATTCCAACCTGGTGCTCACGACCACCTTTTATTCAAGTTTTAGTGAACCATTAAAATGTCCTCGTACGACCACTGCCGTAAACGAAACATCATTTCTTGTGACTAAATAGTAGTATAGGAGTTACTGTGACCACCCATAAGTTATTCTATTATTTACTAGGCATGGCTAAGCAGGGTCCTAGAGTTATTCTAGCTAACCAGTAAATAAAGGTAGCTAGTCAAAATTATCCCATAGGTACAATGTCAAGTAATCAAATCAAAGGGGCTATAACCAAAGGTTAGGGTTTCCCTGTCCCGATAACATTCCAAAAATAAATGCAGCGTTGAAGGAAAACATAGCTTTAATCATAGGAACAATATGTTCAATGAGAAAGAAGAATCTGTGTGACTTGTCTTGTAGCTCCACACAGCCTTCGACACCTGCCTCGAAAAACTGCGCCTCTTCCTGAACGTTGCGGGATTTGCGGTGGCACTGCTCGGGAGCAATAGTGCGCCCCGGCGGGAGGAAGACGATGACCCGGCCAACGGGCCCCACCTGTTGGTGGCTGCGGGCGACGCAAGCGGACGCGGGCCGACGCGCGTGCGAGCGAGGGGAACAGGCTGCGCACAGTAATGGGCCGAAAATGGCCCAGAGACTGTGAAGGGATTTTTAAACCTTTTTCTTTTTGTTTTAATTCTGTGAGTTTATTTATTTTACCAAAAATACCTCCCCTCATCAAATAATTCCCAAAAAATCCAGAAATTAAATAATTAGGCAAGAAATTTTATAAAATTATCTTCAAGCCCATTTTTCTTTAGTTTTTCCTCTGATTTTACTCTTTTCACTCCTTAAGACTTTTAGTTTAATTTCTAAAAATTTCTTTTTCATAATATTTTATATAGGGATAATTTCAGGGTGTTACAAACCTACCCCCCTTAAACAGAATCTCGTCCTGAGATTAGCGAGCTCAAGCGAAGAGGTGCGGGTGAGCAGACTTCAGTTCATCTTCGCGTTCCCACGTGGCTTCATCTTCCAAGTGATTACTCCATTGAACTTTGCAAAATCTGATCACTCGATTCTGAGTATTCCTTTCACTGGTCTCAAGGATATGAATGGGCTTCTCGACATAGGTCAGATCTTCATGAATCTCGATCTGTTCTAGGTCGGCTTCTTCGGCTGGTACTCGTAAACACTTCTTCAACTGAGACACATGGAAGACATCGTGTACTCCCGTCAAGGTGGGAGGTAACTCTAGTTGATAAGCAACTTCTCCTTTCTATTCTAGTATCTTGTAAGGTCCCACATAACGTGGTGCCAACTTCTCTTTTGTCTGGAATCGATATACTCCCCTGACCGGCGTGACTCTCAAATACACATAGTCACCTTCATCGAAACTAAGATCTCTTTTGCGGTTATCCGCATAGCTTTTCTGACGAGTTTGGGCTACTCGAAGTTGTTCTTGTATGATCTTCACTTTTTCTTCCGCTTCCCGCAAGATATCTGTCCCGTATACCTGTCATTCTCCCATTTGATCCCAAAGCAGGGGCGTGCGGCATTTCCGTCCATATAAAGCCTCGAATGGGGCCATCTTCAGACTTGCCTGGTAACTATTGTTGTAGGAAAACTCAGCATATGGTAGGCTCTTGTCCCAACTTCCACCGAAGTCAATTGCACAAGCTCTCAACATATCTTCTAGGATTTGATTAACTCGTTCAGTCTGTCCATCCGTCTGCGAGTGATAAGCGATACTAAAGTTTAACCGGGTACCCATCTCTTCTTGCAGTCGCTACCAAAACTTAAAGGTAAACTGACTTCCTCTGTCCGACACAATCTTGCATGGCACTCCATGCAAACATACGATTCTGGCCATATACAACTCGGCCAGCCTATTACCAGAGTAAGTTGTCTTGACTAGAATGAAGTGGGCTACTTTTGTAAGTCTGTCCACCACAACCCATATGGAATCAAATCCCGATGCGGTCCTTGGTAAACCGGTGATGAAGTCCATTCCTACTTCTTCCCACTTCCATTCAGGGACCTTAAGGGGTTGTAACAATCCTGCTGGCTTCTGATGCTCAGCCTTTACATGCTGACATACATCACAAACAGCCACATACTCTGCTATCTCTCTACGCATACTAGACCACCAAAATTTCTCCTTCAGATCTTGATACATTTTAGTGTTGCCAGGGTGGATGGAATTCTGTGTTCCGTGAGCTTCGTCTAAGATCAGCTTTTTCAATTCCTCCTTGTCCGGTACACAGATTTGCTCTCCAAACCACACGGTACCTTGTTCATCCTCCGAGAATCCAATGGCTTTTCCCTTTTTCATGTTCTTCTTGATTTCCAAGATGTCTGCGTCTTCTTTCTGCATTTCACGAACCTGATCTACCAAGGTAGGTTGTGCTTCCAAGGCTGCCACAAATCCTTGGCTGACTATGCTCAGATTTAACTGTCCAAAATCTTCACATAACTCCAACGATAATTGCTGACCTTCCATGGTGTTGCAGTAGCTCTTCCGGCTGAGGGCATCAGCCACCACATTGGCTTTCCCTGGATGATAATGTATTCTGATGTCGTAGTCTTTGATCAACTCCAACCATCGGTGTTGCCTGAGGTTCAGATCCGGCTGGGTAAAAATATACTTCAAACTTTTGTGGTCTGTGTAAACTTCATTACTATTACCTATGAGGTAATGTCTCCAAATCTTCAAGGCATGCACTACAGCTGCTAATTCCAAATCATGGGTAGGATAATTATTCTCATGAGGCCGTAGCTGCTGTGAGGCATATGCCACAACCTTTCCTTCCTGCATCAACACACATCCCAAACCTTACCGAGATGCATCATAGTAAACTTGGAATCCTCTCTTGGGATCTAGCATTATCAACACAGGTGCGGTCACGAGTTTCCGCTTCAACTCTTGAAAACTTTGCTCACACTCTAGGGTCCATAAAAATTTTACATCCTTCTAAAGTAAACGAGTCATGGGCTTCGCGATCTTGGAAAAATTCTCTATGAATCGACGGTAATATCCCGCCAATCCTAAGAAACTCCGAACTTCCGAAACCGTTTGCGGCTGCTTCCACTTAGTTACTGACTCGACATTAGTTGGGTCTACCACAATCCCTCCTGCGGTGACGACATGCTCAAGAAACTTCACTTCTGAAAGCCAAAACTCACACTTGCTAAACTTGGCATACAATTGGTGTTGCCGAAGGGTCTCCAAAACGACGCGAAGATGTTGTTCATGCTCTTCCTTAGTCTTGGAATAGACAAGGATATCATTGATAAAAACCACCACAAACTTATCTAAGTATTCCATAAACACTTTATTCATCAGGTTCATGAAGAATACAGGGGCGTTAGTCAATCCGAATGACATGACTGGGCATTCATATAACCCATACCGAGTGGTAAAAGCGGTTTTGGGAATATCTTCTTCCCGAATCCTTAACTGATGATAACCTGAGCGAAGATCTATCTTGGAGAACACTGTGGCTCCTTCCAACTGATCCAACAGATCATCAATCCGTGGTAGAGGGTACTTATTCTTGATAGTAACTTCGTTGAGTGCACGGTAGTCAACACACATCCGTTGTGTTCCATCTTTCTTTTCCACAAAGATGACTGGCGCTCCCCAAGACGACGTGCTTGGTCTGATGTAGCCCTTGGCTAGCAACTCTTCCACTTGCTTCTTTACTTCTACCAATTCATTAGCTCCCATCCTATATGGTCTCTTGTGGATAGGGGCCGTGCCTGGGGCTAAGTCTATTCTGAACTCAATCTCTCTTTTAGACGGCATTCCCGGTAAATCATCTGGAAAAACATCTGGGTAATCCCGTACTATAGGGATTTCGGTTAAGATTGCCTAGTTCAAAGAGGTTGGAGAAGATGAGGTAGTGAGGACACGAAAAATCACTTTCTTTCCTAGGTTAGAAGTTAAGGTCACGGTTCTTGTCGCACAATCTATAATTCCCTGGTGCCGGGTTAACCAATCCATCCCTAGGATGACATCTATCCCTACTGATTTGATTAGAATTAAATCAGCCAAGAAAGGGATTCCCTGAATTTCTAAGGTCACAGAGGGGCTAAACTAGGTGGTATGCATTTGATTTCCAGGTGTGTTAACCATAATAGACTTCTCCAATTTCCCTATCTGGAACCCGTGTGTTCTTGCAAACTTCCTCGACATAAAAGAATGGGTAGCACCCGAATCAAACAAGACTGTTGCAGTAACTGAATTAATAGGGAACGTACCTAGAACAACGTCTGGTGCAATTTGAGCCTCATTCGCCGTAACGTGGTTCACTCTGGCCTTGGTCATGCTGCCTGAAGGTTGCCCCAATGTGGTTGACTTGAGACGTTTTGGTTTCGGGCACTAAGAAGAATAATGCCCTGGATCACCACAGTTGTAACAAGTCAACAGTTTCCCACCAACTTCCTTCTTGGCTGGCTAGTTAGTTGTTGGGGCCAAGATTGGCCGAGGGGAAGGACGGTTTGCTCCCGTGTTGCCACCAGTGGTGTTGGGGTAGAGCTGGCGCTGCGAACGAGGTGCTGATGAAGATCCTCCTTACTGGGTTTGAGGCGGTCCCACAATACGTGGCCTTTGACTAGAGGATTGTTGTGACCGGAAACCTGCCATCCTGCGCTTCTTTTGCTCCATCCTGTGGTGTTTGTCCTCTTGGCGAATGGCTTTGTCCACCAGTTTCTGAAAGTCTGCATAGTCACTAGAGAGTAGTTGAACTGGAAGTTCATCATTCAGTCCATCCAGAAACTTCTCTTGCCGGTCGGCGTTCGTGCTAACATCTTCCGGTGCATAGCGAGCAAGCCGATTGAACTCATAAAGGAACTTGGTCACCGACCGATTCCCTTGCTTCAATGCCCGAAACTCATGCTTCTTCAATGCCACAACTCCAGCATGAATATGCGTTTTCTTGAAGGCAATTGCGAACTCAGCCCAAGTGATAGGCTGTCCATCCGCTCTGTTAGTTCTAAAGTGGTCCCACCACTCAGAATGGGCCTTGTAGCTGGTGCGAGGCAAAAGAGACCTTCTCTTGATCCGTGCATTGTAAAAGGTCCAATTTCTTTTCAATAGCATGCAACCAATCCCCTGCTTCCACAGGATTAGTAGTGCTGGAGAATGTGGGAGGCCTCACTCGCAAAAACTCTGTGAGCTTGTTCTGGGGTGGAGGAGGAGGTGCTTGCTGTTGTGCTGGGTTCTGTTGTTGCTGTTGCATCTGCTGAAACATCATGTTCATCAGGTGAGTCTGGTTGGCTAGAACTTGGGCGATGGTCAGATTGTCATCCTGGTGCGGCGGTCCATTGGGTACTCCTCTGCGGTTGTTGTCCCCACCGTTGCCATCATGATTACCACTGTTACGTGTGTTCACCATCTGCAGAGCAAAGATGAGGGGAAAGGGAAACGCCCTTGAGACAGATTTCATATTACTTAAATTTTCACTTTATTTGCTCTAAATTGAGTGGTTAACATTTATCTAATTTAAGCTCACACCATCAAGAAACTCCTAATATAAACAGTTACATCACCACTCCCTAACATAACTGCTGACTAAACCCCACACACAAACATTTCCTAATCACACAACTGCTAACACAACGATCTAGGGTAACTGATGCTAGGGTGCTACCAACGCTTCTCAATGGGGCAAAGGGCTTCTTCTAGCATCCGAGTTGTGTTTAGGTTCTGCTTTGTCGTCTTGAGTATCACCCCACTCCACTTCCGATGGAGTGCGAGCTCCACTGTCCTCTGATCCCTCCGAAGGGGTGCTGGCTTCTGGCTCCTCTGAGTCTTCATCTGCATCATCAGCATATGCCACCGGTGGAACTACCCGTAATAGGGCTTGGTCATTGAGTAAACGGGTCCTTGGCGCTAACTGAATCCGAGGTGGAAGACGAACTCTCTTCCTTGCAGTAGTGCGGATCTTAGCTCCTCCAAGGGGTGCTTCTCCTTTGGCCAAGGCCAACTCTCGCTTCAACCGGTCCACTTCATTCTGCAGCCTGCAGATCTTGGTGCGATTCTCATTCTCCCGTTCATGAGCTGCAATCACCACCTCTGCCCGAACATCGTCCATGGCACTCAACATCCTTACCAGTCGTTGAGTGGTTGCACTGTTCTCTACTCCGGGGTCCTGATAACTGCTGTACTCATTGTTGTGGGTTCTTGCCGGATGGTAGTGATAGGCCGTATACCTCAGACGAATGGCAAAACGCTGACGAAGTTCTCCAATAGCCACTAAAGCTACTTCCTGACAAGCAAGCTCATAATTCCTTCCTCCAGCTCCAAAGATCATGGATGGGACTCCCTCTCGTTCACTTGAAATGGTGAGGCGGACACGGCACTTCTCTTCACTGGGGTTGTGAGTGACTTGTCTATACTCTAGGGCTGGATTGTACCCTATGGCGAAGGCCATATCTCGTAACTCCTTGACGAATCCATCCACTCCGAACAGATGTACTGGCTCCCGGTTGTCCATCTACAAAGTATGGAGGAAAGATGTATCGATTTGACAAAATTAACAAAACAAAGTTTGTTTAGGATGAAAGAGTAAAGAGGTAATAAAATCAAGTCATAACCAATACGGTAATGAATGTACGGTAATAATTAGGACAAAAGTAGTAAATTGCAAGAGAAAGAGGAGAGAAAAGTTCTAATTTTAAAAAAAAAAATTCAGAGGGCTCTTAGGATACCAAGGGGCTTTTCCTATAGTCAAGGTGGCTCTGATACCAACTTGTCACACCCAGAATTTCCATCCAAAATTCTGGAGTTTTATTGTGTGTAAATTCTCGTCCAGGAATTAACCGAGGCACACATGACAAAATTAATAATCAAAGTAATTATTTACATAGCGTAAGCATTATTACAGAGGTGAATGGTACCTCTCAAAACAATAAGGTTCTAACAGCAGATAAATAGATAACGGTGTGACGATTCCCACTCCACGCACTTGACCGGGCTCCCGCTCAGTCCTCCAAGTAGTCCTCCTCACTGTAGTCCTCCTCTGAATGATTGTTAATTGCAAGGTGAGTACATGAAATACTCCGCAAGCCACATAGCAAATATGCAAATGCACGGGATAACAAAGGATGGCATAATATGGCTCAAGTTTGCGTAAAAGCAAGTAATAGAACATTTGAGAGAGTAATAAAACATTAGTTAAATAGCAATATTGATCAACACTATACCGCTCAACAAAACGGTATAGGCCCAACCACTCCAACCTGGAGCTACACATATTCCTCTGTTCAACTATCAAGTTTTATATAATGTGGGACTAATCACAGAAAACATTGCTAGGCTCGCCATTAACCGTGGGCACGACTATCCGAATAGTTTTACTCTGGCTAGAGGTGTACCAATGTACCCATAAGACACAACTCCACAGCACATCACTGTGTCCCTAAATACCACCACGGTATCTCGGAAAAGAGTGGTGACAGGATTATCCATGTAGCTCGCACAATAGGAGAGCCTCCCGCCAAACCTCCGGTCTCCGGTAGGGGTGATCAAGTACCTACCGCAAGACGGTCTAACGCCCGAAGCATGGTCTTATTGTCACTGCCATGTGTGGACTTATTCCAGCCACAAACACACCCTGGTGCCTCCTATTGAACTCGACACACTTCAAACTCCAGCTATCCCATACTAGCTTGTGGTTAGCACGAGTGTTGCTTCGCAACAAGTAGTCCGCGAACCAGTCCTTAACTGTCATAAGCACCGCTAGCAACATTCCAACCTGGTGCTCACGACCCACCTTTTATTCAAGTTTTAGTGAACCATTAAAATGTCCTCGTACGACCACTGCCGTAAACGGAACATCATTTCTTGTGACTGAATAGTAGTATAGGAGTTACTGTGACCACCCATAAGTTATTCTATTATTTACTAGGCATGGCTAAGCAGAGTCCTAGAGTTATTCTAGCTAACCAGTAAATAAAGGTAGCTAGTCAAAATTATCCCATAGGTACAATGTCAAGTGATCAAATCAAAGGGGCCATAACCAAAGGTTAGGGTTTCCCTGTCCCGATGACATTCCAAAAATAAATGCAGCGTTGAAGGAAAACATATCTTTAATCATAGGAACAATATGTTCAATGAGAAAGAGGAATCTGTGTGACTTGCCTTGCACCTCCACACAGCCTTCGACACCTGCCTTGAAAAACTGCGCCTCTTCCTGAACGTCGGTAGCTATAGGCAATAAACAAAACAAGCAAAAACAGTACATCAACACACATGAGCAGTACAATATTATATTTTTAATGGATAGTTCATGATTTTTAGAGAAATTAGAGACTTGAACGACCTCAATCCGAGTTCGTATGAATTAGTTATGATTTTTGGAAATGTTTTAACCCTTTTATAGCCTATTTAAAAGAATTACCCGATTTATGGCGTCATTATTGAATTAATTTTATTCGGAAAAAGGCACTTATGACGTCACAGGAGAGAGGAGACTCTTGGCTGACCAGTGGGGCCCACTGTCAGCGAGAGGGAGGCGTCGGGTCCATGGTGAACCAAGTCCACCGTGGTCCACGAGGGGATCTGACGGCTAGGGTTCTAGGGTTTTGATCGGATGGCCGAGATCTAGCCACGTGTCAAGATGATCTCACTGCGATCGGACAGGTGGGATCTAACCGAGAAGATCCGACGGCTAACATCGATCCCGATCGGACTGGCTACCGGCGCTGAGGTGGAGCCAAGCTGGTGCCTACACGGCGACCACATCGGCGGCCACGGCAGCTACAGCGACGGCGGTGACGGCGGCGGCACTAAACCCGATGGTTGATGGCGATCGGCTGCGCGGCGACGCACGGGGAGAGCAGTGTCACACCCTGAGTTTAGCCACACTAAATATTACCTGTGAAAAATACCTAAGAAAAGGAATTTAAAAACAGCAACAGGAAAATAATTAAAGGTGTAAAATGCAAATAATAATTTATCGTGGCCGAGAATATTTTTCTTGTATTCTCTGTGCCAAAATACATTAACTGGATTTTTAGTGGAATTTTCAGAGCACAGGAACTATTTTTAATAAATTAAATACGCTTATTGGAATTTAAATCGTCCTGGAAATCTTTTTCCTTTTCTTTTCCCTTCCGTTTTCTCTGTTTCCTCTTTTCTCCATCGCTGGGCCGCCGGCCCAGCACTGTGCCGCAGGCCGGTTTCCTCCCCGGCCTTCTCCTCCGCGCGCTCGCGCCCTCGCCCTCGCCCTCGCGCCCACGCCCTGCGCCCGCGCCCCGCACCCTGTGCCCGTGCCCGCGCCATCACCCTCGTGCCCGTGCCCGCGTGCTCGTGCCCGTGCCCTCTCCCTTGCCCGCGCCCCGCGCTCTCTCGCGCTCGCGCCCGCGCCCACGCACCTCCCGCTGACAGGCCGGGCCCGCCTGTCAGCATCATCTTCCTCCTCCGTCCGAATCGGGCGGAGGGGAAACTCCCCGGGGCCGTCCGATCCGGCGCCGCCTCATGCCTCATCCTCCCGCACTCGCACTCGTTCAAACGGTCGCGGACCGAGTCCGCCCCACTCCCCCGAGTTCTCCGGCGTCCACGTCCCCTCTCTCCCGTGAACCACGCGCACGATCTCCACGCCGTGACCCACTCACTCGTGCGCGTTTGGAGCCGTTCGGCCTCGATCTCTCCCGGCCGATTGTATAAAAACCATCTCCACCCTCTCCTCCATCTTTTCCCAAACACGCCGAGCTTTCCAGTGCCCCAGAACCCCGTCGCCACCGCGCACCCGAGCTCCACCGTCTTTCGCCGCTTCCGGTCGCCGCTCAACGCCGTTCCGGACGCCGCCAGGCGACTCCGCCACCGCCTGCACCTCCGCCGCGCCGCGCCGCACCTCGGCCGCCACTCCGTTGAAGCCGAAGCTCGCCGGACCGCCTCGCCCGCGCGCACGGTGAGTATCGGCCCTCCGCCTCCTTTCCGGCCGGTGATTCCCGCCGCGCCGTGTCTCCATTCTCCGCTCTAACTCCTCTCCCGTCCTCCTCATCCTCCAGGACACCTCGGCAGCCGCCTCTCGCCCGTTCCCCGCCGTCGGAGCTCCGTCGCTGACGTCGCCCCGAGGCTGCCGCCGCCGACGTCGTCCCGAGGCTGCCGCCGCCTTTTCGTCGCCACCGTCGTCTTCGCGCCGTCGCTCGCCGTTGCGAGCCGCCGGTGAGAACCCCCTCCGTTTTCCCGTTCATTTCCGCCCCTCCGTGTGGTCGTCGCCGCGCCGGGTGGTTGCCGCCGGCGACCATCGGGTCGCGTGCGCGCCGCCGCCTCCCGCTTGGGACGGCTGGCTTCGGCCGCCGCTCCCCGGGGCCGTCCGATCTGCCGGGTGGCAGATCGGGGCCGCCCGCTCGCTCGCCCGCGTGGTTGCCCGCGGTGGCGCCGCGTGGTGCGCCCGCCTCTGTGCGCCGTCACCTCCGCCTCCCCTCCGGTGACGTCTTTAAATCGTTTAATGCGCAATAAATCGTCTGGTTAATTATATTTACACTAAAAATAGCAGTAAAACTTCAATAAATCATAACTATTTCATGCGAACTCGGATTAAGTCCATTCAAATTTCATTAAATCCAGAAAAATGCCGAGAATCCATTAATAATACTTTCAGCCCATGTTTGTCGACCCCATGTACTGTTTTTAATTGTTTATGCATTGTTTGTTGTAGAATCCGACGCCGGTAATTCCCCTGCGTATTTCGAGATCGTAGCCGAATACCTTGAGCCGGAGCAAGGCAAGTCGCACTGATTCTTTGAACAATTTGTACCCATTTTTCGCTAAATTGCTTTGTTTACTTAAATAAACTGCATTATTTTAATAATTCATGTGGATTGGTATTGCCTATACAATGTTAGGTTTCAGCCTTAGTTTTGATAACTAAATCATTGTCACCTGGGTAATAATGTGACTAGTTTACAATTCTTAGGAATGCTTAGCCATGCTTAGCAACATAGCTCACCTGGGAATTAAATAATGTCTTTTTATATGATTCGACTCAATGTCGGAAAAATGGAACCTTGGATAGGCTGTTGTTAAATTCCTAAAATTTTGACCTAAATGGTGGGCTGTGGGTGTATGGTTTTGCTTGTCACACCCATGGCAATTAAGGACCGGTTCGCGGGAACCACTTGGGCAACTTCCCGTACTTTCCACAAGCCAGCGTGGGCAACGGCTGGGCTTGAAGCGTTTCTTCTCCCTCTCCTAGGCACCGAAGAAGAGGGTGGAAGAGATGGAGTTGGGTCGGCCCGGGGTAGGGTTGATCGACTGCCGGATTCACCGTGGCGCAAGGGGGGTAGCCTGGCCAATATTGCGTGCCCTGTCGGCAGGTGCAACCTCAGCGTGGTGTGGATGGTTAGGGAGAGGTTGCGTGAACGGTCCTGTCACAGCCTCTTGCGGGGTGTCGTGGTGACACATCGACGCACGAAAACGTGTGTGAGGCTGTGTCTTGTGGGTAAAGTTGTACACCTCTGATCAGAGTAAAGCTATTCGAATAGCCGCGCCCGCGGTTATGGGCTCATTGGCCAAGACTCACCGTGATTAGTCTCACCCTAGATAATTAATCTGGTTTTATCAAACTGGTGTTGTGGAAGGTGTTGTGTCCGGTCGGCGTGGTTGAGCTGACCGGGGGTGACCGGTTAGCGTGGTTTAACGCTAATCGGTGGAGACTGGTGAGTGTGGTTTAACTCTCATCAGTTACGCCTGGTGGATGTGGTGTAACTTCCATCAGCGCGGCCTGGTCAACGTGGTTTAGCGTTGGTCGGGAAAAGCTGGTCAGCGTGATACGTTGTCCGGTGGTGACTGGTTAACGTAGTGTAGCGTTAATCAGTGGAGTCCGGGTAACGTGGTGTAACGGTACCCGGAGGTGTCTGGTGAACGTGGTGTAGCGTTCATCAGTGGAGACTGGTTGACGTGGTTTAGCGTCAATCGGTTGGGAATGGTTGGGCCTGGTTAACGTGGTGTAACGTTAATCAGTGGAAGTTAATATTGTTAATTAAATCAACTTTTTACTGTTTGCGAACTACTCCCTTTTGCAACTGCTTTTCCGCAAATAAACCCTGTCCCATCTTTGTACCCTGTGCATTTGCATATTTGTGGGTGTGATTTGTTGAGTACTGTGGGTGGTACTCAGCCTTGCTCCATTTTTCCCCCCCCAGTGTTGGAGAACGCGTCTGACGAGGAACGTTCTGAGGATTAGGCTGGCTCCGCCGTCAAGGTGCCTGTGGGAATGGAAGCGGCTGCTTGGCCAGTTGTTTATAGACTTCGTTTTACCTTTTTCCGCTGCATTTATGTAATATACAGTTTACTCTGTTTGTAAGACACTCTGTATGGCAACTTGGTTTGTGTACCCTGGCTTTCCTGGGCAGGGATTTATTACACATTAATGTTCAGAATTTCGGTGCGAATTTCTGGGCGTTACAAGCAGGAAAGGGTAAAGGGGGTCGAGGCGATCGTTACCGAGGGTGAAACCGCGAAGAACGGCGACGGAGACGGCCGGCGGCCAGCATGAGGCGGTGGAAAGCTTCGGGTCTTCATTGACGGCGGTGGAACGGCCTGGCTTCTACGGGCTCCGACGAATCTAACCGAGGCAGCGGCGGGCTTGAACAGCGGTTGGAGCGTCGGCGGCGCGCGACCGAAGCTCGGCGACGGCGGCGGAGCAAGCGCAAGACGCCGAGAGACGGCTGGGGCTAGCTAGAGCTCGATCTAAAGGGCGAAAATGATCCTAGAGGCCTCGAGTTCGTTATTTAAGGCGGAGAGAGGCGGACTCCGGCTCGGACTCGACGGGTTTTGCGGCGGCGCCGGTTAGGGATCGGAGGCCGGCTCAGGAAGCTTCGGGTTTCCGTTCCACGCACGATTTAGCTCTGGGTTCTTGGGGATTAGGTAGAGGGGGATAAGGACTCGGTTTTCCCTTAACTAATTTGGAGAGATCAAGTCCGAGACGAGCGGATTAAGCGGGATTTGCGGTGGCGGTGCTCGGGTGCAACAGTGCGCCCCGGCGGGAGGAAGACGACGACCCGGCCAACGGGCCCCACCTATCGGTGGCTGCGGGCGACGCGAGCGGACGCGGGCCAACACGCGCGCGAGCGAGGGGAACAGGATGTGCATAGTAATGGGCCGAAAATGGACCAGAGACTGTGAAGGGATTTTTAAACCTTTTCTTTTTGTTTTAATTCTGTGAGTTTATTTATTTTACCAAAAATACCTCCCCTCATCAAATAATTCCCAAAAAATTCTAGAAATTAAATAATTAGGCAAGGAATTTTATAAAATTATCTTCAAGCCCATTTTTCTTTAGTTTTTCCTCTGATTTTATTCTTTTCACTCCTTGAGACTTTTAATTTAATTTCTAAAAATTCCTTTTTTACAATATTTTATATAGGGATAATTTCAAGGTGTTACACCTAGTCAGCAACTCATGGAATATAGAACAGCTACATCCTTTCTATACCTGGGTTTTGTACTTTCTCACATGCATATGTATAAAGTTTTTTCTTTGACTCACTACATCGCTTATTTCAACCAAGTAGTGAGTCGGGGGCTGCATATATTATATGTGCTTTGTTAACAAAATACGTGCTTGTTTTATCTAAGTTATGAAGTTTTACAACGATTATGTTATGTTTGCCTGAGTATAGCTTTTTGAGGTGAACGATTTTTATTAAGTTCATATCGATTAACTCGGCGCAGACTATATAGTCGAGTAAAGCTAATGATAACTAAGGAAAAACAAGAACTCGGGTGCATTGTACATATATTTACACATGTCTTTACAAAAGCTTTATATACACCGACTGCATAATGGTTTGTCTTACACTCCCAGCTATTTTGTGATCCCCTCTACAGTCGGCCTCGGCTGGGTGATCAACTCCAGTGCCTCCTCAGGTGTTGTCTCTTCGGCAAACCCCTCACCGATGGCCTCGAGGTCTACCCTAGGGTAGATCGGCTTGGTTATGGCAAGGGTCTGGGCCATACCGACAGCAACGCGCTCATCCGAGTACTTTTTCAAGATACTTGGGGCTTCGCTAAGGCGCGCTTGCACCTGGGAGACTGTACTAGAGCTGGTCCCAACGTGGTGAGGATCCATAATGTCAAGGAGCCCTTTCACAGATTCAGCAAGAATATCTCGTGACTCCTTGATGACTTCAATCTCCTCTGCAAAGGCTTGGAATTAGGTTTGGGCATTGGCTCTTGAAGCTGCTCAGATTCATTGACAAGAATACTTGTTAGCCAAAACTGCAGTCGGAGTAACAAAAGGCTTGGTTAAGATTATTGTCAGAGGGAAGGCTTACTTGCGTAGTCGGCCTCTAGTTTGGCTTTGGCCTTTTCCAGTTCAGCTTTAGCCTTTTCAACTTTCTTCAGCTCAAATTCCTATTGTTTTTTATCCTCTGTCTGGGTCTTCAACTCGGCTTTGAGGGCTGTATATCAGAATAGTCAAGAACTCGAGATTACAGTCAGGACTCAACCAGGCAGTCAGGAAACAACAAAACTGGAGAAATATACTTGGGATTTATTCGGGAAGACAAATACAAGAGACTTACTTCTGATCTTCTCGGCTAGAGCCCACTTTTCATCCCTGAGCTGGTCAACTGCTCCCCTTAGCCAAGTCTCCCTTTCCTGACTAGACCGTTCCAGGTCAGCCTTGGTGGCCTGGAGCTAGCCCAATCATTGGAGATGGGGGGCGAGCTGAGTCAAGACCTTGTTCACTTTCTCTGAGCAGTCGACTATCTTCTACTCAGAGCAAAAACAGAACAAAACAGAGTCAAGAGGTAGAGAACCAATATAAGGAAGACTGTCAAGAACTCAATGTGGCGAGAGTCATACCTGGACTCCCCGGGACGCGGCGATTGTGGCATGAAGAAGAACTTCACGCTCCCTCTCCGCTACCTCCTCATCATGCTCGTAGCTTTCCGCGATTCTCTCGGGGGATACCAAATGGAATGTTCTCGGGAACTTGCAGGGAGGGGCTTCAAGTCTAGGGAGATCCACTTCATCTGAAGACGACGACGATATGGATGGCGACAAGGTCCTGGCTCCTGACTCGGCAGCTGCTGGGGCTTCAGGGACTCGCTCAAGGCCTGGAGCAACGGCTTCAGTACTCGCCCCTTGGTCAGCCGGCACTAGCAGTCCTGCTGTCGGGACAACTTCAGTTTCTACAACTGGGGCAGTCATCGGCTCAGCAGATGAGCTTGTTGGTGTTAGCTCGGCTGGGGCTGGCTCGGCAACAGGAGCAGTCGGCGTAGTCTCCTTGGGATCTATGTTTACTCGCCTCCTGCACAATGAGTCAAATATCAAGACACTACTACACTGATCAAGATTTGCAGAAAATTCAAGATTGCTTACCTCTTGGAGGTCTTAAACTTCCACGAGGGGGCTCCAGATGTCGGCGGTGGAGAGCTACTGGCTGTCAGGCTAGTCGGCGCGGCAGTCGGCGGTGGCGTTTTGCTCTTGGTTGGCCCAGTCTCTGGTACGGCTGATTGGGGTGTCGAAGCCCTCGATGGCACCGCTCTTTGGCTCGACGTTGCTGATCTCGTACTCGGCGGTGCCAGCCTTGGGCTCTATGTTGCTGAGCCTAGTGGTGTTGATCTTGGGCTTAGAGACGATGGCTTTGGACTCAGCGGCCTGAGAACAGTGCTGGCGGTGTCTTTTATCTTCAGGCTCCCGACTGCAGTACTCGGCTTGCTAGTTCTCTTCTTACCTGGGTCTTCGACAGGTTTCTTCCCAGCTCTCTTGGAGCTGGGCTGGGCAGCAGAAGGACTTAATGGCCTCTTCTTCGATTTGGCGGCCGAAAAAGTTTGGGAGTCATCATCAAACTCCTCACATTCCTACAAGTGATTCAAGCAACATACATCATACATTATAGAACAATCCAGGATACACATCTACAAACATTCATCACAGCTGGACAGCAAGTTAACATCAGCATTTCAATATTACCTCTGGACGAGAACTTTTCTGGCTGTAAGCCGCGGTGGCACGCTCTGTATCTTCTGTCTCAACCAACCCATTGGTGAAAAAGCTAAGCAAGATATCAGTCACCTTGTGCTTGTCAGTCAAATCTAGATATTCTCGACTGAGATCATCTTTGCCCTCATAATCCCAGCCGAAGTGGCTTCTCTGCTTCAGGGGCCTGATACGGCGGTTCAGGAAACATCTAGCCACCCAGGGACCAGTCAATCCAGAGTTCTTCAGCTTGTCAATTCTCTCAATCAACTGATACACTTGGCCCATCTCCTCAAAGTTTGGCACAGAAGGCCAGCTGGGCACAACCTCCGGAGACAAACCAGTAAAAAGGGGCAGACAAGGTTCAAGATCAGAGCAATAGAACCATTCTCTATGCCAGCCTTTAAGGGAGGTTTTCAGAGGAACATGGAGATAGATCTTTTTCATTTCGTTCCTAAGTTGGAGACCGGCTCCCCCTATCACTTGGACTTTGTTTTTGGAGGGTTGAGGTTTGATGTGGAATAAGTATCAGAACAGATTGAGATGGGGCTTCACACCCAAAAAACATTCACACAAAGTTGCAAAGATAGAAATTTGCAAGATAGAGTTGGGGTTCAGATTCACTAACTCTAGCTGGTAGAAGGAAAGAAGTTAGCGAAGAAAATCCAAAAAAGGAAGAGCAAAACCCTGGTCAAAGAAAGAGGCGAAGACTACAGTCTTATTAGATTGGGGCGCCGGAATCGATTCCCCTTCAACCAGATGCCAATGGATGACTTCATGGCGCTACAATCTCAGCGACTTCTCCAGATACTTCAACTTTGTCGAGCCGCAATCCGACGTCGGCCAGGTCTCAGCAGACACCTTTGGGATTTCTGAAGCTCTTGGCATGGCTAGAGGCGAGGAGATTTAGGGGAAATGCTATTTGGAGCTTGGAATTGATGCAGTGAAGCGGAATCACCCAAGTTTCGAGTGGGAAGTGCTAGCAATGGTGAACCCTAGCGAGGCAAGGTACGAAATTTCGGCGCGGAAGTTAGAAGATGAAACGATTGGTGGAGTGGAGAATATGAGGGAATCTTTTCTCTCTCCCCACTTTTATAGAGCTTGTGCTAATAAGTGGGCTTGAGCCTATAAATTCGGTACTAGGCACAAGATATGAGTTTCTATATGGCACGCTCTATAGAGCCGACTGCTGGCTATATTAAAATCATAGTGTATGTGTCATTCATATAAACCGATTAAATAATCAAGATACGCTTCATACTAAGCTTACAGCCGGGTGTATGCATTCGAGTATCTTGATTATTTATCAGGTATTAAGGATATATTCTTATAAGGATCGACGGCTGGTCTTCATTAAAATTGATAGAGTAGGTATCTCTCAAGTACACTGACCACATATTAGGTTAAATTCCATAAAGTGGTACTCGGCTTACATGCTTAGCCATTATTTGTCATGAGCAAAAATCATTCCAGCTGACATGATGCTGAAGATTCTCATATACCAGTAGTATATTACTCAGAAAAGACTATAAGGTTAAAGATCTTTGACTTTATGTTTAATTATTTTACAATTAAGCATAAAATCGGGGGCTACACCTAATAAGTGTGTCTATTCGGCGCACACTATTTATATTTCTACATGAAACCGTTCATAGCCTCATTGTCAGCTAACATAAAGCAGGACTTGGGAGAAGAAGTACTTGGACAAAGAGTGCTCAGGAGCAATGCACTTGAGAATTCTTCACCGTTGAGGATGAGCACTTAGCATCAGCTGTGACTCAACTATGAAGGTCTCAGGGGCTGCTGTCAGTGCCATAGGCTCAGGGTACCTCATGAGAAGCTATTGGGCCACTCGGACAGAGGATTGGCCTAGCCTTATAATTAGGGATACAATAGAACTCGGTAGACTTAACCTTGTATGACAGAGAAAATACAGTCCCAGTCGGGCACGTTGTACTCCTAGAAGGAGATCTTTTGGTCGTGGTCCGACTGGGACTCCTACTTTGTAACCTTATCCCCCAATATATAAGGGGAGGCAGGGCACCCCTTGAGGATAGGATCACCAAGATCACAATCATACATCCTCAAAGAAAATACACCACAACTGGACGTAGGGTATTACCCCATCTTGAGGGCCTGAACCAGTATAAACTCTTCGTGTTCCTTTGCAATCCACTGAGTTTCGATCTGACGAGTAGCACTATATTCTTATTACCGGTGTAAAACATTGACAGAAGACGTGCTATCGCCCGGCGGTAGATTTGTCATCCTCTTTCTTCTCTCTCTTGACTTCTCTTTCCTTCACGTAAGAATATAATGACCTAGAAGTTTTTAGAGCTTGTTGGATTCGCCTATTGTAACTGCTCTTAGTGCATGTATGCATTAGGGATAGTTTGAAGTTGAGGGAAGAAGAAAGAGGAAGAAGATCACGCAAAACGAGGTAAGCCATTAGCGTATAATTAATTGAGTATTAATTATTTTAAACTTAAAAAATGGATTAATATGAATTTTTAAAGCAACTTTTATATAAAATTTTTTTAAAAAAAATACATTATTTAGCAGTTCGGGAAACGTGCTCACAAAAAATGAGGAAAAATTTCCCTCAATCCATACTTCCGAACGGAGCCTTAATACCTGGCCATAAAAACTGCCACCAATGTACCGTATGAGGGTGAGGTAACCAAGAGTAATAAAAAATTATTGTCATGTTAAGTCTTTATTGCATTAAATGTCTAGGAGCTTGTACAGGATTAATGTGCTCTACCCAGTAGGACACATCGGCTAGCTGTCGGTAACACGGTATCTCTTAGATCCATAACTCAATACTAAATACACTTGGGCAAGAATAAATGTATTTTAACAAGTATGAAATACACCTTTGCCAATCATATTAAGATGTTGGTTAACAAGCATGAATTTTAGAGTTTTATTTTTAAGATTCAATTTAATTAAAGTGCAAGATAGGCCATGTACAGTAGCCGGAGTCCTGCCAAATATGTCTTCATGGTGAAGCTATACACCAAGAGAGAGCAGTTTCATTACTCAATAGATAAACTTGTGGTTTTCCTAGCCATTTTGTATAAGAAGTAATATTGGTTCAAAGCACTAAATTTACACCGAAAGTTTTCATTTAGTCATATGAATAAACTTGTAGCTACACTGTCGTCAATGAAAAATCACGATAACACTACAGGACGGCATGCCATCTGGCTATAGGTATACTTAAAGTGACGATGACATCATATCTAGTATCTTGCAGGTATCAGATTGATAGCTACGTATCAAGCATGGTACAACCAGAAATGGTATCAGGTCTGATTCCTATGTACCATCCATGTATCGAATCTAGTAATACCTAGATATTAGATATAGTGCCACCAAGTATCAGATTTGATACATGTGTAGCATATCTGATACGATCTTCTTGTTCACCCAGTTACTCGATCCGGTTGCCCGCCACATTGCTCTTTGACGCCTAGTTCTTCTCCGTGTCAAACGACTCCGATGGCTCGTGCTCCTTGCCGACATGGTCAAGCTCTGGCCTTTGGCATGCCACAGCTTAAGGCTGAAACGGTTGGTAAAATTTCTGAACCGATCAACGCCGTTTTTCGGATTTTACCGACCGTTTTCTGTTTTTTCGGTACCGGTGCGTTTTCCGTTTTCCGTTGATACCAGGGTCTCAGAAACGGTATTGGAAATGGTTTCAGTAGTTTACTGACCGTTTTTGAAATTTACCGTATTTATTCGGAAATTTACCGAAGTTTACCGTATTTATTTAGAAATTTACCGATGGTACTGATTCGGTAAAAGGTTTGACATTGTCACATTGTCATCGCTTTTGTATGTTGTCATGTTGGACAATTATTGATATTGCTTTCTGTGATGGATGATTATTATGTGATATCGTTATTATTATGTTTAGTGATTATGTGAGTTACTCTAGATATCACATGTGAGATAAAATTATTTTCGATCCGAATTCATGGATGTCCGACCGATATCGATGAATTTCCGACCGAGCAACTCCGTTTCCAATGTTTCCGAATTTTCTGAAGCCGTTTCTATTTCCAATATTACCATTTTCGATTCCGATTCCGAGTACAAAATATAAAAATAGAAATAATTTAAGGGTTTATCGATCATTTTTTACCGTTTTTAGCCCTACCACAGCTGACAACGCTAGCTCTGTCGGGCTGTCCGTCCTCGAGGCCAGCCTTTCTCTCCGGTTTTTTACTGTTACTAATTTAATTTTTTTTTAATTTACAAAACTAATTTTTGATTTGGTTAATTTGCAGAAATAGCCTCTTGCCGCCGTGGGCCACGGCGGTATTTAAAAACCGCCGTGGCCCAGAGCGGCGAATGGCCTCCCCGTCAGGCGCGGCTAACGGCGGCCCCCCGCCGTTAGCCGGGGGGGCCACGTGGCGTTGCCGCCCTCGGGGACGGCGGCGAATGCCTTTTTGCATTCGGCCCCCTGGAGGCATTCGCCGCCGTCCCCCAGGGCGGTGAATGCATAGCGTACTGCTGGCGATTCGGACGGTCCGATCCCTGTGCGGACCGTCCGCTTAGGTATCGGACCGTCCGAATCGTCTGATCGGACCGTTGCCCCTCGAATCGGACCGTTGATCGAACTGACCATTGCCTAAAATCAGACCATCCGCCCAGGGATCGGGCCATCGGAATGCACACGATCGGACCGTTGCCCCCGGATTGGACCGTTGATCGGACTGACCGTTGCCCCAGATCGGTCCGTCCATCTAGGGATCGGACCGTCCGAATACCCCCGATCGAACCGTTGCCCCCTTCCGATCGGACCATTGCGCAGCCCAGGCCTCGGCCCCCTGGAGCCATTTGCAAATTACCAAATTTGAAAATTTTGTTGCTAATTTTTAACCCCAAAAATGTACGTACTGAATGATTTTTAATTCGACATTGGAAGACGATATATTGTATTATTCGTCATCCACTCGGTCGATACTTACGCAGTGCACGTACAATAGCATAGTGATATTAGCTAGATGCGAGCCGTTCGCATTGCGGCATGATGAATGCGACATCCATAGTATGAAATACAACAAGGGATACTACATTGTTAGCAGTACAATGTATCCGCTCGTTCTAGTCACCGGTTCCTAGAAAAGCGGACGATTCGTTCATGGTACGATCTAGACAGGCTGTAGTCGGCTGGTGATTCTGGTTACATGTTCCAGTGCCGTGATAGATATGACGGCGTGAAATTGTCAATCCATTGTCTGAATTGACACATCCTTGGAGGATCCTGTGGGACGAGTTTGATTAGTAAATTCGTCACGTTTGGTGAAGGTAAACTATCTGCAGGAAGTAAGGTGCGGCTTGAACTTACATCGATATCGTTGTCAAGAATGTTCGGACAAACAAAGCTTCTGCGTCACAGAGTTCCTGGCCTTCTCGATTTGACGACCTGGCAACGATCACCACAAGCGCACGTTGGACGGTCCTCCCATCGCGGTAGTCCGAGAGGTCGATTTCTCCAATCTACCCCTTCTAGCTCTAGACGTTGTTCGTGCTCCGCCCTCCTGGCCATGTATTGCGCCATGCTTTCGTCTAACGGGAGGTAGTCATATTCCGGGTTGCCGTTGTCAATCCACTCGATGAAGCCACAATATCTTCCCTCGGTCTGTTAATGTAATTATCCTAGTATAAGAGTCGTGGGCGTAAAACGAATATGACAAAGACTTGATTGAAACACGTACCTGGGGACTCTGGTGCACGCACTCGAAGTATCTCCAGCCGTAAGTCTCCTCCTGATGAGATACGCGTAGCCGGCAACGGTCACCACAAAGGCATATCGAGCGTTCAGCCCAAGGTGGCAGTACCAAGCGAAACTAAATATCCACCAGTTGCAATCCTCCACGAAAAGAGGTGTAGGAGACATTGTTCGATGCTGCTACAAGAAGAAAAGGAAACTAGTGAGGCAGGTAGGGCCGTAGTTCATAAACGGTGTGAAGTTTGCCCGAGGGCCTGGGTGAAGGCCTCTGCTACTATGATGGTGCTTTTATATAGGTTGTCGTGCGTCTATTTCCCTATGAGACGTACAGGTCAAAATATAAGGGACATGCATATGCAAAAAGCGGTTGAAGTGGCCGACCATGCATTCAGAATGCCCGTGACGACGCATGACTAAAGCGACGCGCCGAAAGCTCGCTTGTCGCAATGTGGCGCACGCGCGGCCTATATTATGCAAGTAAAGGTGATCCGTACTCGCGCATGGTATGCGCCGAAAGTGGTTTGTCCTTTTGAAATGGTACAGACAGGACGGAGTATTATTGTAAATATTTTTGAAATGTCAGATCTGAAGGATGGGATCGAGTCTAGAGGGGGTGAATATGGACATGACAAATTTAAACAAGTAATGCGAGAGCTATAAATAAATAAATACAACAATAGCCCCTAGGTCATACGCCTCCTCGTCCTCCTAGGCTGCGCTCGCACGTGCCCGCGCGAGTACGTCAGGCGGTCCGCTGGTACCCCACGGGTGGCTCAGACCGCTTGAGCAGCAGGGGAAGCACCGGCGTCGTGTGGCTGTGTGTGCGGTGCACCTCCGAGCTGTGATGACCCAATCACGTCCTGCTCCGGAAGGAGATCGTCCTCGGTAGAGATCCAAGCAGAGGTGCTCGGGGCAGATCCCCGCCCAGTGTCCACCATGTGGTGGTGAGATCCGCCGCGTGGGTCTGGTAAAGAAAAGTTCGCGTCAGCCGAATAAAAAGTGCAGTTAGTTATGGAGAATAGGTTCAAACCTGACGTACCTGACAATCCTCGCCCGATCATGGAGCCTACTGTCACACCCTGAGTTTAGCCACACTAAATATTACCTGTGAAAAATACCTAAGAAAAGGAATTTAAAAACAGCAACAGGAAAATAATTAAAGGTGTAAAATGCAAATAATAATTTATCGTGGCCGGGAATATTTTTCTTGTGTTCTCTGTGCCAAAATACATTAACTGGATTTTTAGTGGAAATTTCAGAGCACAGGAACTATTTTTAATAAATTAAATACGCTTATTGGAATTTAAATCGTCCTGGAAATCTTTTTCCTTTTCTTATCCCTTCCGTTTTCTCTGTTTCCTCTTTTTCTCCATCGCTGGGCCGCCGGCCCAGCACTGTGCCGCAGGCCGGTTTCCTCCCCGGCCTTCTCCTCCGCGCCCTCGCCCTCGCGCCCACGCCCTGCGCCCGCGCCCGCACCCTGTGCCCGTGCCCGCGCCATCACCCTCGTGCCCGTGCCCGCGTGCTCGTGCCCGTGCCCTCTCCCTTGCCCACGCCCCGCGCTCACTCGCGCTCGCGCCCGCGCCCACGCACCTCCCGCTGACAGGCCGGGCCCGCCTGTCAGCATCATCTTCCTCCTCCGTCCGAATCGGGCGGAGGGGAAACTCCCCGGGGCCGTTCGATCCGGCGCCGCCTCCTGCCTCATCATCCCGCACTCGCACTCGTTCAAACGGTCGCGGACCGAGTCCGCCCCACTCCACCGAGTTCTCCGGCGTCCACGTCCCCTCTCTCCCGTGAACCACGCGCACGATCTCCACGCCGTGACCCACTCACTCGTGCGCGTTTGGAGCCGTTCGGCCTCGATCTCTCCCGGCCGACTGTATAAAAACCATCTCCACCCTCTCCTCCATCTTTTCCCAAACACGCCGAGCTTTCCAGTGCCCCAGAACCCCGTCGCCACCGCGCACCCGAGCTCCACCGTCTTTCGCCGCTTCCGGTCGCCGCTCGCCGCCGTTCTGGACGCCGCCAGGCGACTCCGCCACCGCCAGCACCTCCGCCGCGCCGCGCCGCACCTCGGCCGCCACTCCGTTGAAGCCGAAGCTCGCCGGACCGCCTCGCCCGCGCGCACGGTGAGTATCGGCCCTCCGCCTCCTTTCCGGTCGGTGATTCCCGCCGCGCCGTGTCTCCATTCTCCGCTCTAACTCCTCTCCCGTCCTCCTCATCCTCCAGGACACCTCGGCAGCCGCCTCTCGCCCGTTCCCCGCCGTCGGAGCTCCGTCGCCGACGTCGTCCCGAGGCCGCCGCCGCCTTTTCGTCGCCACCCGTCGTCTTCGCGCCGTCGCTCGCCGTCGCGAGCCGCCGGTGAGAACCCCTCCGTTTTCCCTTTCATTTCCGCCCCTCCATGTGGTCATCGCCGCGCCGGTGGTTTGCCGGCGACCATCGGTCGCGTGCGCGCCGCCGCCTCCCGCTGGGACGGCTGGCTTCGGCGCCGCTCCCCGGGGCCGTCCGATCTGCCGGGTGGCAGATCGGGGCCGCCCGCTCTCGCCGCGTGGTTGCCCGCATAGTGGCGCCGCGTGGTGCGCCCGCCTCTGTGCGCCGTCACCTCCGCCTCCCCTCCGGTGACGTCTTTAAATTCGTTAATGCGCAATAAATCGTCTGGTTAATTATATTTACACTGAAATAGCAGTAAAACTTCAATAAATCATAACTATTTCATGCGAACATGTCGGATTAAGTCCATTCAAATTTAATTAAATCCAGAAAAATGCGAGAATCCATTAATAAATACTTTCAGCCCATGTTTGTCGACCCCATGTAACTGTTTTTAATTGTTTATGCATTGTTTGTTGTAGAATCCGACGCCGTACTTCTCCTGCGTATTTCGAGATCGTAGCCGAATACTGAGCCAGAGCAAGGCAAGTCGCACTGATTCTTTGATCAATTTGTACCATTTTTCGCTAAATTGCTTTGTTTACTTAAATAAACTGCATTATTTTAATAATTCATGTGGATTGGTATTGCCTATACAATGTTAGTTTCAGCCTTAGTTTTGATAACTAAATCTTGTCACCTGGGTAATAATGTGACTAGTTAAACAATTCTTAGGAATGCTTAGCCATGCTTAGCAACAATAGCTCACTGGGAATTAAATAACGTCTTTTTATATGATTCGACTCAATGTCGGAAAAAATGGAACCTTGGATAGGCTGTTGTTAAATTCCTAAATTTTGACCTAAATAGTGGGCCGTGGGTGTATGTTTTGCTTTGTCACACCCATGGCAATTAAGGACCGGTTCGCGGGAACCACTTGGGCAACTTCCCGTACTTTCCACAAGCAGCGTGGGCAACGGCTGGGCCTTGAAGCGTTTCTTCTCCCTCTCCTAGGCACCGAAGAAGAGGGTGGAAGAGATGGAGTTGGGCTCGGCCCGGGGTAGGGTTGATCGGGCTGCCGGATTCACCGTGGCGCAAGGGGTAGCCTAGCCAATATGGCGTGCCTGTCGGCAGGTGCACCTTAGCGTGGTGTGGATGGTTAGGGAGAGGTTGCGTGACGGTCCTGTCACAGGCCTCTTGCGGGGTGTTCGTGTGACACCATCGACGCAACGGAAACGTGTGTGAGGCTGTGTCTTGTGGGTAAAGTTGTACACTCTGATCAGAGTAAAGCTATTCGAATAGCCGCGCCGCGGTTATGGGCTCATTGGCCAAGACTCACCGTGATTAGTCTCACCCTAGATAATTAATCTGGTTTTATCAAACTGGTGTTGTGGAAGGTGTTGTGTCCGGTCGGCGTGGTGAGCTGACCGGGGGGACCGTTAGCGTGGTTTTAACGCTAATCGTGGAGACTGGTGAGTGTGGTTTAACTCTCATCAGTTTACGCCTGGTGGATGTGGTGTAACCTTCCATCACAGCTGCGGGCCTGGTCAACGTGGTTTAGCGTTGGTCGGAAAGCTGGTCAGCGTGAATACGTTGTCGGTGGTAACTGGTGAACGTGGTGTAGCGTTAATTAGTGAGTCCGGGTAACGTGGTGTAACGGTACCCGGAGGTGTCCTGGTGAACGTGGAGTAGCGTTCATCAGTGGAGAGAACTGTTGACGGTGGTTTAGCGTCAATCGGTTGGGGAATTGGTTGGCCTGGTTACGTGGTGTAAACGTTATTCAGTGGAAGTTAATATTGTTTAATTAAATCAACTTTTTACGCTGTTTGCGATTACTCTCTTTTGGCAACTGCTTTTCGCGCAAATAACCTGTCCCATTCTTTGTACCTGTGCATTGCATTTTGTGGTGTGCTTTGTCTGAGTACGTGGGTGGTAACTGAACAGCCTTGCTTTGCTCTTTCCCCTCCCCCCCCAGTGTTGGAGCCGCGTCTGACGGAAACGTTCTGAGGAGTAGGCCTGGCTCCGCCGTCAAGGTGCCTGTTGGGAATGGAAGCGGCTGCTTGGCAGTTGTTTATAGACTTCGTTTTAAACTTTTCCGCTTATCATTTATGTAATATACAGTTTGCTCTGTTGTGTAGACAGCTCTGTATGGCACTTGGTTTGTGTACCCCTGGCTTTCCTGGGCCGGGATTTATTACGGAATTAATGTTCAGAATTTCGTGCGAATTTCTGGGCGTAGTCAGGAGTTGGTATCAGAGCTGAGCTTGACCGTAGGATACCAGCCAAATGGAAACTCCTAAGAGCCCTCTGAACTTATTCCAATTGCATAATGCTCTCCTTGGAGTTATTTTGGAAAGTGGGACTTTGTTTTGGCGATTGGGATAAAATCTTGGCTGTTATTCGGATCGGAAAAATTTGAAGTCAAGTTATAATTGGGGTTTAAAATTTTAATTTTTGGGGTTGTATGGGTGTCGTCCCAACATTTGGGAAAACATTGGTTATTCCTTTGAGGAAGGTTCGATTTACATCACAGCATGCATAAATTCTTTATATTTGTGTCTGATAAAATTATTATGTGAATTTTATTTGGTACTCTATTTTTGGTTTCGCAGTGGTCTTTTTGTTGGTTTCAAATTTCTTACTAATTATTTTACTGCAATAATGTTGTTGTTTTCC